>NW_019775459.1:56783-118641 GCF_001039355.2 Lingula anatina | reverse complement strand
GAGAGAGAGAGAGAGAGAGAGAGAGAGAGAGAGAGAGAGAGAGAGAGAGCAAAGCAGCTTAAATTTCAATACATATAATAAAGCTTTTAATCATTTAATGGATCATCACCAAATGGAATCAGTTCTTAACCTATTTCTGACTTATTCTGAAAATTTTGTCAAAATCAGTCAATAACTTTTTGAGTAAAGCTGTTACTGAAGTATGTAAGTCTGATTTTAGCTGCTGATCAAAGAAAGTATCATAGCAACAAAATATCATAGCAACAAAGTATCATAGCAACTAAGTGTTTCGCACAGCAGGCAAAAGTCTTTACTAGAGTTATTAATGACTTAATGAGAAGATGTTAATTTGTCTACCTTCTGGGCAGCCTACAGCATGCATGAAACAAGAAAACAAGTGGTCAAAAAATGTCTTTCTTTTCATCTTTTAGTTCTATTGATAGCCACTATGCTACCTTTTGCCCATTAAAATACAGGACCTAGATATAACTAGCAACAACCGCCACCATAATATTGTACAGAGTAACATTAAAATATTAATAATTATTTATAATAATAATGATGAGGATGATGATTATGATAACAACACTAAAAATAAGAATGACATTACTGTCAAAAACAATTATAATAGTATTAATATCAAAGCCAGCATTCCCCCCTCACTGTTTATCACCATACGTCTTATAATTCTTAATAAGTTAGACTGCTTAACTAGGATGGTCCATAGCATACATATAGTTGGCTTTGTTATGTTACTCTAAATGGGTGTTATGGATGATTGCCCAATATTAGATGTCTTTGACATACCTAAATGGGCTAGAATCATGAAAGCTAGCAACTTAACATCGTCAAAACAACCACTCTTTGCCTCAAAGGCAGATTCAAGATTGCAAAAGATAGGTTAAAGACCTATATCCTTTGTGAAACATTACTTTCTAGGTTAAATTCTTTAAGTCTTTGTAAACAACCAATTTTTGACAACAGTTCTTGTTTGACACTGGTCTTTAAACTCAGTTTTTAGTACAACATAAGAACCCTGCATCGTGCCAAAACTATCTACACATGCTGTAGCAATCACCTCCAATTAATTAAATTCATAAATTTCGATAGCAAGTATACTTACAATCTGAGTCATATCATCTTGCCTGACCAAAGCTCTGTTTCCTTCGTTGACGCCCTTTTTCATGACACTGACGTTAAGGTTGCTGATGATCTCTTTGGCTTCTCGTTTCTGTTCTGCTTGACGCTTGCACTCGTTCAGTTTATGGGTCAGATTCTCCAGCTCCGTCAGCGCCCTCTGCAGGGCCATTCTGTCCTTGTGGCCAGTAGGCGTGTGTTTTAGTAGGTCCTGGAAAGTTGGTGAAAAAAGTTTCATTTAATTTCACTGTTTTGTCTTACAGTTCTAAAATGTGCAGTTTTAATACCACTCTATATAGTACCAGAGCTGAAATCAAAAGGAAGTCATGGTCAACAACAAATTCTAAATAAATTATATAATCATATTTTGCAACTCTGAACAAAGATTTCTTAACTGCCATAATATTTGGAGTCAGGGAAGCATAAATATGTATACTATCACATTTGGTAGTTGAATACAAAAACTGGTTTAATCATATCACAAAATGTATCTTTATTCGGTGAAAAATTTAGATCATAAAATTCTGATACACCACATACGTACCTAGGCACACATGTAGACATAAACACACATGCATGCATACAAATGCACACAAAATTCTGTGCCCCCAGTTTGTATCTACCTGTAATAACATAATAAACTGTGGAAACCTCTGTACTGGCTTCACCATTAATCCAAACAAGGACAGGCGGTCAGGGGCTTTGTTGATCTTCTCCTGGAAGTAAACACAACACATTGTGACATCTAACTGGTATTAAGTTAAAAATGAAAACTTTTGTATATAAGTTTTTATAACCTTAACCGACTTCAACAACTACTATGTACCTTCAAGAAATCCCCAAATGAAGCCTTCTGTTTGGCGGCCATCTTTGCAGTGTCCATGGCTTTGGAGAAGTTGTTGACATAAGCACTGTATGCATCAAAGACGAGGTCCTTAGAAAACTGGAGAGTTAAAAGGACAATTATGTTAAAAAAAACCTGTAAAGTTTACTTAAAGAGTGTTCATTGAAGCCCCCACAATTAAACTACATTTACAATTTAATTTGATAGACATGCCCTATTTTACAAAAAAATTCATTTAAAATCATGACAGTTACCTTTAACTATTTCTATTCATAATGTGCGGTTACCATGGATTCCCAAACAATGTTAATTGCGGTTCCCAATATTGCTCTAAATATCAGAGATTCAAAAATGACAGCTTTGAAATCACTGCCTACAGGCTTTTGACCATGATTTTTGGGCAGCACTCACAGAAGCAGTGAAAACATTCCCAATGCTCTCCTCCTTGTCCCAGTCAGTGACGCAAGCCTCCAGCTCTATCTGGAACATCAGGTGACACTGGAGGATGTCTGACACACGGTGAAAGATCACGCGGACACGATCCATGCTCAATATGTTGGGGTCCAGCCTCAGGGGTTTCTCATAGTCCTGAAATATGAGAAACTAAAAGTGTAATAAAACTTTCAAAAAAAAAAAAAAAAAAAACGTGAGGTACCCATTGTGATAATCATGCAATGAGAGGTCTGAGATTTTAACCTGCAACTTGTATCCTTAATATCTTAAAGATGACAAAAAATATTTTACAAAATGAAGCAATTTTCTTAATATAAAATTTGAAAAAATAATTCAAAGTTTAAGGTAGTGTTGTTATGTACTTGGTGCATGTGTGGGATAGTGTGGTATTATAGTGATATAAGTAAAGGAGCAGACACTGGAATGTGTCCATTTTTCAATATTTCTATAAAAAATATCTAGCAACTTTCCAAGCCCCATCATCCATATTAAGGGTGGGGGAGAACAAAAATCCTTATTTACGAGTTATCTCTACATTCAACATTTTATTCAAATAAAAATACAAAAATGCTATCCTTATTTCAATCCAACAAAATCCCATACCTCCACCAGCCTCTTAAGAGACACCACGTAGGAATTCTCACTGTCAATGAGAGAAGCTAGAATGTGTCTCCTCTTCTTCTGCTCTGCTGTCAGATTATCTGGCTCTGGAGGCAGCTGAGGCGGGGGGTGCTTTTTGCTGCTCAGATACACGTCTATAATCTGAGGTTCTTCATTGTCTGGCTTCTTGTCTGGTTTGTTACGAAAACTTCCGATTCTTCTCAAGTTACTCATGAAGGATGGGGCCTGAGGGGTACAAATGACATTTGATTTGTTAAAATATTATAAAAACCGTGTTTTAAGTTTTCTTGTTAACAGCTTAGGTATCACTATTTGCTGCATGTTAATATAAGTCAAAAGATTGACAGTGAGACAAGAATTCAAAAGTTCTTGTCTTTGAAACATCTCAGATAACTTTACAGATATAAATCAGGAAAAATCATGATATCAAAATGATTAAAATCGATTCTGAAAATATTTTAACTGTTTTTAATTTTAAGATTGATTTTTAAACTTCTTATATTACTTTGAATTAGAATTATAAGTATGAAAAGGATAAGCTTGTTTAAACATGGATTTCTAAAATATAACGGTATATACACCAAAGCTAATATGAATTAACATCTAAGCTTGCCATGTATAAGCATATGAATCAAAAGACATTTCTGTTATTTTCATACATTATGTCATCAATATTGTCATTATTATTATAATAAAACTACAGAAGTCACTCACCAAGAAAAGACAAACACACCATATGGAAAAGCGTCAAAAACAGACAGATCATATATTATTGTAGTATTATTATTATATATCACATCAAATAATTGCACAATGCACTAAAGGAAGATCCACTGTTATGCCAGTAGACTGTGCATTATACTGCTATGATAGTCATTTCGGCTTTAAAACTTGTCCCCAGTCAACCAAATTGAACTTATCAGGGATTCAAGGTGGGACATTCTGGTGAACACCAGGTGGCAGGGCAGTAGTATATCCCACCAGGTGGCAGGGCAGTAATATATCCAACTAAACATTTAATTTCCATGTTCCAGAGACAAGTTTTTGGCCCCCGATGGTCAAGTCAGCTGTAAGCAGTACTCTATGCTAGACATGACAACCAAATCAGAAGCATTGTGAAGCAAGGTCTATTTCATAAATATGAACTTTGGATTTAATTTTGATGAAGATAATACACCGAAAATGCTTCCAAAAAGGCTTTAATGCAATGAAGTTGCTTAACATTCCTATTACACAACTTCGACCAAATGAATACAATTTCATAGTGAATAAAATTTAAGATGATTAATGTAACCAAAATTAAAAGAATAACAACTGTTCATATGAAATTCATATTTCACAAAAAAAAAAAAAAAAAAAAAAAAAAAAAAAATTACACAAATCATAATGCAATAAATTCCTTTGTTCACCATTACAGTGGATATAGCAATTATTGTGGAAAATGTGCTTGCCATCGGACCATGGACCTATCCCTCGGTAATAACTCTTTAAAGATTATAACAAACTTTTTATTAGAAAAAAAATGAACTAACTTTGAATGTCGAAATGGATTCATTAACCACTGGTAAGTATGGGAAAATCATTGTTTGTCTCAAGAAAAGCCTTTTTGGCCAAAGTGAACAGCTGTTATCCCTTAATTTTTTTTCCAATTTGAAAGCACATTCGGAGATGAGATTTTCTATAGTTTATGAACTGATGGTTAATTAGATTAGCTTGATTAAAACAGCTCACAGCAATTCTTTTGTTCTAGTCAGACTAATATTTGTTTTAGGAAGATTGTTTGTTGCATTAAAACATGGTCTAAATAGAATGGCTGAATCAGATTTTGAGTTTCCTAATGGAATTGCCTCAATATTTTCTTTGAGAATATTAATTTTGAAAATAATATATCATAAAATTATAACAAAAATATGAGAAAAATTCCAAAATAAGTTTCAAAATCAGACTGAAGTGACCATTCTATTTCACATTTTATGAACAACCACAATCCCATAATGCCAAGTACCTCCTGTGTTGGCAACTCATGAGCGGACTTAGCTCGAACTTTTCTAACCGAGGTCGAAGACATTTGGATAACATTTTCATAAACCTTATTTGGATCCAATCCCCTTGGGAGGGTCACGGAACCAGGCGATGGAATCTCCTCTCCCTCAAAATCTGAATATTCCTCGAATTCTTCCGAACCCCATCCATCGTCATCATCATCATCATCGTCAGGTTGATCAGCGCCCTCTACAGGTTCGTAGATGTCATCTGGATTGCTGTCTGAGTCTTCTGAAAATGGATTCATTTTTAAATCACTATTTTCCATGAGCACATTTAATTGTGTCTTAACTGTTTGTGTAAATGGATAAAATTGTATGTTAGAAAAACTACCTCTCCATTGCAATCTGTAAGAACAATCATAATAATTTTCATTAATTTTTCTTAACAATATTTCAATAGAAATGTAAGCATTTTATACCTGCATTTCAATCTTGTAATCTGTCAAGTTCACATATTATTTTTTAAGTACAGAAACTCAAATTGTCAATTATCAATACCATAAATAAATACAGCTACTCAGCCATCAAAATTTATCTATATATTAAATGAAATACTATTTAATGAGAATTGCACTAAGTATGTCTGAAGCTAAATGTAACTCCTTCCGAGCCTCATTATATTGTCATATATATACATCAAGATAACAATGCATTCCATTTCCTATCTAGGGGAAGAACAGTAAAAAACAACATTCCATTAAATATCTAGTGGAATAAAAGTAATGTACAGCGTTCTGCCATGTTTCAAAACTGAAGCATTTCATTCACCATGTTATATGATGTCTTTCTATAAACCAGCCAAGTGCTCTCAACAGCCAGTCTAATTAAGGTATTAAGAGGAAAAGAGGGAAACATAAGACATTCCTTCATTTTCTTGAATATGCTATCTTTCCTAATTATATAAAAGATATACAAATTTTGCCACTATTTAAATCATTTAAGTTTGTATATTACTATTATTATTTATTTATTTTTTTTTTTATTTTTTATTTTTTTTTGTCGTAAGCATACAATTACACCATGACTTCAGACCACCTATCCATTATGATAATAAAATACTGTATTTCTACTAAAGCAGAACAGGAAGCCTAGAAAATTGAAAATATATCTTAAGGATGGGATTGTTAAGTTTTAGAATCATCATCATATTAGTACTACAAAAAAGTGAAAGTGAAATCTGTAACAATTGGAATTATCTCATTATTATTATTATTATTGTTATTATTATTGTAATTATTATTATTATTATTCAGGTTACAAATCAAGAGTGCCATAATTACACTAGCACTGGTGCTAACAGGTAGTTTTTTTCATGATATAAAGCTGGATAAATTAGTAGGACAGCCAGTTTGATCTACTGGTCCAGGTGGTTTTAAATTGTCATCATAATTACCTCAGAGTTTTCACCAAAAACCTCATTCAATATAATTTACTTCACACACCCTTCCTCTTGTACAAACCATTTATCCAATGGCATAATCCAACAACTTGCTCTGAGACTCATAAATATATGTATGATGTATTAATCTTTCATTTCAATTGACCCCACCTCCACCCACCAACGCAACATATTCATAACTTTCAGATTAATATTATAATTTATTTGTTAACCTCATCAGAAAATACACCCTCTCATGCATGCGCCCACTTGCACACACACACACACACGCACGCACGCACGCACACACGCACGCACGCACACACACACACACACTCTACTAATATTCAGTTAGTTCCAGTATTATATCATACCCCAGCCCCATGACATGGCAGATGTCAAACATAAAGTGACTTGACCCCCTGTTCCCCCCACCACCCCCCAAAACAAACACATGCTCATAATTTACATCTATCAAATGTAATCAAATGATATAACAAAACTTGAATACAGTTATACAAACTGTTTGTGCATTAAGTAACACATAATTGTTTCACTATCTAAATGTCAAACACAGGGTCATGGTAAATATCACTCTCTACTGAAACCAACTCATGCAAAGACACATCACATACTATATGTACACACTCAACAACATGGTACAGTGGAACCAATTAAATCAACACAAGATATATGACTTTAGTCAAAAATGCAAAAAAAATGGCAGACATAACAATGTAAATACTATAATTTCAAACATGATAGTTTATGTTACAATCAAAGAAATCCCTATCAAGCAGTGAACTAGAAATGACCAGTCGGGAAGAAGGATGGTAACTGCTCTGGTGGAGATGTGCCCTTTAAGTCATTCTACACAGCTCATATGTTGACTCCATTTTAAACATAAAATGCCAACGAAAATAATTCTATCAGCCAATTGTATCAAATCATTATTGATACATGTATAATTTCCTTGTCTAAAAACACATAATTTCATCTAGACTGTGAATATATTAAATAAATTTCTGCTGGATTGGAATGCGATAAGAGGAAAACCTCCACTTGTAAACTTTGACAGAACTTCCAGGGTTATCAGATTACACTATTTATGATGTTAATGTATTAGACTAAGTTTATGTATGATGTAATACATCCAACCTACACCTATACTTACCTATATCCTCATAAACTCCTGCACTGGAGTTAAACATCACGGAGCGAAAATCTAAGGTTGATTTTAAATAATTTCAAAATAAATGCTTATTAATAATCTATTTACAGTTACAGTTATCTTGTTATAAAACAGATAATTTTTTTCAAATTATTCCTAATCTACACTCAAATCTATCACCATGAATTGTTATCTTTTCAACTTAAAAGTGTTATGGAAAATCAACAAAAACGTTAATGTTAAACATAAATACTGTCCCAGAAAAAAACTGATTGAAATGTAAATATGCCAGATTGTTTGAAAATAAATAATATGGTTGACCAATACAAATTCTCAATCAGTCTCATAATAAATGTTAATTGTTTGATTAAATATACCGACCAATAAAATAAAAGTGTTTTTAAGTACATAAACTAGCAGAGAATTAAAAAATCTTTTGGGTGGGCATTAATTAGCAAAATTCTGAACTTATTCACTATAATGTTAAACATTATGCCAAATAAACTCACAGACATAAAAAATGAAGACTGTTAGAAACATAAAAATGTTCACTAAAATGATAAAAATAAACATTTTCTTTAACAAGGCTAATAATTAGCCAAACCCACTGACTACTCACCTGCCATGTTAGAGGCAGTCCCAGCACGGTCATCATAGACAAAATAGGCTGGTTCTTCTTTTTTAACTTGACCTTGACCTATATCTGCTTGACCTTCACCTTTACCTTCACCCTGAAGGTCCCCAGCATCCTTAGCAATATTTTCATCTGAAATGTATTGAAAGATCAATAGACATAATGGCTAAGACAAAATTTATGTAGAACTCAAAAAGAACATTTACCAACTTGTCTCCTTGGAAGTTTGAATAAAATGCAAGAGAAAAGGTACCAGCAGCAAGCTCTGTCATGGTATTATCTATATATTTAACATGTAGATATAATGACCCACTAACTTACAATGACTCACACTAGTTTCTTTGGGCCTAA
Organism: Lingula anatina; assembly: GCF_001039355.2. The sequence continues at coordinate 110,007 of NW_019775459.1, read as the reverse complement.
GTCAATTTTAATACTTTTCCTGAATAAAAATACTTTAGTTGTTGTTCATACTTCAACTACAAGTACAATATAATATATAACTACACAACTGCAGCAACATTAGCCCAAGTACTATGTTACCACTATACTGCTATGCAGCTATTGCAACCTCACCCAGTCAATCACAGCGCAAAGCCTTTAAATGTTATTCTGTGTGGAAATTATTCATATCTTTAGTGACAATAACAGGGAATAAAAACTTAACACCAATGGGACAGCAAGATTAGGAGATCTTCAGTACTGCATAACATCACATGAAACTAGTAAAAATGCAAGAATGCAGTTGAGGTAGGGTTAAATTTATAATGATAACTGTTTCAGCCTACGTGCCAAGAAATCCTTCTTATTAAGCACTTTAAAAGTGACACCCAAAACATTATAAATTAGTACTGTGGTGCAATTACTGATACCAATTCAAAAGAGTTCCAAAAAAAAATAATAATAATAATCCCCCCCCACACACACACACACCCAAGAGAAAAAATGAAAATGTTATATTAAGTTTTCTGTTCATAGTCTTTCTTTTGGCTGAAATTCTTTAATATGGTTGAATATGCATGTCCTAGTATAAATCTCAGAGAAAATGTTCACTTAATTAGGTGGCTGAGTAAAGTGTGTCCCACATATAAAACTTTCCCCACTGTTTTATTGTGAAACTGCTGAGAAAAATTGAACACAAGATTTCTGGTTTCCATTACAGCACATTACACTGTAACCTCCTGTAAATCAAACAAAACATCAGCAAGTTCATGGTGAAAACTTTGAACCAGGTTTGTATTGTCTTAAATTTGATCTCGTTGAATGTCTGGTTTAAAATAATTTTATCTTGGAAAAAGGTTTTATTGTGATGTTCTTTAAAATTTAAAAACGTTATTATATTCTGACTCTACTATAGAGCACTTCAGTTCAATATTCCATTTTATCGTTTGATATTCAATATTTTAAATCAGAAAAAAGTTTTTTTGGTAAATAGATTGTTCATAGACACAGAAACCATAAAATGGTGAAAAGAAATCATGTTCTTAAATAAAATATAAACTACACCAATGTTATAAGCCAAGCCAAGTAAGTTATAAGAGCACAAAACATAATGAAGACACACAAAGATGGGTCTAGACCACTTCATATCCTAACTCTAAGATATCGGAAACTAATCAATAAGCAGTAACAAGTCAGCATGCTAATTCTGTGGGAAAAGGAAACTTGGGCTGTGTTAAAGTTTTGGGGGTAAAAATTGGAGAAAAGATGGGAAAACAAGACCCCTGGAGGGGTATAATTTTCCCTCTCTGTTAATAGTTTTTGTGGGGAAAATGGGAGAAAAGATGGGAAAACAAGACCCCTGGAGGGGTATACCTTCTCTCTCTCTCTCTCTGTTAATAGTCTTTGTGGAGAAAATGGGAGGAAAGATGGGAAACAAGACCCCCAGAGAGGTATACCTTTTCCCACTACGTGAAATGGGAGAAAAATGGGAGAAAAAGATGGGAAAACAAAGCACCCAGAGAGGTATAATACCTTCTCCCCCTGGGGCTGGACTGATCAAATAGCCATAATGACCCAGTGCAGGTTTTTTATTTTTCTTCTTAGCTGCACGCCACAACACGTCGTAGGAAGAAATGACATCCAGTGCTGCAAGGCCAAATTGGGTTAGGATATATATATATATATATAGATGGTAGACTTATATTTTGAAATTAAATAAAATAATAAATAAAACTCCTTCGTCTCAGCAGGGCTCAAAGGCAAAGTGCCACATCACCATATTAGGTATTATTATGATCAAGCAAATCCCAACAATCACAGCAGTAATCTAGGATATTAACATTAAAATACTACAAAACATAAACGTGCACAGTTGCAGCACTTGCATACACATGCAGGACGGGGAACAGCACCAGGCCAAGGGGGTAACAACACCAAGGCAAATCAAATATAAATAAGCCCCTTTATACCCCAAAATAAATCCTAAATAAAAACATTTTTGGAATACTTGAAAGCAACCAAGTTTAGTTTGTTTGTCCAATAATAATAATAATAATAATAATAATAATAATAATAATAATCAGTCAATCTCTTATTGCACCAAATGCACAATCACATGAAAAGTTTTCTCTAAAAACTAAAACTATTCAACAACAACAATCATCTACTTTTCTCACCATCTGGCTTCTGCGGTCTACTGTTAACAACAGTTTGATCAGAAACTGGTAAGCTTTCCACCGGAACATCGTCATATGGCATCTTTGACTGAACATCCACTTTATTATCTTGGTCATGATTGGCTGATGCTTTGTTATCTGTGTCCTGATTGGTTTGTTCTGTCTTTTGGCTTTGTGGGCTTGCCGCATCATTTTGTTCTTCAGGGACATCTTCATACAGCTGCAAATATGGAAATAATGTGAGTTTGTTGAAAGCCATATGTTGTTTTAAGAAAACTTCAGTAGTTTGCACTAACAATACAAACCAAAGTACATGTTATTCTAACCCCCCTCCTCTACACCCACCATAAAAAGTTCTAAGGAAAATGTAATTTATATTTGGGGATTTCTTTAAGTTGTTCTAAGCATTCAGTTTTTTTTAAGTCTAATGACTGCATTGGATCCTATGAAGTAATAAAATAAGAAATAACCTTTCCTTCTTTTGTTTTAATGTCAGTCTCGTTTTAATTACCATTTTGACCAGTAACTTACTTCTTCCTTAACCTTTGACCTTTCCTGGACAGGTGACACATCTTCAGGAATGTCGTCATAAATGGCATCATTAACATAATGGTTATATTGACCATTCGTTAGTTTCTTGGCCACAGGAGTGATCTCATCCCTCGGTAGAAGTGGTGGGGGTGAAACAGCTGTTGTAACAGCTGTTGTTCCACTGGAGGTCTCTACTACCATCTGCTCACTAGATGTCGCCTCTGGCACTTCTTTTTCTTCTGCAGTGAATTTGTTTTCTGATGAAAGTAGACTTAAAAGACAAAAAATCATTCATGTTAGCAAGTATATAATATCAATAAACAAGGCAGTAAAGTCGTCAAATGTACAGTCATAAAGCAGGAAAAATGTCAATTTTCAAAACTTTTTAAAATCATATTAAATAAGCAATATACTATAATTTTTTATATGATCAAATAACAAAATTGTTGATTTGGGAAAAATATCAAAAGAACAATTCTAAGTGTCCAATTTGCTCCATTCTGAGATTCTGAACATAGGGAATGATTGAATCTGACAAACGGTAAAGATATGAATTAATTTCCATTTTTGACACTTTATTACACAATACACGATAACAGATTTACCATTATTTTTACAAAGTCAACTAAGAAATTGTCAAGATGCAGAAAATGTTATGTTTCAGTAAAAACTTTTTTAAACTTACCCTGTAGAATATATCACATGTGTCTGAGGCATAGGAATGTTGGGAGTTTCACTGAAAATTTTTGTCATTTCTTGGACCTTAGAGACACCTAGTGGTGGCACAGACACCGTGTCATCATATGCTCCAGATTCTTCTATTGCACTTTCAAAATGCACATGGCTTTCCTTCTTTGAATTGAAATCAGTTCCTTTTCCTTCTGCTAAGTTTTGTTCTTGAGATGAAAGACTGGCTGAATCTTGTTCCATTACAACCGATAAATTAACAGGATGGGCCATTTCATAGTCTTCTACAGCAGAGGCAGGAAAAGCTGGACTGTTTTCTAAAGTTCCTTCCAAATCATCATCCCCTGCTGTTGTTCCCTCTCCTACAAGCCCTTCATCGATGTCATCAAGGTTGTAAGATCCTGTCGCAGCCAAAGTGCTGTTATCACCACAACTTTCTACAGAATCCTCAAAATTTTGACCTGAATTTGTCCGATTAATACCAGTCTCTAGAGCTCGTTCAAGAACTCCTTCAAAATCCCCACTCTCGGTTAACTTTGACCTTGGCCTTGTTTGACCTCGGTCAAAGTTCACGCCTTCCTCGAAGTCTCTGTCTGTGGCCTGTTTGTAGCTGGACTGTCGCCAGTGTCCAGGTGGAGGCAAGGTGGAGTTACTTTTGTTATCTTTCTCTGACATTTTTATAACGACCCAAGTTGCACAACTGCCGTCTTCAACATGTTCTTGATAAGCTCTCTAGTTAAGTGAGGCCTGAAAAGATACATTATTGTAATTATTGGTTTATCACAAGCTGCCACATGATAGAACTAATGGTCCATTACCTTTGAATTCTTTTTAAGGTAGAAGTGGCTTTTTAAAGGGATGGGGAAGGGAGGAAAACACGAAAACTCATCCTTCACCTTCACTGATTATCATTTTGCAACTTGTATTTTAATTCTTGATTGCCTTATGCCAACCCACTAAAATCATTCCAATTTTTCAACATTATGTTAATATACAGTAGTCTTCCTTTTCAATATTTTTCTGACTAATGCAAAATGTTTTTAAATTGGTGTCATTAAAATTTGCAAAATTTAAAATTCATGTTAGTAAATAAAATATGTCTATTTTGGTTTTGTTAACATTGTATAATGGTGACTTCCTGAATTTTTACTTCTGATCACTAGTACTAGTAAATTATCAGCCATGTTTGCACACAAGTTAGAGTGACCTACATTTGTAACTTAGCACAAGTCTAAAGTGATTATGTGGAAATAGGAATCGTCCATGATAGCCAATAACATCTCTCACATCACAAATCAGACACTGGTCTGCTGAAACAGTTACTATAGTCTACAGTATTTTTTTTCTTTTTTAAGGATATCCATCCACATCAAGAATATGTTTTGTATTCATCCCATGAAGTGTGTGAGTGTCAAGGCAAAAGTTAACCTGTTGAGTTGTGGAAAAAGCACTGTTAGTAAATGAATGAGTGCATTCACTCATATTGAAACAATGTGACAGAGATAAAAAGGATTATCTAGTCTCACTTTATGATACTTCTCAACCACTGGATCAGAATATATATCATTATCACATTGTAATTTTACTCATGTTTAGAAGCTTAAGTCACATATTTCATATTGTAAACATTCTTAAAACAGTTCTTTTATTACAATATCAAATGTTTTTTTTACACTAATGAACTTGAAAAATAAATCATTCTCAATAACACACTTCCCTTCACAAAATATTTAACTCTTTTTCAGATACTGAAAACAGGTATCATTTAAGGAGACAAAACACGAAATTTACTTTGCTCCAATTTAATGAGAGAATGTATTGAAATTTTTATTCAAATCATAACGAACATAATCATTAATAACATCTGAACATGTTAATTATCTTAGGAAGAAGGTATTTAAACAGCATTCCATTTTATGTATTAATTTAAGAGGCTAACACCAGTCTCCAACACACTGAATTTGAAAATATACATATCAGACCAGCCAACTTTTCCTTCAGGAAGATGAGATATCATAACCAATGTGAAACAGCAAACTAAATCAGGGATTTCTTTCTACTAAATGATACTAAATGATTGCTGAGGATAAACAAAGAGAAAATCAGAATAAAACGAAGGTTGGCACTGAGCAGTACCTGTGGCTCCAGGTCAGCTAGGATTGAATACCCCATCCCCTAGAGCAATGACCCCAAACAAGCAGACAATGACCTCATTGTGCTCATGTCTACCTGTATATATTATAGATCTATAGCAGCAGTCTGAGCAGTAGAAGTAGTAGTAGAAAAGAAGTAGTAGTACTCAGCACTTTAGTAATGTGGCAGTTTCACTGCATGGAATGCTACACTTTAGACATTTTTTTTCTTTGTTTCAGCCAAACAAGTGATTTCCACCTCCACAAAAATAACGACTTGACAAAACATGAAAAAATGTTTTCCTAAAATCAGCCAGAGTCAACTCTTTTTCTCTCAGCAAATAGAACCAGACATAAGCCTAAGTTTAAAAAAAACTCGGAACATTTATTGAATTTCTAACAAGACAAATCTTAGGAACCATCAGAATTGAATTAGAAAATAAGGAATTCCACGTTTCCGCAGAAAAAGTTCATGTCTGTAGAACAAGGCAGTTTCTCACACTGGCAGGGGTCTGGGCTGGTCCACACGATGTGCTTCACGGATTTCCAATGATCATAATGTTGAATAATATTACAGTTATATAGGTCAATGTATTCAGTGGGAACAACTCACGTGGGCGACCTCATTGTGTATCTAACAACTTAAAGGAGGCAGAGATGCCTTTATCAAGTTGACAATCTGCCACACTCTTAAACCAAGCTCATTTTTTATTTTTTTAATATTACAGAAGAAAATGAAGCCCTCTGGTGGTGATAAAGTTCACTTGAAGATATCTACACTTAGTACACTGGTAATACAGACATGTTTACTTGAATTGAATTCTGATGGAAATTCAGTCTGTTGATCATCATTCTGCACAAAACTCAAGTCTGAACCAAGATGGGGAGAAGGGGGCTGGGGGGGGGAGGGGGAGAGGGGGCAATTGTTACACACATAGGACAACACTATTACTAAGACACGTAAATAGTGCTTAGTATCATAGTAAAACACGCTGAGGGAGTGACTGAAAGCTATGTAAGGTACAGCATCAATTTAGTGTAAATTGAAAAGTATATCCTTATACCATGATGTATACTTGTGGTTTCTATTATAAGATATCAGTAGAAGTCATGCATAACAGGCATTATGGCAGCTGATTTTAATAAGGATCATATACGTGTGGAACATGATGCAGAAGACATTTACTGACTGTGAGAAAAAATAATACTGTAATAGTAATAAAGCACAAGTAAATGTATCACGCCAAGATAACATATCCTTATTACTCAATCTATTAATGGGAAAAATTGTGAATATTAAAGGCAGATCGCACATTCATATAGCAAATTAAACAAAAAAGAAATTTCCTAAAAACTTCATTAATATTCCATATTGGCCAAGATATATCCTATCTAAAACTGTTGAGCAAATGAAACTCCAATGAGCTATTTTCCAATTCTATAACTGTACAAAAGAGACGTTAAATGATCTCCTCTAAATAAGCCATCTTCCATATCTAGGTATATCCTGCAAAACATACAATTTTTTATTATTAATAAGTTTCCAAAGTGACTCATGTATGATATATACTACTAGGACTAAGATTCAGATGTTTGTTTTAGGCGCCAAAATGGAGACATTGGAAACATCTGATAAATGTGATACTAAGAGAGATGAAGAAAAAAACATAGACACTCCCAAAAAAACCTAAAGAATGACAAGAGATTGGAAAAGAGACATTCCAACAGGCTTTTTTAAAAAATAAGGAGGGTAATTGACACTAAAGCAAGGTTTGCAAGGAAAAATTAACCAATCAACAAATATTTCATCACACTGTCTGTACTACTCTCATTCAGTAAGGTCAAAGAAGACTAAACATTTAGTCTTAAAACTAAGATCAACTTTGGAAGGAAAGTTCTTGAGAACATGCTTTGAGGCTGTGTTCAGACAATGACAATTGGACATCAACTTGTTTAAGATCACATGACATCATCATACTGAATCTTAACCAGTTTACACCCCAGCAGAAAACCATTCCAAGAATCCATTCTAATGCACCAAACAGAATGTAACATGCTAGTAATTGTAAAAGGAGCTAAAGCAAGAGAAAGAAGACTGAAGAGGACTTTTTTTTCTTAGGGAAATTAAGAGTCGGTGTGAAAATCCTGACAGGATACGAATGCACTATACTGAAACCTTACTAGGGGAAACTTGGGGAAATTGTTCTTTAACACTAACAGTAAGTCTTCTAAAGCAAAGAAGCCATTTCAAGGCAATAGATATCACTTTTTTCACTTTGAGCTCATTCCCTTTTACATCAATGGTCTACCTGATCAATTCAACTCTGTGGAGACTCTCGCTGAGTGCAATCACCTTAACTGAATGAAACACTTCCTCTTGTTTGCAATGTACTCAGACAATCACCAGCTTAGCTGTATTCTACTCAATGCCAAGTCATTCAGTTTTGCTGACTGCACTCAGCGAGAGTCCTGATGGAGTTAGATCATTATACATAGACTGATGGTGTCAATGGGAATGAGCCCTTGGTGATTTTTGAGATGTAGTCTTTGTTTTTCTACATATAGCAGAATACAGTACCTTTCTTAACTGTCAAAAATTAAAGGCTGTAGGCTAAATAAGTATGAAATGACCAACTTAATTTGGGGTCACCTGGTCACATAGTACTTGGGGGTTTTGCATGCACCTCCGCAAGATGTTGTCACTCCCGGGACCTGTAAGATATTGCTCAAAGTGACTTAAGCTGTTAACATGGTTTTCTGCTTCCTCTCTCTCTCTTAGGCCATTCACATCAGAACATTAATCGTGGTTGAGTTTACTCCGATTAAACCGCGGTCAACCAAACTGCGTTCACAATGACACCGGCAGCGATCAGTAGCGGTAGAATCTCAGCATGCGCTCTTTACTAGAATCTGTGAAACGTGACGGGAGCTCAAATGACGATATACTTGTGTGGTTCATATGTAGACATCCGGTCTTGACCGCAGTCAGGAGTTTACTCCGATTATACCCACCTCCCGATCTGGGTTATTTCGACCGCGGCCAGGGCTACATCGTCCATTCGCATTAGAAAAGTTAACCGCGATAGGTCCGAGGTCAGGCTTTGACCGCAGTTAAAAGTGCTAGTGTGAATGGGATATCTGTGTGTGTGTGTGTGTATAGTCACCAAAGTCGCAGGGAAGACTGTTCATTTTTCAGTTCTATGAGGATAAGCTCACACATGTACAGCTGGTAGGCAAAACAGGATGATGATTTCATCAGAACAACCACATCTACATGTTTCACCCGTCAAAGCTTAACTTTGGGTCGTGACTACCCTACACTTCTTTCAATTATACAGTAGCTTCCCTTTATTGTTTATCCTTGTCACTCTGCCAAGCACTGTGCTATAATACATACTGGGGCTGAACAGTGAAGAAACTAGTATTAATCCAGCAGTAATCTGGCCAAGAAACAAATACTTCTACTCTTGTCTGATCTTTCACATATATGTCTCGCCCATTATAATTATATTACAATTTATAATCACTGCAATTGTTAGTTACATATGATTTTGGGTGAGACAACATTAAAAATACGACCTCCGTCACCAATCTGATCCCTCACTCCGCATGCCGACCTTTAGGTCTGGACCACGGCTAAACAATGCCTTATCTCCGGTGATATATAATATTTATACCTGTAGTCTCTGTGCATAGCGAAGCGTCAACGTGTTGACATTATGCAGTAGCCTGGTAGGGCTCTTATCATGATTTAGCTCGTACATTTTCGTGTCAGGTTTTCCTTTCACCCCCCCCCCCGTTGCACTAAGGTATAGATTGAGATAGTTCAGGAGCAGGGTCTGTATAAACTACTGATTGAAGATGAAGAACATCAGCGTCTATTTTCGTACTCACCCTTACTTTATTAACTACTGACATGTCCAAAGATCTCTTCCCTATTACTACTTCCATTAATTTCCTCCTGTTTAGGTAGAAAGTAGGTCATGTGATACCAGTTTATTTATGGCTCTGATTGGTTGGATTTTATGCAAGACGGGAGCAATTCAACATCTGTGTGAAAAAAAAAACATTCAGATTTTATCGTAGGCCCTATCGATACACACTTTCACGCAAAGGGTACAGTGTTAAATAACCCCCAAAAATGTGTGATATACCGCCTTCTGAACCGCTCTACTGTTAGAGGTGAGCTCAGGAGAAACCCAGTTCTGATTAGTATGCTTGTTGCCCTGGCGTCTAAAACTGGTCCTTTCTTAGACTGGGTTCCCATAGGCCCTACCTAGATCGATCTTACAGGATCGAGCCATCTCCGAGGGGTTTCTAGCTAAATGCTTTCAGCTTAAGCAGCTAAGATGTTTGGTGCGCCTACTGAAACGATACTGCTTAACGATAATTAATTGCCAACTAGAAGCTTCAGTAGGCGTGACAGACACCTAAGCCGCTGAAGTTGTTTTCAGTTTAAAGCGAGATCGATCCACAGTTAGTACGACAGGGTCTGGGAATGGTCTCTTAATCTCCTAAGGAAAGAAATCCCTTGAAGCAGACTGGAGGTAGTTGAGTGTTCGGAAATAATAATAATAAATATAATTTCAGTTTAAAATCCATTTAAATGTTCATTAGGACAACACTTAGGCCTATTAACATAAAAAACAAGTAGGCCCTAGGCCTACGAAAACAACAAACTTGAGAACACAAAATATGAAAATTTATAAAAAAACTGGAATATTAGGATTTAAGAAAGTACAGCCTTTATTTCTCAAATAAAAAACTTGCAGTAATTATTAATAAAATGCATAAAATTTCTATAACCATAACTTTAATTAATTTTCATAAAAATCATGCACAGTTAAATGTCAGTCTGTTTTGAATTTTTGATCATCTTTTTCAAAATTATGTATTTCAAGATACATGAATAAATGGAACACAATATAGTGTTTAATTTCATACAACATCTCTCGGTTTCTATATATCAATTACGGAATTCTTTATTTTCAGGACTTCTGAAAAAGGATTTAAAACCATGATTACTTTTCAATTTTTTGTGTATGCCGTATGAAGGAAAAACGCCCACCTCGCGATTTAACACGAGACCGTGTTATTTTATGAAAACAGTAATAAGACACCCTTTTTAGATAACACGCATAAACCGGCGCGAAATGATTGTAAATTATTGAGCGGAGTGCGTCTTATTCACTCGCGCTTACAACAGTCGCTTGGAAGTGAATACACCCAGTCCACACAGGTCCACTTCTCATACCATATAATAATGGCAGTGAGAAGTTCTACCCTCTGTTTTGGATTAATTTTGGTCTTCTTCATGCTGCATCTTGGTGTTTTTGGACACGGGACCACCTCAAGTGAAATTCTCCAAAACACCCTTGAGATATTGAGATTGAAGCTGGGATTAATGGAAATCAAGTTAGAGAAGGTTGGTGACAAACTTGAGAAGATGGACAGCAAACTGGACACCAAACTGGAAACAGTTAACAAGGGTTTGCAAACAGTGCAACAGAAAATGGACAAATTGACAAGTATGCGAATTACATTGATATTATTTTATTAAATTGCACATCAAAGCTTAACATCCAAATCATACATAAAGCTTTGTAATATGCATGTACCGTATTACGAAAAAGTAATGCATTTTTGAACGGCTTCAAACGTATAAAATAACCATAACCGTGATTTTAATGAATTTTCATCAAAATCATGTACAGTTATAGCAAATAGGTTAAGTAAAACGCTGACTCGTTAAGTTCTGTTTACTAACTACCCGGTATTTAAGGCGGAAATGTCAGTCTGTGTCGCATTTTTCAGGATGTCAGGCTCCGTTTGTCCTGCTGGATGGCCGATGCTACATGTTCTCTTATATGAAAAAATCTTGGTCAGATGCACAAGCTTATTGTAGGAGCAAATCTTCAAATTTAGCAACTATACCGTCCCAGCGTGAGAACGACATGATTGACTCCTACCTACGAAATCAATTTCCTGGTAGGTACATTTTCCATAAATGTCAAACTGATGACATCAATTTGCCTTTAAAATAATTTTCAATGACAAATTAGCTTGGTAATGAACTTTTTTTTTTTTTTTTTTTGTTGCAAAATTTAATGAAGACCAGGTCTGATCAAGGAAAAACACCTTGTGCCAATATATCAATAGCGACGTTTATCATAATCACACAAATTTGTCATTCACTCATTTATTTATTTACTTATTTTTCTATTCATGAAAACGTTACGTATGGTTCCCGGAAAACGTCTGAACTACCAGCACCTGTTTTAATTTTTAAAAGGTGTAAAATATGGTGCAAATATCTATGTATGTATTAAGATAGATAGTAAGCAATCAAGGAATCTGAAAAAGTGAAAGCGCAACTAGCTTTCGACTGGTATATTGCTTTGCGATGTGGTTTCAGAAAAGACGACCACATATTGAAGTGGTGCGACTTCTTAACTTTGTTTTCTCCCTTTTTAGCCAGGAAGTCCTGGTGGTTGGGCGGTAGTGATATAGCACAGGAGGGGAGATGGGTGTGGGTAGATACCAACATGGCTATAAGTTATACTGACTGGTATCAAGGACAACCTGATAACGCCAAAGGATCGGAAGACTGCTTGCATTTCTATTTGTGGACACCCGACGCTTACAGTTGGAATGATTATCCGTGTGTCAAGGCACTGAACTTCATTTGTGAAAAGTAACTCAAGTCAATGTTTTCATGAACGTTGCTCTATATGGCACTGATAAGATAATGAACACATCATTTATTTATTTATTTTGTAAAAAAACATTGAATTGATATTTAGAAAGATGATTTAAGCCAATCTTTGAGTTGTTTTACCAAATATTACGGGTTTGGCTAAGAATGCCAAGTTTGAATAGACATAATATACGTAAATATACTCAATGGTATTGGTATGAGGGCTATTTTCGACCATTAGGTCCAACCCAATTTTATTTCCATTATTACATCTTTCGCATTATGTCCAAGGCGAAATACATTACAAGGTAAAATACATACTATTAGACAGAAAACTGGAACTTTGCTAAGGGTACATCTGCCTGCATTCTCACCTTGTTTATCCGCGTAATTCATAAATACTGTAAAACAAGTCTGATGGTCCCTTTCTTTATCTGTTTCTTATTCAGGCTTGGTTTGGTGCGTTAATTCCCGTTTTGATGTCTTGTTTTGTGTGGGTGAATTTTATTCTGTGTTGTTAGCAAGAAATATTTTCTTCTTTTAATTTAACTACAGTGTTGTTGCTGTTTTGATTTTTCACTCATTTACAATTTAAAAACTATATTTCATCGTGATTAGTACAGGGGTATTTACACAAGGATAGTAAATAGTAGGACTATGGATACTACAAGATGAAAATGAAACATTAGAACAGACCAATGATTTTATTTCTCTTAAATAATATTCAGTTATTAATACTCGGTTGCAAATAACCTGGAACTTTATTTATAGGTTTGGGTTTGGATATAGTAGTGGAAGCTGTATTCTATTATAGTTCTCGTTTACACGTGAGTTATTCAGGCAAATAAAAGTTACCCCATATGATTAATTGTTGGATTGTTGATGCAAAATGCTTCTACAGTTTTGATTTATGTTGCTTTGCCTCCAAGGTGAAATATTTTTATATAGATAATTGGGCGCTTTTGGGTACATTTTTCGATGCTCTCATCTATTTTATTTGGAGCATGAATTCAGTAATACTTATGATTAATACTAATTACTACATGTAATTTGTCGGTTTTTCGAGTATTTTATTAAGACTGTTTGAGCATTTTGTTCATGGAACTATATGGCCGCATAAATAGCATTTTTAATAATTTTGGTGTCTTTAAACCAATCACACAGCTATACATCTTCCAATTCAAATGTTGCTGCAAATCTTATCAAATTATACGATAAAATTGAATAAACCTTATCTTGTCATATTTTGTATTTGCACAGGAGTTATTAACATGCATTATTTCAAATAATATGGTGATCAAAATTCAGTGATATTCGTTGCTAGTTTAATCCGTTTATTTAGATTTTAATTGAAACTGCCGATGCTTTCTTCTCCAATATACCTCGGAAGTTCTTGTTAACACGTGAGTTATTCAGACAAATAAAAACTATCATAGCAGTTATAAGATGAATTATCGATACACGAGATAAAACGTTAGAGTTGCACTTCATCCCCGTGCAGTCCAAGAAAATATATGAAATGTATGTACTAGTTAATATTATTATAAAGAAAATGAGACGATTTTAAAAAGTAAAGAAACACATGAAGTGATCCATTGTTTTTCTCAAATAAATGCCAATACTAATATGTATGTCAATAGTTCAACATACATTTAACACGACAAGTACAAAACATCGCCATAAACCAGTTTCTATGGCAGGTTTCCGTTTTGATGAATGATTTTCTTACGAATGTTTTACTTTGTGCAATTTTAAACAGCTAGAGCGATGATCCATTAATACAAATCGCTCCCGTCGCTACACGGTGCTTCTGTGAAAATATACACGAGTATCTCTTAATAGATTTATCTATTACAATGCATATGTTTTCATGTTCGCAATTAAATCTGATTTTTAATATATTTTGGGCTACTGTGTACTTTATACTTCACGTGCGCTTCATGTTAGACAATTTTTTCAATGTACATGGACAAATGTAACATATAACAGAATTTGATTGCATACAAGTCACATTTTCTGAATAAAGTCTATTTACACATACTTCATATATATTGAAAATAAAAAGTCTGCTAGTTTTTTTTTTTTTTTTTTTTTTGCATGAATGACTCGTTTGTTTGGTTGTTGTCATTTATCAGTCATAAAATAGGGAAAAATTGAGATAAAATGATTTTGAAAAATATATTCATATTATATGTCAAGTTTTTAATTTACTGGAATTGTGGGTACTTTATTCTGAATACACGATAGAGTTTCCTTTAAAACGGTATATCGTTTTGTTATTTCTTTTCTTATTTCTTATTTTCATTACGACGCTGATTGTTTTCAGAACATCCCAATAAAAAGCTTGATTCATCATCATAAATTTTCATGTAGTTTTGTCTACCGTATGAAGGGCGCCTCACGATTCAACATGACAGAATGATTTTCTCAAGGAAAGAAATCAGACACCTTTTTATAGATAACAAACATCAAGTAACGGTTGCTTATTATAAAGCGTAGTGCGTACGCGTCTTATTCACTCGCATTCACAGCTGTAGCTAGGAAGTTGATAGACGCAGCTCGCACAGCTCCACACCTCACACCGTGTAATTATGGCAATGACAAGGTCTGTCCTCCGTTTTGGACTCATTTTGGTCTTCTTCGTGTTGCAGCGTGGCGTTTTTGGACACGTGATCTGTCCAGGTGAGCATGCATATCTTCGTAATACACTTTCAGAGATAATGTAAACTTCTGACGATGGGCATCAAACTGGAGTTGACCGAGCTTTGTAACAAATGCAGCGAAAAATAAATGAATTTAAAAGATTGCCACTATAGCTTATATTTTGTTATTTTTAAATTAAAGTTACATATCAAAGCTAAGTATTCAAATAATTTGCACAGTAATATTTGTGAAATGCCTTTAATGCGTTACCATTCGAAGTTGTTTTTAACTTGAATTTTGTTTCATTAAGTTCTGTTTTCCATCTTTTAAAAAAGATGCAGCCTAATAGGAAAAATGTAAATTTGCGCTGAATTTTTTTAGGATGTCTGGCACCTTTTGTGCAGCTTGGTGGTCGATGCTACTTCTTCTCCTATATGCAGAAATCGTGGTCACATGCACAAGCCTATTGCAGGAGCAAATCTTCACATTTGGCAAGAATAACTTCCCAGCATGAGAATAACATGATTGTCTCCTACGTACGAACTTATTTTCCTGGTAGGTATACGATTTCTTACGTGGTTGTCAGGCTGTCAGGAATGTAAAAATTGTTCGTTAGATGTAATTAGGACCAATATTGATCGAGGAGAAAAAATCAATAGCAGCGTTTATCGCAATCATATAGGCCCTAATTCTGTTTTACTTTTAAAAAACAGTTTATACGCAAATAAACAGATATAAAAAGAGTGCCTGTTAACGAAAATGAAGTCTGAAAATCGACAGTACAACTAACCATTGCTTTGTGAAGTGTTTTAAGGAAACACCACATCTTGAAATGATGGGATTCCTTAGATTAGTTTTTTCGTCTTTCAGCCGACTTCAACTGGTGGCTGGGTGGCAATGACATGGCACAGGAGGGCAGGTGGGTGTGGGTGGATACTAACAAGGTTATGACGTATACTAACTGGAATCCAGAAGAACCTAACAACATCAAAGGAATCGAGCACTGCTTGGAATTGCGGTCAGACTATACACATAAATGGAATGATGCACCGTGTGGGAAGGCAAAGAGTTTCATATGTGAAAAGTAGCAAAGGTGGCCATTTCCCTGAACTACCAAGTAGTTGAAGATAATCAATTTCGTGAAATTGAAATATTTCATTAAACAGACAACTGGAGGCTTTATTTGGATACATCTGGTTGCATTTTCATCTAGCTGATATATGGAATGTGCAACTTCTCTATACTGCAAAAGTCATTTGATTGTTTCCTTTATTACTATGTGGACTTATTTTATATCTTCTGTCATTTCTCGTTTTGTTAGTAGGCCTACTGGTTGCATGAGTGAGTACTATTTTGTGCATTTAAGAAAGCATTCCTGTCTTTAATTCGATTAGTTGTTAACATCTTCCAACAAAGTGATGTTGCTAATTTGACTTTTATTTGTCAATGTCCGATAGGATTTCATAAGTTTTATTTCAAAATTTTCTTTCAACGTATTGTGAATTTACACTGTAGTTCATAGCGGAACTGCCAGTAGAACTAGGCTAGACAAAAAATAAAAAAAGCAACCATGCTTCGCAGTGATAAAACTTCAATTCCAATATTCTTATTGGTTTCATATTGTATTTGTTTTTTAATTCTTGCAGAGATTTTCCTCACAACTTGTGTTTACACGTGAGTTATTCGGGTAATTAAAGCTTCCATATAAAGTTCATTGTTGAGTTGATTATACCACAAGAACAAATTGCTGCCACAGAAAAATACTTACCTTCAGTCCAAGTAATATATTAGGAATGTAAGCAAATGTATACAAAGTGAAATAATTCTGAAAAGTGTTTTATTCCAAATCGACAACTATACACCAATTTCTGCAATCGGTTTTCATTTTGAAGATTTTTTCTCTACCGAACGTTTGTGCTATTTTAAATGGAATGATGGTGATAACATGTACGTCAATGTTTCTCCTATCAGCGGAGTTTTTTAAAAGTCTATTGAACAGACCTTTTCTCGATTTTAGACTATAAATAAATATTTTTTTAAATAAAACAATCTGTCTCCGACGGTCTGCTTTGCTTGGTTATTTCTTATTTTCTTCTATTAATTACGGCGTCGTTTTTTAGGACTTCCCAATTAAAAATAAAACAAAAAAGGATTAAGCATTGTAAGGTTTTAATTTAAGGTGTACACCGCGTGGCGAAAAACACCCACCTCGTTATTCAACATAAGACCGTGACATTTTTATGAGAAAGAAATGGGACACCCTTTTTAGATAACAAAAAAAAAAAAAAAAAAACAACTAGCGTAATGCGACTACAAATTATTGTGCGGAGTGCGTCTCAATCCTCACATTCACAGCTGTAGCTTGGAAGTAAATAGTGGCGGCTAGATCCACACCTTACACCGGGTAATAATGGCAGTGAGGAGGTATGTCCTCTGTTTTGGACTAATTTTGGTATTCTTCGTCATGCAGCATGGCGTTTTTGGAGACGGGACCACCTCAAGTGACATTGCTTATCTCCGTAACACACTGGAGACAATGCAAATGAAACTGGAGAAGATGGACAGCAAACTGGTGACAGTAAGCCAAGGTTTGCAACAAGTGCAGCGGGAAATAAATGAATTGACAAGTATGATATTGGTATTATATATTAATGACATCATTATTATCAATGATGCATGTGATTAAAACCATCGATTATATATTCACAGAAATTTTCATTCAAACAAGTTTTCTGAAATATATTATCTGCATTGGGAAAGGAATGAATTTCAAATGCATTAAAGAATATTTCATCACAATTAAGTTGCTTCTAATTTGTACGTTTTTGTGAGGGTTGAACGGGTTTGCAACAAATGCATCAGAAAATGAATGAATCGACAATTGCCGCTAAAACTAATATTGTGTTATTTAATTACATATCGAAGCTGAGCAATCAAATAATTTGTACAGTAATATTTGTCAAACGCCTTTAACGTGTTACCATTCGAAGTTGCTTTTAACATGAATTTTGTTTCATTAAGTTCTGTTTTCCCACTTTTTAAAAGATGCAGCCAAATATTTATGTAGGTTTGCGCTGAATTTTTTAGGATGTCAGGCTCCTTTTGTCCAGCTAAGTGGTCGATGCTACTTCTTCTCCTGTATGCAGAAATCATGGTCACATGCACAAGCCTATTGCAGGAGCATTTCTTCACATTTGGCAAGAATAACTTCTCAGCGTGGGAACAATATGATTGTCTCCTACGTACGGAATTATTTTTCTGGTAGGTATATTTCTTAGGTGGATGTCAGATTGTCAGGAGTTAAAAAATTGTCCGCAAAATTTAAAAAGGAGCAATTATGATCAAAGAGAAAAGCCATATGCCCATACATCAATAGCAACGTTTATTTTATAATTACCTGGTATCTGCTTAAAAAAGAGTCTAATTTAGAAGCAAATATGCAGGTATAAAAAGAGTGATTGTAAATTGGAATGAAAATTCATATTGCAACTTATCATTACGAAGTGTATTAAGGAAAGGTCATATATTGGAATGATAAGATCCCTTAGGTAAGTTTTTCCTTCTTTCAGTCAACTTCAACTGGTGGCTGGGTGGCAATGACATGGCACAGGAGGGCAGGTGGGTCTGGGTGGGTACCAACAAAGTTATGAGTTACACGAACTGGTATCCAGGACAACCTAGCAACTACAAAGGAATAGAGCACTGCTTGCTGCTGTTGTGGTCACACATCCAGCATAGATGGAATGATGCACCGTGTGGCCTTGCAAAGAATTTCATTTGTCAAAAGTAGCAGAGATAGTCATTTCCCTGACTTGCCAAGTTGTTGAAGATATCGATTAGGTGAAATTGAAAGATATCATTAAACAGATAAGGGGGTTTTATTGGAGTACAACTAGTTGCATTCTCATCTCGCTTATATATGTGGAACTTCTCAATGCTGCCTTTATTATTATTATTTGGACTTATTTGATATCTTCAGTAATTTCTCACATTTTCTGCTCAAAATATCAGTTTTAATTTGATTCTTTATTTATCTGTGAAGCATAAAAATTCATAAGCTTTATTTGAACTTATTTTGTATTTACCCAGGAGTTATTAATAGTAAGACTGTTGATATAACCAGATGAAACAAAAGCGTAGAACAACGCTTTCTTTAAAATGAAATGAGTGATCAGAATTCAGTCACAATCCTCTTGCTAATTTGATGCTTTTATTTGCCGATGTCAGATAAATTTACATTAGCTTGAATCTGTCTTTGTTAATGCTTACATGTTATTCAGAGAAATAAAAGCTTTTGCGCACGATTAGTATTTGCGTTGCTGACATAAGGAGATAAAACGTTTGAAACACAGTCATTTCTATGTAGAGACCAAGATAACATTTCGAAGATTGCAAAAAAGTGCAAAATTCTAAAATGAAAGACAATTTGACAAGTATGAAACATCGCTATAAAACAAGTTTCTGTGACATTTTTTCTTTTTTTTTTTTTTTTTTTTTTTTTTTTGTTACTGTGTCTGTGATAAAAGTCTTTTTTATGGATCAGTTAACGATAAAATGACGGTGCATTCATATACTCCACTATCATCGCTTCACGAATGTTTGTTTTCCGTAAAATTGTAATCAGATGTTTGAAAAAAATAAAAACAAGGTAAATGTTGTACAGGTATATAAGGTTGCATTGTACTGTTGATATCATTGCTCATGTGCATGCACTTCATCGTTCCTTCTAGAAACGTCTTTTTTATTATTAATTTTTTATAAAACAGTTATGGCAGCGGCAAGTGAAAATATGTTATACATGGCCTGTATTTTTTAAGTACAATTTAAATTCGGCATGCTTCTTGTATGGGACTATTTAGCTCCTTGTGTGCCATATGGTGTTCATGTTAGATAATTAATGTTTTCGAAGACAGACAAATTAGGGTCCTTGTGAAGTATTTCAGTATTTTATTCGATACAACATCTGGTAATTTCTTATGCATACTTCATATAGTTCAGGTAAAATTAGCTTGAACTTAAAAAATGCTTGAATATTTCTTTACTTTACAGAACATAATACATTGGACCTTTTTTCTCTTTACTTTTAAAGTCATTACCTTTCGATATAAAATAATCATTCTTATTTTGTATTTAATTGTTAAGTCTACAAAAATTATTAATGGCTATTAGACTCTAAATAAATATGTTATAACTAAAGCAGTATGCCCCTGACGGTCTGTTTTGTTTGATTATTTCTTATTTTCTCTTTGATTACGGCATCAATTAAAAATAAACAGGGTTAAGCATTATAAAGTTGAAATTATAATTTGATGTTTATACCGCACGAAGAAAAAAAAAACTTACACCACACGATTCAACCTAAGACCACTACATTTTTATGAAAAAGAAATCAGACACCTTTATAAGATAACAAACAACAACTACCGTGATGCGCCTATAAATAAATGTGCGGAGTGCGTCTTATTCACTCGCATTCACAGCTGTAGCTTGGAAGTTAATAGACGCAGGTCGCACAGATCCACACTTCACATCGTGTAATAATGGCAGTGACAAGGTCTGTCCTCTGTTTTGGACTAATTTTGGTCTTCTTCGTGTTGCAGCGTGGCGTTTTTGGACTCGTAATCTTCCCAGGTGAGCATGCATATTTTCGAAATACACTTCAGATTAGGCAAGCTTGAGCAGATGGACAGCAAACTAGTGAGAGTGAAACTGGTTTGCAACAAATGTAGCAGAAAATAAATGAATCGACAATTGCCGCCAAAACTAATATTGTGTTGCGATGCTTGAACGTGGCGATCACTGTGCGTTCTTTGAGAGTCCGACGGCGTCCTGGCCAGTTTCATGGTCGCACAAAGGACGCAGAAAGGACGCCGTCCAGTGTAAAGGGGGTTTAAGCACGCTCTGTTCTCCAGTGGCTCGATTGTCGTCATCGGACCACGTGACCACGTAGCTCATTAACTCCCAGGCCGAGCAAATAGGACGTTTTTTAAAGCCAAAAATTTACAAAATGAGCTTTTAATTTGTGTATTTGGATAAAGATATCGTTAGTTGGGCATGTTTTCTGAAGAATATGTTCCGTTGAGGCCATTCTGACGGTATGAAGCAAATCCTTTAATTACATATCGAAGCTGAGCAATCAAATAATTTGTACAGTAATATTTGTGAAACGCCTTTAACGCGTTACCATTCGAAGTTGCTTTTAACATGAATTTTGGTTCATTAAGTTCTGTTTTCCCACTTTTTTAAAAAGATGCAGCCTAAAAGGAAAAATGTAAGTTTGCGCTGAATTTTTTTAGGATGTCAGGCTCCTTTTGTCCAGCTAAGTGGTCGATGCTACTTCTTCTCCTGTATGCAGAAATCGTGGTCACATGCACAAGCCTATTGCAGGAGCATATCTTCACATTTGGCAAGAATAACTTCTCAGAGTGAGAACAATATGATTGTCTCCTACGTACGGAATTATTTTTCTGGTAGGTATATGTTTTCTTACGTGGTTGTCAGGCTGTCAGGAATTCAAACATTGTCCGCAAAATTTAAAAAGGAACAATTATGATCAAAGAGAAAAACCATACGCCCATACATCAATAGCAACGTTGATTTTATAATTACCCGGTATCTGCTTAACATTTAAAAAGAGTATAATTTAGAAGCAAATATGCAGGTATAAAAAGAGTGATTGTGATAGTAAAATGGAATGAAAATTGATAGTACAATTTATCATTGCGAAGTGTATTAAAAAGGAAAGGTCATATATTGAAATGATAGGTAAGTTTTTCCTTCTTTCAGTCAACTTCAGCTGGTGGTTGGGTGGCAATGACATGGCACAGGAGGGCAGGTGGGTGTGGGTGGGTACCAACAGCGTTCTGAGTTACACTAACTGGTACCCAGGAGAACCTAGCAACAACGAAGGAATAGAGCACTGCTTGGAATTGCGGTCAGTCATCACACATAGATGGAATGATGCACCGTGTGGCCACGCAAAGAATTTCATATGTGAAAAGTAGCACAGATGGTCATTTCCCTGACCTACCAAGTTGTTGAAGATATCGATATGGTGAAATTGAAATATATCATTAAACAATAACTGTCGGTTTTATTGGGGTACATCTGGTTGCATTTTCGTCTAGCTTATGAATTGGATGCGCAGCTTCTCTTTGCTGCAAATTGTCATCTGATTTTTTCTTTATTATTATTATTATTATTATTTGGATTTACACAAGAGTAGTTCATAGGGGAACTGCTGAATTAACTAAACGAGACAAATGAAAATAACCATGCTTTGCAGTGATAAAACTCCAATTACAATTCTCTTATTGGTTTCATATTTGTATTTATTGAATTTTATTAGAGAGACTTTCCTCACAACTTGTGTTTACACATGAGTTTTTCGGGCAAGTTGAACCTACTATATGAAGCCAATTGTTGTTTTGATGTTTGAACAAGAAAAAAATCGCTGACACAGAAACAATTTACGTTCAATTCAAGATAATAGTAATGTGTACTACTGAAAATCAACAAATAAAATGATGTTGAAAAGCGTAAAAAGTCATCAAGTGATCAAAATATTCTTTTATTCGAAACATAAAAAAGAAACAAGTAAATATATTGTTCAAAACTTGACAAAGGGAAAGAAACGAAACAAAAAAGAGATCGTTTCGACATTTACACATTTCTGAAGCATTATCAGAAACCAGAGTCTTACAGTTGCAGGGGTAAATACAATTTTTTTCAGCAGACGATCAGAAAAAATGTTAGGGGACTCTGCAAAAGACTCTGGTTCATGGCGATGCTTCAAGTAACTTGACGTTGAAGCTTTTTGCATGGATAACTCGTTTGTTAGGTTGTTTTTATTTATTAGTAAGAAAAATAGGGAAAAAATCGAAGAAAAATGATGTTGAAAAAATCAATCATATGTCAAGTCTGTAATTTAGTGGTATTGTGGGTATTTTATTCAGAATACATGTATATGTGTGTTTTGTTCAGTTTCCATGTAGATACCTGGGATTATTTGGCTGTTATTTTATTTAGTGTCATTTTTTAATGTAATAATCTTGGGAGTCTTTAAGTCAATATCACAGCTGTTCACTTCTTCCGCTCAAAAATATCGGTGATAATTTGATTCTATATTTATCTGTGTAGTATAAAATTGCATACGCTTTATCTGAACTTATTTCTTATTTACATAGGAGTTATTAATAGAAAGACTGTTGATATAACCAGATGAAACATATGCGTAGAACAACGCTTTCTTTCAAATGAAATGAGTGATCAGAATTCAGACACAATCCTGTTGCTAATTTAAATCTTTTATTCACTGATGTCAGATAAAATTACAGTAATCTGTATTTGTTCATGTTTACACGTTATTCAGAAAAATAAAGCTTTTGCGCACGATTAGTTGTTGTGTTGCTGACATAACGAAATAAAACGTTAGAACATAGGCATTTCTATGTATAGGCCATGATAACATTTCAAAGATTGCAAAAAGGGCAAAATTCTAAAATGAAAGACAATTTGACAAGTTGAAACATCGCTATAAAACAAGTTTCTGTGACATATTTTCTTTTCTTTTTTTGTGACTGTTTCTGTGACAAAAGTCTTCTTTTTATGCAGTGGTTAAAATGACTGTGCATTCGTATACTCTACTATCATCGCTTCGTGAATGTTTATTTTCTGTAAAATTAAAATCAGATATCTGAAAAAAACAAGGTAAAAACTGTACAGGTATATCAGGTTGCATTGTACTGGTAATATCATTGCTCATGTGCATGCACTTCGTCGTTCCTTCTTTAAAGGTCTTTTTTATTATTAATTTTTTATAAAACAGTTATGGCGGCGGCAGGTGAAAATATGTTATACATGGCCTGTATTTTTTTAAGTACAATTTAAATTCGGCATGCTTCTTGTATGGGACTATTTAGCTCCTTGTGTGCCATATGGAGTTCATATAAGATTATTAATGTTTTCGAAGACAGGCGAATTAGGGTCCTTGTGAAGTATTTCAGTATTTTATTTCATACAACATCTGGTAATTTCTTATGCATACTTTATATAGTTCAGGTAAAATTAGCTTGAACTTAAAAAAATGCTTGAATATTTTTTTACTTTACAGAACATAATACATTGGACCTTTTTTCTCTTTACTTTTAAAGTCATTACCTTTCGATATAAAATAATCATTCTTATTTTGTATTTAATTGTTAAGTCTACAAAAATTATTAATGGCTATTAGACTCTAAATAAATATGTTATAACGAAAGCAGTATGTCCCTGACGGTCTGTTTTGTTTGATTATTTCTTATTTTCTCTTTAATTACGGCATCAATTAGAAAGAAACAGGATTAAGCACTATAAAGTTGAAATTATAATTTGAAGTTTATACCGTTCGAAGAAAAAACTTACACCACACGATTCAACCTAAAACCGTGACATTTTTATGAAAAAGAAATCAGACACCCTTTTTAGATTACAAACAACAACTAGCGTGATGCAACTATAAATTATTGCGTCTTATTCACTACTATTCACAGCTGTAGCTTGGAAGTTAATAGACGCAGCTCGCACAGATCCACACTTCACACCGTGTAATAATGGCAGTGACAAGGTCCGTCCTCTTTTTTGGACTAATTTTGGTCTTCTTCGTGTTCCAGCGTGGCGTTTTTGGACACGTGATCTGTCCAGGTGAGCATGCTTATCTTCGTAATACACTTGAGACCAAGCAAGCTTGAGAAGATGGACAGCAAACTAGTGAGTGTTGAACTGGTTTGCAACAAACGCATAGGAAAAAATTAGTTGAAAAGATTACCACTAAAACTGATATTATGTTATTTAATTACATATCAAAGTTGAGCATTCAAATAATTCGTACATAAATATTTGTGAAATGCCTTTAAGGCGTTACCATTCGAAGTTGCTTTTAACTTGAATTTTGTTTCATTAATTTCTGTTTTCCAACTTTTTAAAAAGATGCAGCCTAATAGGAAAAACTGTCAATTTCTTTAGGATGTCAGGCACCTTTTATCCAGCTTGGTGGTCGGTGCTTCCTCTTCTCCTATATGCAGAAATCGTGGTCACATGCACAAGCCTATTGCAGGAGCAAATCTTCACATTTGGCAAGAATGACTTCCCAGCGTGAGGACAATATGATTGTCTCCTACGTACGAAATTATTTTCCTGGTAGGTATACGTTTTCTTACGTGGTCGTCAGACTGTCAAGAATTCAAACGTTGTTCGCAAAATGTAATTAGGACCAATAATGATCAAAGAGAAAAAACATGTGCCTATAAATCAATAGCAACGTTTGTTATATAATTACCCGGTATCTGTTTAAAATTTAAAAACAGTATAATTAAGAAGCAAATATACAGATATGGGAAGAGAGATGTTGATTGTAAAATGGAATGCAAAATGTTTTGAGGAAAGGGCACATCTTGAAATGATGGATCCCTTAGGCTATTTTTTTTCTTCTTCCAGTCAACTTCAGCTGGTGGCTGGGTGGTAATGACATGGCACAGGAGGGCAGGTGGGTCTGGGTGGGTACCAACAGCGTTATGAGTTACACTAACTGGTACCCAGGAGAACCTAACAACCACAAAGGGCAGCACTGCTTGGAATTGCTGGCATACACCAAACATAGATGGAATGATGCACCGTGTGAGACGGCAAGGAATTTCATATGTGAAAAGTAGCAAAGATGGTCATATCCCTGACGTACCAAGTTGTTGAAGATATCGATTTCGTGAAACTGAAATATATCATTAAACAGATAACTGGAGGTTTTATTGGGGTACATCTGGTTGCATTCTCGTCTAGCTTATATATGGAATGCGCATCTTTTCTATACTGCAAAAGTTGATTTGATTGTTTCCTTTATTATTATTTGGACGTATTTGATATCTTCTGTGATTTCTCGTTTTGTTAGTAGGCCTACTGGCTGCATGAGTGAATACTATTTTGTGTATTCAAAAAAATATTTCATGTCTTTTATTCAATTATATAGTTGTTAACACCATTCAGAAACAGTGCTGTTGCTAATTTGATTCTTTTATTTTTAAGTGTCAGATAAGATTTCATAAGTTTCATTTCAACATATTGGGTATTTACACAGGAGTGGTTCATAGAGGATCTGCTAAAATAACTAGATGATACAAAAGAAAATAATCATGCTTTGCAGTGATAAAACTTCAATTACAACTCTCTTGTAGATTTCATGTTTGTATTTATTGAATCTTTGCAGAGGTTTTCCTTACGACTTGTGTTTACACGTGAGTTATTCGGGCTAGTTGAAGCTACCATATAAAGCCAATTGTTGTTTTAATGATTCAACAAGATTAAAACGCTGGCACAGAAACAAATTTACTTTTAATTCAAGATAATATGAATGTGTACCACTGAAAATCAACAACTGAAATGATGTTGAAAAGCGTAAAAAGTCATCAAGTGATGAAACCGTTCTTTTATTCCAAACATAAAAAAGGAAACAAGTAAATATATTGAAACTTGCCAATGGAAAAGAGACAAAACAAAAAAGAGATCGTTTTAGCATTTTCACAGTTTTGAAGCATCCTCAGAAACCAGTCTTACAACTGCAGGTTATGTTGTTTTGCATGTTATGTTGTTTTCATTTATTAGGCAGAAAAAATATGAAAAAACGAAGAAAAATGATGTTGAAATAACAATCAATCACATGTCAAGTCTGTAATTTAGTCGTATTTTGGGTATTTAATTCAGAATACATGTATTTGTGTGCTTCAGTCAGTTTCCATATAGATTTCTGCGATTTTATGGCTTATTGATGTCATTATTAAAGGTAATATTCTTGGGAGTCTTAAAGTCAATAACACAGCTGTTCACTTCTCCTGCCCAAAAATATCGGTGTTAATTTGATTCTTTATTTATCTGTGTAGTATAAAATTCCATACGCTTTATTTGAACTTATTTTATATTTACATAGGAGTTATTAATAGAAAGATGAAACATAAGCGTAGAACAAAGCTTTCTTTCAAATGAAATGAGTGATCGGAATTCAGTCACAATATACTCTTGCTAATTTGAATCTTTTATCAACCGATGTCAGATAAAATTACAGTGGCTTTAATCTGTCTTTTTATGTTTACACGTTATTCAGATAAATAAAGCTTTTGCGCATGCTTACTTGTTGGGTTGCTGACAGAACGAGATAAACTTTAGAACATAAGGATTTTCCTATGTATAGCCCAAGTTAACATTTCATAGATTGCAAAAAAGGGCAAAGTTCTAAAACGAAATACAATTTGAGAAGTATGGAACATCGCTTCAAAAGACGTTTCTGTGACAATTTATTTTTCTTTTATACAATGGTTAACAGTTAAAATGACGGTGCATGCATGCCTACTCCACTTTCATCGCTTCACGAATGTGTATTTTCTGTAAACTCATAATCGTATCTCTGAAAAAAAAAAAGGTTAACGCTGTACAGGTATATAAGGTTACGTGTTGTACTGGTGATATCATTGTACCTGTGCATGTACATACGTAATCGTTCCATTCTTGAAATGTCTTTTTCTTTTCCTTTTATAATACATGCACAGTTAGAGGGACGACAGGTGAAAATATGCAATACATGGCCTGTATCTTTGTAAGTGCAATTAAAATTCGGCATGCTTCTTGTATGGAACTATTTTGCTCCTTGTGTTTCATATGCTGTTCATGCTAGATTATGTCTTGCAAGACAGATGAATAAAGATTCGCGTAAAGTAATTCAATAATTAATTTCATACACTAGCTCACTTTAGTCTAATTTCAAACAACATCTCACTAATTCAACTTCTACATACTTCATATATTTAAGGTATAATTTGCTTTAATTTTAAAAATATGCAACATTGCATACTTTACAGAAAATATGTTGGTAATTTTTTTTTTTTTTTTTTTTTTTTTTTTTTTTTTTTTTTTTTTTTTTTTTTCATTTAAGACCATAAGTTTTCAGTTTAAAATAATCCTTTTGACATTGTATTTTAACTGTAAAGTCTACAGAACATTATGGAATTTCGGACATATATACTGTCTATAATGAAATATCAAATATTAGTAATACTACATAAATAACACAGTCTATTCCCGACGTTCCGTTTTGTTTGATTATATCTTATTTTCTCTATTAATTACGGTATTAATTAAAAACAAACAGTATTAAGCCTTATAAAGTTGGAATTATAATTTGAAGTTTATAACGTATGAAGAAAAAACTTCCACAACACGATTCAGTACAAGACCGTGACATTTTCATTAAAAAGAAATGAGACACCCTTTTTAGATAAGGAAATATTCAATATAAACTAGCGACATATCATTGAGCGGAGTGCGTCTTATTCACTCGCATTCACAGCTGTAGCTTGGCAGTTAATACACCCAGTCCACACAGGTCTACGCCTTATACCATACCCTAATGGCAGTGAGAAGGTCTGTCCTCTATTTTGGATTAATTTTGGTATTCTTCGTGCTGCAGCGTGGCGTTTTTGGACACGGGACCACCTCGAGTGATATTCTCCAAAACACCCTTGATATAATGAAATTAAAGCTGGGGTCCATGGAACTCAAGTTGGAGAAGGTTGGCGACAAACTTGAGAGGAACGACAACAAACTGTTGAAGAAGGTTGGCGACAAACTTGAGAAGATCGACAGCAAACTGGTGACAGTTAAACAGGGTTTGCAACAAATGCAGCAGAGAATGAATGAATCGAGAGGTATGTTTCTTATATCCATGGTGTTAAATTGTAAGGCAAAGGTTCACATTCAAATCATTGATGAGGTCTTGTGAAATGCATTTATCGTCATAAAAGAATAATTTTCACATGCCTTATGATTTATTTAATGATCGGATGAAGTTGCTTTTAACTTGATCTACATGTAAATAATTTTAAAAATGTACACTGTTTGGCCATCTAGTACGTAAAGCAAAACTATCTACGCCCTCTTTTAAAATATATGTATTTAGATGGGTTTAAGAGGAGAAAACATCAGTTAGCTTTGAACTTCTTCAGGATGTCAGGCTCCGTTTGTCCCGCTTGATGGCCGATGCTACCTCTTCTCCCAGACGAAGAAATCGTGGTCAGATGCACAAGCTTATTGCATAAGCAAATATGCCAATTTAGCGACAATAACGTCCCGGTTTGAGATCGACATAATTGTTTCCTACGTTCGAAATCATTTTTCTAGTAGGTATATTTTCTTACATGGTTCTCTGTCTGTCATTTATGTCTACGTGAATCTACCCATCAACTAATAGACAATGACTAATTAATGTGGTTTAAAAATGCCTTCAGCTTAAAAATGATACACAAGAATGAGTAAGAACCATATATCCATAGTATAGTAACGTTTATGGTAATAGATTGTTATTCACCTATTTCTTCATCTTTTCCATTATTTATTAATTAACTCGTTTATCCGTTCACTTTACCGTGAGTTTATTTCACAGTTTGCGTTGCACCTTTCAACATACTGAAATGTATAACATAATGAAGAAACATATACAGTGCATACAGGGTATCAGGATCAGTTGTATACAATAAATCAATCTGAAATTTGATAGTATGACTAACTTTCAAAATATATTGCTTTGTGAAGTGACTTTAAAAATTGGCAAGCGCTGCATGCATGTATAATCAATGAAAGTGATCCAACCCTCAAATAGTTTTTTCTTCTTTCACCCCGCGGCAACTGGTGGCTGGGTGGCAATGACCTAGAGCAGGAGGGCAGGTGGGTGTGGGTGGGTACTAACAAGGTTATGAGTTACACTAACTGGGGTCCAGGACAACCTAGTGGAAGGGAGCACTGCTTGTGTTTATGGTCAGACTTTACACATAAATGGAATGATGCACCGTGTAGCTACACATTGAACATCATATGTGAAAAGTAGCAGAGATGGTCATTTCCCTGACCTACCAAATTGCTGAAGATATCGATTAGGTGAAACTGAAATATGTCATTAAACAGCTAAATGGAAGTTTTATTGGAGTACATCTAGTTGCATTCTCATCTCGCTCATATGTGGAACTTCTCAATACTGCAAAAGGTCATCTGATTACAGTAGCTTTAGTCTGTATTAGCTCATGTATACGCGTTATTCAGATAAATAAAAGCTTTTGCGCACGATTAGTTGTTGCGTTGCTGACATAACGAGATAAAACGTTTGAACATAGGCATTTCTATGTATAGGCCAAGATAACATTTCAAAAAGGGCAAAATTCTAAAATGAAAGACAATTTGACAAGTATGAAACATCGCTATAAAACAAGTTTCTGTGACATGTTTTCTTTTCTTTTTTTGTGACTGTTTCTGTGACAAAAGTCTTCTTTTGGTGCACTGGTTAAAATGACTGTGCATTCATATACTCTACTATCATCGCTTCATGAAGGTTTATTTTCTGTAAAATTATAATCAGATATCTGAAAAAACAATATGTAATAACTAAAGCAGTATGTCCTCGACGGTCCGTTTATATATATATATATATATATATAACCTCTTATTTTCTCTATTCAATAGGAGTTGATTGTTTTTGAGGACTTTTAAATTAAAAACAAACAGAATTAAGCTTTATAAAGTTGAAATTTGAGGTGTATACCGCATGAAGAACATCCACATCACGATTCAACATGAGACCGAGTCATTTTTATGAAAAGAAATCAGACACCCTTTATAGATAAGCAATTGAAAATGAATGAGCGGAGTGCGTGTGATTCACTCGCATTCCCAGCTGTAGCTTAGAAGAAGGTCTACGCCTTATACCCTACCCTAATGGCAGTGACAAGGTCTGTCCTCTGTTTCGGATTAATTTTGGTTTTCTTCATGCTGCAGCGTGGCGTTTTTGGACACGGGACCACCTCAAATGAGATTCTCCAAAACACCCTTGATATTGTGAAATTGAAGCTGGGGTCAATGGAACTCAAGTTAGAGAAGGTTGTCGACAAACTTGAGAGGAATGACTGCAAACTCAAGTTGGAGAAGGTTGTCGACAAACTTGAGAAGATGGACAGCAAGCTAGAGACAGTCAAACAGGGTTTGCAACAAGTACAGCAGAGAATGAATGAATTGAGAAGTACAGGTATGTTTCTTATATTCATGGTGTTTAATTGTAAGTCAAAGGTTCACATTCAAATCATTGATGAGGTTTTGTAAAATGCATTTAACGTGATACAAGAATGTTTTTCACATGGCTTAAGATTTATTTAATGATCGGATTAAGTTGCTTTTAACTGGACTTTTTTATTAATGTACACTGTGTGCCTATCTAATAAGTAGAGTGAAACAAGCTACGTCCTATTTTCAAACTATGTATTAAGGGACCGTTCACATAAAAAATCTATTTTCTAAAAATCTAAAAATCTATTGGCGGTATCTTGTAATCACGGTCTGGTGTCAGAATCTCCTCCGAGCACAGCCGAGAATTAATTACAGCTTTGGAAGTAACTCGCTCGCGCTGCCAGTAATTACGCCGCGGGGTATTCAGGGAACAGACCGTGATCACAAGATATCGCCAATAGATTTTTAGATTTTTAGAAAGTAGATTATTCGTGTGAACGGTCCCTAAGATGGGTTTAAAGGAGAAAACATTTGCTTTGAACTTTTTCAGGATGTCAGGCTCCATTTGTCCTGCTTGATGGCCGATGCTATCTCTTCTCCAATATTACTAAATCGTGGTCAGATGCACAAGCCTACTGCAGGAGCAAATATGCCAATTTGGCAACAATAACTTCCCAGCGTGAGAACGATATGATTGTCTCCTACGTACGGAGTAAATTTCCTGGTAGGTATAATTTTCATACGTTACTGCCTTATATAATATTGTCCTCGTCAATATGCCCAGGAGGTGATTAATTTTGATGTTAAAACTTGGTTTTGAGAATTGTTTGCAAGTTGGTATAATCAACAAAATAAAATTTTCCTTTTCTCTTCTTTCAGTCAGTTTCAGCTGGTGGCTGGGCGGCAATGACATGGCACAGGAGGGCAGGTGGGTGTGGGTGGGCACTAAAAGCGTTATGACGTATACTAACTGGTATCCAAGACAACCTGATGACTCCGGGGGAAGGGAAGACTGCTTGCATTTGTGGCAGAATTACGCACACAGATGGAATGATGAATGGTGTGGTTTTGCAAAGAATTTCATTTGTGAACAGTAATGAAAACAGCTGAATCTTTGAACAAACTGGAAATTCATGATGGTTCTCATAAACTAAGTGTCTATTTATTTATTAATTAATTAATTTATTTATTTATTTTAAGAATAAAAATTAGACTTTTTACGGAGAGATGATTAAGGATCTTCTTGGCAACGCTTCATATAACAACACAGACTCATAATCATCAAAGAATGCTAAGTTTGTATGAATAGCCTTCTACAGAAACCCGACTTTGTGATATTGGTCTGTAATTGATCTTTAGGACCAATTAAATTTTTCTAATCATTATCATACTAGCATTATAGGTCCCCTAAACGGATAACTGGAGGTTTTCTAGATTTTAGGGTGCATCTGTCTAAATTCTAATCTCGTTAATGTTTGAAACGTATAGTCCATATATACTGTACAAGATCATTAGATTGTTTCCTTTATTATTATTTTGAGACTTTTAAAACTTTTTATATCTTATTTCATTTCTCGTTTTGATTTTTTTTTTTTTTTTTTTGGTTTTGTTTTTTGTATGGGTGAATTGTACTTTAAATTTTAGGCAAGTAATGCTTCCTCTCTTTATTTTGATTATATAGTTATTTACTTTTTTCAACAACAGTGGTGCGCTTATTTTTTTATTTATCTATGTTGGAAAAAAATGCAAGATATATTTCATGGTATTTTGTGTTTGCACAGGAGTTAATTATAGTAGAGCTAGTGATACAGGTGTATAAGAAGCTGAACCATAAGAGCAGAGCCTTCATTTGATTTCTGTCAAATTATATTCAGTTACCAAAATTCGATTGCAAATATCCTGCATTTTTTATTCATCAGTTCCGTATAGAATACACGTGAGTCATTCAGAAAAAGAAAAGCCCACACATTCAGTTAATAGTTAGGATGCATGGTGCTTTTTCTGTTATAACTTATGCTGCATTAAATCTAAGCTGAAATATATAATTATAGAGGATTAGGCGTATGTGCAGGGTTCGTCTTTCGATGTTCAAATATCTATTTTATTTGGAGCATCAAATCATTAATTAGGAAACTAATTTGGTGGTGTTTCAGGTATTTTATTCAGATTATATGAACATTTTGATTATTTGTTCTACATATTTCTGGAATTGTGGTGTTCAATAGTTTTTTGAAATAATCAAATTATTATCCTGCCCTGTTTCGCATATACACAGGAATTATTAACATGCTTTCTCTCAAAAGTGATTGGTCCTCAAAACTTGGTGACAGTCGCTGCTAGCTTAATTCTTCTATATAATAATTAAATTTGCCGATACAATTATACAATAGCTCTTGTTTACACGTGAGTTATTCAGACAAATAAAAAGCTACCGCAAATAGTTAAAATAGTTGAGTTGTTGACTTAACGAGATAAAGAGAAGCATTTCTCCTCACAGTTCAAGATAATACATATATGATATTGATGTGCCATTTAATATTACAATAAACAAAGTGAGGTGGTTCTGAAAAGTAAATGAACACACGAAGCGATCCAGCCAATCCCCCCCCCCCCAAAAAAAATGATAATAAATAAATTCAATCTATGTAAAGCTTTAAAATTGCCAAAAGGGAAAGAAGACCACCTCGTGAAAGGAAAGACATTTCGACAACTATACAACATCGACATAAACCAGTTTCTGCAACCGGTTTTTATTTTGATAAAACTTTCTCTACCGAAATATATATTCAGCGCTATAGATGTTTGTAAGAGATCCGATTTTAATTTAAAAAAATATTAATTAAAACTTAATAATATATTTTTTTAGAGTCCAAAACTATGCAGCGATGGGAGTTGCGCATATGAATGCATCATCATTCTACCCATTTAATTGTTAAGTCTACAAAACAGATCTTTTATCGATTTTAGACTCTAAATAAATATTCTTTTAATAAAACAATCTGTCTCCGACGGTCCGTTTTATTTGGTTATTTCTTATTTTCTCTATCAATTACGGCATCGTTTTTTTTTCATGACTTTTCAATTAAAAACAAAACAAACAGGATTAAGCATTATTAAGTTTTAATATAAGGCGTATACCGTATGAAGAAAAACATCCACCTAGCGATTCAACATGAGACCGTGACATTTATTATGAAAAAGAAATCAGACACCCTTTTTAGATAACAAGCATCACCTAGCGCGATGTTATTGTTTTAAATCATAAAGCGGAGTGCGTCTTATTCACTCGCATTCACAACTCTGGCTTGGAAGTAAATAGTGGCGGCTAAATCCACTCCTCACTCCAGGTAATTATGGCAGTGACAAGGTCTGTCCTCTGTTTTGCATTATTTGTGGTCTTCTTCGTGCTGCAACGTGGCATTTTTGGACACAGAACCACCGCAGGTGAGCAATCTTATCTCCGTAATGCACTTGAGACAATGTAAGCTTGCGAAGAGACTGGAGAGAGTTGACTGGGGTTTGCAGCAAATGTTGCAGAAAATAAATCAATTGACAATTGTAATTACATATCAAAGCTGAGCAATCAAATAATTCGTAAACTACGTAAAATGCATTTAACGCGTTACCATATGAAGTTGCATTTAACTTTTGTAATATCATACAATGTTAAGCATGTACTAGTAGGTTAAGTAAGTTGACTCTTTAATTAAATTAACTTGTTAAGCTTTGTCCAATTGCCTGTATTAAGATGTTGTCTTATCGGGAAAAAAATGTCACTTTGCGTTGAATTTCTTTAGGATGTCATGCTCCGTTTGCACTGTTGGGAGGTCGCTGCTACCTGTTCTCCTACATGAAGAAATCTTGGTCATATGCACAAGCCTACTGCAGGAGCAAATCTTCACATTTGGCAACAGTATCTTCCCGGCGTGAAAATGACATTATTGTCTCCTACGTACGAAATTATTTTCCTGGTAGGTATGTTTTCTTACGTGGTTGTCAGACCGTCAGAAATTTGGAAATTGCTTGCAGGATATAATGAGGACCAATAATTATCAAAGAAAATCAACGGCCTAGGCCTACGTTCCACAAGCAACGTTTATCGCAATCGTATATTTTTTCATTCGCCCATTTATTTATTTATCAAATTATACACCTATTCATCTATTTAACCGTTAGTTTGATTTCTGGACATCGACTGAACCACCAGTAACCGGTATCTGTTTCAGCTCTTTAAAACTGTATAACTTGAAGCAAATATGTAGATATAATAAAAAGAGTGATTGTGAACAATAATGGAATCTGAATCTAATAGTACAACTAACTATTGCTTTGCAAAGTGTATTGGGGAAAGGTCATATGTTGCAATGATGGAACCCCTTAAATTAGTTTTTTCTTCTTTCAGCCAACTTCAACTGGTGGCTGGGTGGCAATGACATGGCACAGGAAGGCAGGTGGGTGTGGGTGGATACCAACAAAGTTATGTGGTATACCAACTGGATACCCACTCAACCTGACAACTACAATGGAGGAGAAGACTGCTTACATATGTATTATGATTTGAATCACAAATGGAATGACAATTCATGCAGCATTGCAATGAATTTCATATGTGAAAAGTAGCAAAGGGACTGCTTATACGAGACATAAGAACGGAACCATGATTTGCAGTGATGAATCTTCAATAACAATTATCTGATTGGTTTCTTAATGTATTTATTGGCGCCGGATAATTTTTTGCAGAAAGTGTCGGCATAGCTGGTGTTTACTATAATTGAGTTGTTCAGGCAAATAAAATCTACCACAACGTTAGTTGTTGCCTTGATGATACGAGAAAAATAAATGGCACAGTAACATATTTATGTTCAGTTCAAGATAATATATTAAGAATGTGTGCCAACGAAATAAAATAGCTCTGAAATTGAAGAAAGGCATCAAATAAGGGAAATAGGGACATTTATTAATGATAGCCATTGGAAAAGAAGAAAAACTGGTGAATTCTTTTTGGCTTTTTGGCATATTTGAAACATCTCTTGGTTTGGGTGATTTCCCTTTTATTTTCTGATTGCCTACTAAAAGGTATCGCATTACCCCCTGAAATTATAAGCAATTACAGTGATAATAATGCATTCTTCTGTTACACCTGTTCGTTCTCTCTGTGAATTTGTAATCAGACTTCTTAAAACTACAAAGTAACAAATTGCTATGCATTGTTGCACTGCATTGGTTATCACTTTAATTTGTTAGTTCTTCAATGAATGGTTTCATTTTGGCGGGGAGGGGGGTCTTTTACAATACCTACGTTTTAATGAGCACAATGTAACAGTAGAATTCTTTAAGGAAGTACATGAATCTTACAATTTTTGCTTCTCGTGCTGTCCATATAATTGATTTCTTTCAAGAGGGATAACTTAATATTTCCCACATGTTACAGTATTAAATTTCTACGACATCTCGCAGTTCCTAAATCAAGTATATTCACAAATACTTTATAGTTTCAAAAGTGCTGATTCGAAATAAGTGTGACGGGGTGTAAAAAAGGTTTCTCTCATAATAGATAAATAAACACAACACAACCGTAAATCATATCTTTTAAAAAGTCGACTAAATGTACTTCATTTATCTGAAAATAGAACAATCATAAAATTGGCACCACTGATGTTATAATGTTTGATATTTTAGACTACGTGTCGTGTATACGCAACGTCATCAACTAATCTGTAAGACCAGCAACATGTTTAAAAACATTGTTTACACGTATAGTAATACAGGTCTGGATGACTCATTTATATCCAATGCGACTATGTAGTTGTTTATGTACAATTCATTCCAATTAAACACAGATTTAACACTGTAAAAAACTGATGCGTTGATGAAACCATCCAGCACCCGATTCTCCGCAAGACCGTCATATTCTTATGAAGACAGAAATCGGAGCCATTTTATAGATAACAAACAAAAGCCAACGGGATAGAATTATAAATCATAAAGCGGAGTGCGGTTTATTCAACCCTTGAATTCAATCATATTCACAACAGTCGGTTGGACGTTAATACACCCAGTTCACACAGGTCCTCATCTCATACTCTATCATAATGCCAGTGCAAAGTTCTGTCCTCTGCTTTGGACTTTTTGTGGCTTTCTTGGCGTTTCAACACGAAGCCCATGGGAATGGCACCTCTACTAATGAAAAGGTATTTATGCCCGTGTTTGAGTGTTTTGTTGAAGGTTTTATTTAATAACTGAACAATCTATATGTATATAATGCACACTGGATACCTGGGTGCATGGTAGGCCTATATCTGAGAACGTTTTAGTGGCAAGGTATTTCATTTAAATATATGTTCTCAGCACCATTATTCATTATGCGTATTTATCATATATCACGTCGCAGTTTATACAAAAAAGTATTTCGTGTATCTCCATTCAAGTTTTCAACTTTAAACAATCTACACATAGCTCGTACGTTTGTTTGTTTGTTTATTTGTTTGTTTGTTTTTTCAGGTCTTTTCTTTGGAGAGGCGAGGCGTTAGCCCCCTTAATGATAAACCTAAACGTTCTGATAACATCAAAAGCACCTTGGAGATAATGGCAATAGAGCTGGGGATATTAATTCGAAATATGCAACAAATGCAGCTGAAAATTAATCATTTGACACGTATGTTACTGTTGTTCAAATCATTTGATAATAGATCGAAAGTCTCCAATTTTTGTAATGTGTTAAATGAAACCAGTTTTTACAATATCAGCTGTGTAAAGAAGAGGTTCAACAAGACATAATGTCCATTTGTGTTTAATATTGCATCTGTAGGATGTCAGTCCCCGTTTGTCCTGCTTGGTGACCGATGCTACCTCTTCTCCTATGTGAAGAAATCGTGGTCAGATGCACAAGCCTATTGCCGAAACAAATCTTCAAATTTGGCATCAATATCTTCCCAGAGTGAGAACAATATGGTTGTCTCCTACGTGAAAAATAATTCACAAGGTAGGCACATTTTGTATCTATGCATTTGTTGTTTCAATTTATTGTTTAAGAAATGTCTAATTGCATTGCTATTTTAGAGAAAAGGAATTTAACCTTTTCATTAAAATAACAAATCTTACGCCATATTTTCTAGTTGACTTTTCTTGGTGGATTGGTGGTAACGATGGGGCGAAAGAGGGCACGTGGGTTTGGGTGGAGAACAACAGACGGGTTTCCTATTTTAACTGGGCTCCAAATGAACCCAATAATAAGGATAACGAAGACTGCATGGAAATGTTTTTTGTTCAAAAACTCCAATGGAACGACAATCAGTGTCACCTGGCGCTTCATTTTATCTGCGAAAAGTGAATGTAAAATTGACCATTCCAGTAAAAATGACAGATGGTTATTATTATTCGTTCTTTTTCTTATTCTACTTCATGTGTCTCTTTCTATATCTGAGATAGGAAGTATTTAAAGAGGAGAATAGTGTGGGGGAAATATGGACATGAACATTCTGGCACCACCACTATCCTTGTTTTGACCATCAGTACTATTATGTGGTTATTTTGCTCTCTCTACACATATACCCCAAACGGAATATATATATATATATATATATATATATAATGTAGAATTTGAAAGTTTCCTTAAGATACGTCTTACGGTCATCTTATGTCTATCTTATTTGAAATATGCAGCTCCTTAGTATAGAGAAACCTAATTTGGTGGTATTGTGTTTTTTATTTAGACTAACTGAATATTTTGTTCATTATTTTAGAGATTGCCCAAATATTATGGATGAATAGTGCAGAAAAGTTGAGAAAATTACACAGTTGTTTACATCTTGAATTTACAGCATTACTGCTAATTTGATTCTTTTATCTATGATGAACAAATGTTCATAGTTTGTATTTCATGGTAGTCTGTATTTACACTGGAGTTATCAATTGGAGGACTGCTCATATAACAAGACTGAGCATTAGAACTTAACCTCTATGCCTTCTGTCAAGTAAAATACATTGATCAAAATATGGTTAAAAAAACTTTCTAATGAGCTATCTGACGGTTTCCTGGTCTCCTTTATTATGTCAATACATGTATGAACGCCATTTACATAACATCTGGTGATTTTAAATATTTAATTTTAGGTATTTTATTCAGACCGATAAAATGTTTCATCAATTTTTTTCATTTTCTATGCCTTGGTGCTATTGGTGTTATTAGTATTTTATGATTTAGACACATATCCAGATATTTTATTCAGTTTATGAAATAATTCATCACATTTCTCATTTTGAATCACATTTATCTGATGCGCACCATAGTATTTCCTGTTATTTCTAGGTCTGGAACAAAGATGTTAACATTTTCCAATTATCACTCTGCAGCTGGTAATTTGATTCTTTTATTTACTGCAATCGTTATGGGTTTAAATTTAGTTACATTTTGTGTTTACTCAGGTGTTATTCAGAGAAATAAAATGAGCCAATTGGAAAAGTTGACAGTTGGGTTGTTGATATGACAAGAAGAAACGTAAGAACTGTTGCACATCCTTCTTTTGAAATTAAAATTGCGATCAAATATCGATTTGATTTCATTCCTGGTAGAGCAAAGAAGTTTTTTAATTAAATGTTTATTGTACGCGTTAAAAAAACTCCAAAATCATAGGGCTCATTCCCAATAAATCTATGGTTCTACGTACATAGATCCAACTCTGTGTGATTTGGAATGAGTCCTTTGCCTTTGGGATTTTTTTGTCTACATATCTTCCAAAGGTAGGCCTATAAATATTTCCAAATTCAGTGCGTTCGTTTCGATGGCGAATAAATAAACAAATGGATAAAAGAATAAGGACCAGGAGATGTTTCTCATTAAAAAAGAAGAAAAAATAATGACATTTCAGGTCATCTTACTGTACCTGAGGAACTGAAACTTTATAAATTCGAGAAGCGCGACTAAACTTTCACATTTACTTTTTATATTTAAATTATTAAATTAATTATTGATTGATTGGTTTATTTGTTCGACGTGATTTTTCATGCCGTAATGCTTTCATGATGTACAGGATTCAGAAAAAGAGTCTATATGTAAACTGTTCTTCAACCATGCTTCTGTGACGTCATATAAATCTAGGCGCGCCAAATAACCATACAACAATAGTACGGGCAGTGTTACTCCGCAAGTATTCAGCGTTGATGACGTAACGTTACCAAACACTGACGTCATAGACACCCCTGCAAATTTGTTGATCAGCAGCAAGCAAGACATTGAAACGTTTGTGAGTATTTTATTTCGTTTTTGTATAACGATTTTAAAGCAAGAAACTAACAAATATATTTAAATAACACTCGATAGTATCAAATATTGAAGCAAAAGTCTTTACAAGCGCAGACTTGTATATATAAGTGAAGGAACAGTGGATTTTTGTCAGTTGCTAACCAATTCTTGGTAACAGTCTATCCATGACTTTATCGAGTTACCGACGATTTGATAGAAACATGACAATGATATTTATCAATCAAGAACCCCAAACGTATACAAGCACATATAATGATTTATAGTGAAGTTCCAGTTCAATTACTTCAATTTTAGAATACCGTCAGAGCATTTTTCTTGCTTTTGCAATGGCATACAGAAAAGTTGATCAAAGAGATAAAAATGGATTGTTTGGAGGAATGTCAGTGTATGGTAAGTCAACGAAGGACTTATTAAAAATACCAGAATATTCCGAAGAGCTGGCGGGCCGATATGAAACAGTTTTTTAACGTAACGTGAGAGAAGAGGACTATCTTTGTATGTATGTGATATTTTTTGTGCCCTGCCTCACACTTTGTTATTCCATGTTACATCTTGGTTGACAATTGGTAACGTTTAGCAGCTCCGTATATACTGTTTCTGTCTATTTCTGTCCCTTCTTCAGATATAAACCCTCGCCTAAAAGCGGCAGTTTCCAGTTCAAGCCATCAACGGCTCTTAGGAAAAGGGAAACTCGCCATGGAAAGCATGAGAAAACCCCTGGTCTCCAATTTCCTCCCAGAGCTGCGAGGAAGGGGCACGTGCACCAGTGAGCAACAGCACTTTCCCGCCACAAATGTTAGAGAAGCTACATACGGGACCATTACGCCACTAACGTCACTTGCGAAGAGCAGTGCCATGTGGGATCAGCAGGCGAAACTGCAGACGACCCTGCCCCAATTGCCCGGCATCAAAACTGTGAGCAACACGAGATGATTTCAACAACATCATTACTTTGATAGTAATCTTTTCCTTTAGTTTCAAATTCCTCTGACTTAAAAGCCTAGGGGTTTCTTATATTTGCTCTCCTTTTTATGATTTTACATGCATTGTGATTAAGCTCTCTTTGACGACATATATTTCCCTTCCTCAAAAAAAAATTTCTTCCCCTTAGTAACAAATCTTAGTAATTCTTATTGTGAGCGTCAGAATCATTCACTGCATATTTTGTTTTACCCTGTAAATTGAAATTCAAAACGGGTGTATATTCTAGACGATTTGTCACAATTTTAGAAAAAATCGCTAACCCTGCAAAAGAGAGAGCACGTGCACGAGTTTGCCTCCGCTTGGGTTGAAACTCTAGGTAAGAGTCGTTTACTCTTTTAAATCTCATTTTATTTCTAATTAGTTTAGTTTAGAAATATTTGAACTAGATCAAGGTAAATATTTCGGGGACGTTTATTCTTGAATTTTTTTATAACAAGAATTATTTATAATGCACACAGCATACGTGTGTGTGTTATCATTTTTTCTTTGATCTTGAATAAGAACTATGCACGGTCATTTTGAAAAAGATGTAAAGATAGGCCTATGTTCACAATATTCGCAGAGAGTGCACCTATCTGAAAAAGTAACATCTTTCTTGTTTTCAGTGGATAGTATAAAGTTACCAGCCATCAACAACCACCATCAGACTGACCCCACATGCCCGGGGGCTGACAGGGGACATCCTCCCCACACACCCCTGATGAAAATAACCAGCCTGGAGGGCGTGGCTCCTGCCAACAACCGTATCACTGTGGACACCTTGCCTTCGCTGCCCCTTTTGCCAAAGGCTGCGCCACGTGGCCAGATTAATCTAACAAAAAATAGTAAGGACTTTTTGACTCAAAGAATTCAAATTTTCAGTTGTGCACATTAAATGTTTCATTCAGTTCTTGAATTAAGGTATTCTTTTCCATTTGACACCCCCTAACTTCTTTTTCGACCTTCATCTCTCTCTCTCTCTCTCTCTCTCTCTCGTATCAATCATACGCACTTTCCTTACAGGCAAACATCATATAAAACACCTCTACAGCACCGCCAATGTCAGGAGCAACATAGAGCAGAATCAGCGTCTACCTCCCGTAGTTGGTCTCGGAATCAAGGAAACCAAAAGCAGGAAATCTGGAGGGAAGGAATAGAATAATTTTTGATTTTCTTGATTTTGAGATAAAATAATTTTAATTCTTGATTTTCTTGATTTAGAATCACTGTTTTAACCTTTTTGGTTGTAGATTATGTGTTTGTTCCTTTTCTTTTCTTTTTCTGTCATTCAGTGCATTTTTGGTCTATATAAGTTAGATGTAAATTGATGAAGTTTTATTCATCTATTTATTTGGGGTGGAGGGGTAAGAAACGAACGGGAAGGTTTGGCGGTCTTTTTCAACTTCTTTTATAAGAACCGAAGCACGTGTAATGGCACTGGTGACAGCTCTACTAGTAATTGCACCAACTTCTAGTGGCTGTCACTGTT
Organism: Lingula anatina; assembly: GCF_001039355.2. The sequence continues at coordinate 67,343 of NW_019775459.1, read as the reverse complement.
GTAATGCAAAAATCTTGGGCACTCGGCAAAACTTTCAGTCGTCGGGTGCGCATTGCCTCCCACTGGATCGCACCATGAATACAGCTGCGCGCTAGTGACACCCGCGTGCAGACGACAGCGAAATATGATAGGTGGAGATCAGAAGATTTAAAATCTTGGTTGACAAACACACACGCCATTTTTTTTTTTTCAAATCAAAGCACGGAGTATGCTATCTGCTTACCTGCATGAAATGATTATTTGATCTTTCGAGCTTTGTCTATTATGAGAAGTCAATTTTATTCATATTTCTAACGAGTTTTAATTGTAAATAGCAACAGGTTTGTATATAGACCAGTGGAGATGCCCCGCTATGTTTTATTGTAAATAATGCTTTTGAAGGGGCCGGTACTCGCAAACGACTGCATTTCAAACGCAAGATTTTGTTTTGTGATTTTATGACCATTTCCAGTGAGTACATAGTAAAATTGAGTTGAAATATCACGGAGTGCTTTTCTTTGATGTCTGTAATAAAGTACAAGTTAAGGAATCTGTAAGCCTTTATTATCACCCAGATACCGAAAATGAGTTTTTTTCCTGCATGTAACTCTACAATAATGCATCTATCTTTGAGCTGATTTAAACAATAAAATCCCTTCAAAAATGTAAAGTATCAGCGTTTATTTTTTTCGTTGCAATGTATAAGCATAGGCAACTCAAGTCTTTTATCGTAAATTTAACACCTTTCTATTTCGAGGTGAGATAGCAATCGCAGTGGTACGTGTAACCTCATTCCTGAACACAGATTTTATTACGAAAATTGGCAAAGTTGATGTGCATGGCTACAATCCCGTGCGGTCATTTTGGTTAATTTTTTTTGTCATGAAATTATGGACCCCTCATTACAAATTTGCAACAAAAAAAAGTATAATTCTTATTTATTTATTTATTTATTTATTTATTTATTTATATGAAAGAAAAGAGTCCATACATAAAATCACACACATAATTCACATAGGAAAATCACATAATAAGACCGATAAAATCTGAACTAAATTTAAGCTTTTAAGAAAAATCACTGGCAGTGTTTTGGAATACCAAATGGTGTCAATAAATTGGCGTTAAAACGGTGTTCTTGGGTGCTCAATTATTAAGTCTATCGGTAAAGTAAACTTGTAGGCTAAGCAACCATCATTTAATTTTCTCTAAAATATGTTATAATATTTTATATAATACTGTAACCGAGGCACGACAAAAAAATGTATTGTCCTTTTAGAAAAATCTTTATTCGTACTATCTACACAGCCGATCACTGGTGTATCTCACTTTGAATTACGCGCCAACCGCTTTTATAGTCCAGGGTCACATGACCCACGTGACATAAAAAGGGCGCTAACACCAGTATGCATATTCATATCACATATTTATATACAAGAGCTATTTATAATAAGGCACTTATATCAATGTACGCTACAATATACTATTACATATATATATATTTATACCTGTGAATACATGAAATACATGTACCCTATTACAATACTACAGATTTGTCTTGATTCAAAGAAAACTTAGAACTTTGATCCACTCATCAGCCGACTCTTTAAGTTGGGGCAAACTATTTTTATGAACAGCAGTCTGGATGTTTCCTATTGCTCTATGCTGTCCCAACTAACGCAATGCATACCTAGAGTTGATCAGTATTTTTTATTTTTTTTCGAATTCGTTTAATAAGTTTTATTGTTTTTCTTGCAAAATAATGTTTAGATTTAATCTTTATGTATCTAAATATGAAAGGTTATCTTATTATGGGTCTCTTTGGTAAAAAAAAGAGGTAATGTGCTAGCTTAATAAATCGAAACTAAAGCATAAATTACGGTAAGCTTCGTAAGTTAATACAGCATGGACTCGAAGGAAATAGATAAAACGTCGGCAGAGTTTATACCTGGCCATAGCGATGTTTCATTATTCTCTCAAGTAAGTATGATTATGTCTTGCTTTAAGCCCCACAAGTGACGTTTATGTGTTTTAATTATTTTGATATTCTCTCTGGACAGTAGCAGAAAGAAATTACGTCTGCTGTCAGTCCCATAGTGTGGTAAATGATGTGTAAACTTTTATATTTTGCATTCGCACTGTAGTAGCTTCAGGGCAGTCAGAGAGGTAATGAGTAGGGAGAGAGAGTGGGAGAGAGATCGTGTGTGTGTGTGTGTGTGTGTTTGAGAGAGAGAGAGAGAGAGAGAGAGCAACCTATTTAGGCAAACTAGTATTTCTGATAATACACTGTATATTTAGGAAGCCTATATGCTAGTATTACTTCTCTGTCTTTCAGCAAGCCCTGCAGTCGGTAATGGGAGCAATCAGGGCATCCAACGAGCTGCCGGCCGCAGGCAATGACTATGACTTCTACTCCAGCTTTGGGGGATTTAGGGAACTGATGAATGTAGAAGGAAGGAGGGTTTTGCAGTTGTGAGTAAATTTCATTATTATTATTGTTGTTGTTGTTGTTGTTGTCGTTGTTGTGGTTATTGGTTAATAAATGTTAACTGTGGAACTTTTTGTTTTAAATTTACCATCATTGCCATCATCATAATTAATAAAGGAATCATGGTTTTTGTTAATGCATTTAATGTCTAGAATTCTAAACAGGCTTGAACTTTAAAACAGGAAAGAAAATTTATTTTTGTACCACATTGTATCAGATTTGTTTAAATTATAAATTTCAAGACTTGCTAAAGCACCACAATGCAACCTGCACAACATACATTTCAAATTAAACTTGCTCAAACTCCAGACTTGAAAAAGCAACCTTCTGTTTTTTTTTTTTTTTTTTTTGCAGAATGCAAGATTTACTAAAACACCAGAATGTAAAAGGCAACCTGTCTGGTGGAAGTCAGTCTGTTGAAGTAGAGGATAAATTTGATGTACTGGTTGACGCTAATGATCAGATGCTGGAGAGAGTGGTATGTTAAGTTTATAAAAAAAAGGTTCAGTGTGTTTTTAAAGTACTTATTTTGTAACAGTTTTGCTCTAGTTTTTCAAGATAATTTAGTGTTTTAAGTGTTTTTTTTTTCATAATAGTACTTGTTTTTTTCCATTAGTTTTGTTTTTCTTTCATTTTATTTAACTGTAAATTATCTATTAACACATCAGATAACAAAAAAATTTGGAGCCATTGGATTTACAATGGCTTAGCAACACAATGACTTTGCATATCTTTCTTTTCTTTTAGAGTTCCTTTCTGGATGAGGCATCAGGTATTAAGAAACAGGACAGCACTTTAGTTGTGGCCAGTGTAACACAGAAACAACACATCAATACCAGCTGGAATAAAAAGGTAAAATAAGATCATACTTAAATAAGGTGTTTTGTTGTAATTAGGTGAACCTATTGTGTTTAGTTCACCACAAGAAACCAATCTAATCCCAGATGTGTCCCATCCACTGACACTGCATTTAAGATACGTTAGGTGGGCCTATCTCCAGGTTATGATTAGCTCACTATAGGAAGCCAACCTAATCCCACCATTGTCCCACCCATTACTGTTATATTTGATGTAAGCATTATTCTTTTAGTTCCGATTTCTGTTTGTAATCAGCAGACCTGCTGAGATAGATTATGACTGTCAAGTTGGGTTGACCCAATTTCAGTGGAAACATGGCTCAGGAATGAAACCATCTTAACCATGTCTCTGTTTTTGTCATTCCAGTCGTCTGAAAGCCCAGCCCAGAAGGCCACTAGCTACAGGCTGTTAGCTGCAAGGTTTGTCCAGAGACCCCAGCTCAAGTTTCAGGACAAAGTGGACAACTCACCCAACACATCGTTTGTGCCCAAAATTAAACACAAACCAAATGCTCTGAGATCTCTTGAGGGTAGGTATTGAATAGTGTTGCACTAAAACATATTCAATATGTCATCCAAAATTTAGTTTTTTTTTTTAAATATGATACAAGTTTATTGAAAATTGTCCACTGAAGCAATTTTACTTATTATAATAAATGTTGGGAATTTTTTTCAGAGAGTCTTGTGCCAAAAATAATTGACAAAACAGATGAATTTGGAGACCAGTTTGAATGGCTGGAGTAAGTTTTAGATAAAAAAAAAATTGTCAGTGAAAATACCTGCTAATTTATCCATTAAAGATTCTGATATTGAAGTAAGAGGGGGGGGGGACAAATGCTTTTCATTTCCTTCTTAACTCACCTCGTCTGAATACAGGAGTTTTAAGTTAAGGGTAGGGAGAGAGGCACTTGCTTCCTGTTCTCCCCTACACCTGTGGCGTCTTTTCTAATTCTTACTTAAGATACCAAAGAAACATGTCTGTGACAAGTGACACTCAAAGTAAATCATCTTTTTCTCTCATATATTTGATTATCCACAAAAGGCAGTGATATCAAGAAGAACATAATTATCCAATCAATGTCCTCATACATTGTATGTAATGAATATACAGCTCAATTTTTGAGGTTATCCATGTTAAGAAATATTTTTCAAGTGTTAATTCCTTGATTACACTACATTTTCAGGTACCCTCATCCATATCAGTATGAACTGGACCAGTTCACCCCAAAGGAAGAACAACTCTTAGCCAAGGAACCAGTGGTAAGTCTGTTGTATGTGGAAGGTGATAATAGTAGGAAACGTTCATTTCAGAATAGGTAGGGTTTTGTCCTTGTTTTGAAAATGGCAACTTTTTCCTTACCGGTCAGTTGTGATGACTATATGTTTAGTACATTTCACTGGTATTGCTTCGCCGAGATAACACTTTAATAGTGATACATTACAGCAGTATAATGATGTGTGTTTGCACGTGCATGTTTGCGTGCATGCAAGCCTGTAATTTATAATTACAATAATTATAATAAATAAAATGTATAATGAATTAATGCAAATTAAAGGTTTGAAAGTCCCTAATGACATCTAACTGAAATGCACGCGTATTATTATTTTTAGCCTCCAAAGTCTCTGGAAGACACTCCCCTCACCTATGTTGACACCACTCCGACCCTCGTAGAGATGATAGACAGACTGAAGGAGGAGAAATTAATTGCTGTGGATTTGGAGGTACGTCTGGGCTAACACTATGCAATAAAAAAGTTGTGTCTTATTTAATTGGGGGGAGAAATGTATATTGCCTAATACATGACATGCCCCAAGTCCTTACACAAAGTTTTTGTTAGTAGTAACAACTTTAAAAGAGATAGTCATAAAGTTCTGAAAGAGGGTTTGGTTCATATAATAAAGTATAATTTTTTATAAGTAAATTTATGCAGGATTTCAAATCTTGGGAATTTAAATATAATATAATATAATTCCAAGTGAGATGTTTCAAATGCAATAATAGAGAGCACTCCAAGATTGCAGCTTCTACCAAGGCAAAATATGAATATAATTATAATAGATTATATTGGGAGATCTATCCCTATTCAGTCAAAATTGTTATCAAATGTAATATTAGGAGACTTGGACTTTAGTTGAATTTGTAAGCACTGTTTTCCTCCTGAATAACTGTCTGTCATGAACTGAAAACTTCATCCAAATTTGTAAAGATCTTTTTGAAGTATCTTGTTCTCAAACAAATACCAATGAAAATGTAACCTCCACCATTCAATTTGATAGAAGTAATATCCAGAATTCTCTCTCTTTTACAGCACCATTCTTACAGAACCTACCAAGGCATCACGTGTCTAATGCAGATATCAACTGGAGACCATGACTATGTGATAGACACCCTGACCTTGAGGGGAGATCTGTACTTGCTGAATGAGGTCTTCACAGATCCTGGGATTGTCAAGGTGAGAAAACTGTGAATCATGGGAGAATGGACTGTGAAAATGTGAATCTTGGGAGTGACTGTGGTAGAAAATGTGAATCATGGGGGAATCGGCTGCATAAAACAATGAATCGTGAGAGAATTGGCTGTGTAAAAATCTCATTCATGGGAGAATTGACTCATGAAGAAAATGTGAATCATGGGAAAATACTTATATAGATCATGTAAAGAAAATATTTATCAATAGGCAAGAAGACGTTTTCTTCTTAAGCTCAGAATTGTCTTAGGGCCAATATANANCTATTCTACAGTAGGACCCTAGCTTTTAGACCAAGTTCTTCTGTATGACGGGCGGACTCTGTGTTTCGTGATAGCTGTCATGAAACGTAGGGTCCGGTTAAATGCAGGGTCCGGGGGACCCTGTATATTATATTCAATTATCATGATACAGAGTCTGGGACTCGTTATTTCAGAAACCAGGGGTCCGTAGGACCCCTGGTTTCTGAAATAACGGGTCCCGGACTTTCTGTCATGGGGGACCTTCTGGTACATGACACCGGTGTCAAGCAACACAGAGTCCTACCATTCTAGGGTCCGGCGGACCCGGTGTTTTAAAACTGAGAGTCCGGCGGACTCCCTGTCTCGAAATAACGGGTCCCGGACTCTATGTTCTGAAATGTAGAGTCCCCCTAGACACTCAATTTCAGTAGGGAAATTCCTAGGACCCTACGTTTTAATACTGAAAGTCCGCAATAATGAAATCTCACACTTAAAACATGCAATTTAAAAATAACATTGAACATGATGTTGACTGATACAGAGGGAAGAATTATAAGGATTAAAGGTAAAGTAAACATTACTAACCTCTGTTATAGTGTAACACGTAGTATAAATGTGCATTATTCTCATTTCATAAACTTTAATTTGCAGTTTTATCTTTTGTATGCAATTGAGAAAGAACATCACTAAAGAAATATAAATTTATTCAGAATATATAAGTGCCTTTGGTGAACTTCCTGATTTTACAAAAAAGTTTATTTTATTAATCAGTATAGTTGTTGTCTTTTCTCCTCAATTTCATTTTCTCTTTGTCGTGCATTTCTTGTAACAAGGCAATTTCTTATCTTCGCTTTCTACTACTTTCCTCCTTCTCCCTCTCTTCCTTCCCACTCTCTACTCCAACTATCTTTCTTACAACTCTGTAACATAAGCAGCCGCTTACAAGCTAAAACAGAAAGATAAATATGTACCTTAAATGTACATGTAAGTTGCGCTTTTATTAAACAGTCTTGAAGTTAAGCGGGTATAATAAATGTATAAAACTTACTTTATAATGGTTTGCGGCGCTTCTCCTGATTGCTCTTTTCTGATTGTTGGATGTTCGTCTTCTGTACCTGCCATATTGTAAATAAAGTCGCACTGCTTGAAAATCCCTGCTGACAGAGTAAGACATCGCGAAGAGCTAGACATTTTATACCCTGAGAAACATGGAATACATTCCTTTTGGATTGATTCCTTTTTCATTTAGGGTATGCAACTTAAATTAGAACTTTATATAATTTGTTAAATAAAATTAAGAGTACTTTTTCAATTACGCCCCATAAGCATGTATATTTGATAACTAATTAATTTCGTCAGTTTCAAGAAAATACATATTTTGCACAATTTGGCATTGATGCACTGTATAACGCTAGCTGTCACACATTTATGAGTGGTAGTCATTGTAGACTAAGTCACGCGTATAGTCTAAAGAAAAGAAACGTTTTGCACAGCTTAGCATCGATTCATTGTGTACCACTAGCTTACACACATTTGCGAGTGGTATTCAAATAAGTCACGCGTATATTCAGTCCAAAGCATCACAATGAAATGGGATGTGTGGGATATATTTTAAGTAAGTCCAATTAAAAAAAAGGTATGAAATGTAATCAAAAGTGTGTATATATCACATTTTATTGCGAAATGAAACACAATAAATGGACAGTAAGTTGAATATTTAACTATAGATTAAAAAAAAAAAAAGAGTGAAAATTGAGGCGTTATAAAGTCAACTCTAGAGTTGGACTAGAACCAACATATATTGTTAAATTACTGCAAACTTCCCTGTCATTGGATACCACAGTAGGCTCACCACCTGTGTCGCTGTCCACTACACCACCAGGACGTTGTGCAAACCACCGCCTTTTTGTTATATTATATTTACTTGCATCAAGGGCTTTGCTTTATTATAATTCTATTATACCCAGATTGTCAATATAAAGCGCTTTTACTAAATATCTACATTAGGACCCTAGCTTTTAGACCCAGTTATTCTGTATGACGAGCGGACTCTGTGTTTCGTGATAGCTGTCATGAAACGTAGGGTCCAGTTAAATGCTGGGTCCGGGGGACCCTGTATATTATATCCAATTACCATGATACAGAGTCCGGGACCCGTTATTTCAGAAACCAGGGGTCCGTACGACGCCTGGTTTCTGAAATAACGAGTCCCGGACTTTCTGTCATGAGGGACCTTCTGGTACATGACACCGGCTAAGCTGACAGTAATCTAGTGAGACTCCCCACAGGGATAGATCGATCTAAAATATGTTGGAATGGGGTCTAAATCTGCGGGAATGCAGTCAATATACCCTTCACTAACAGACATTTGCGAAGGATTTTTTTTTAAAAGCTAAACGCGGAGCTAAAATATTCTGGATAGCAGCTATTGCCATCGCTATGTTTTATGCCTATTATATATTTCATACGTGCACGTGTTTCAGTATTTCTAACCAGTTTATCCGAAGACTTATCTTGTATACACGTCACCGTATCAACACAGTAGCCCAGGTCCATACAGTACTAGAGTAGTGTAACTGTTCTAGTTCAAACAATGGTATCACCACGTCCAGTCTGGGAGACAGGACAACATATCTATACAGAGTTCCTGGCCCCTACTTGGTGATATAAAACATGTTCACATGTGACACATACAACTGAAGAACTATCTGATAACCTTATCATCAGTGTATGTCAGTTATGTATATATCAGGCACATGACTACGTAACCTGACGCCATTATTAAAAACTGCAGGGTCCAGGAAAGAGGTTGGGAGGCGACACTTCGTTCTCTTCAAGATATCTGCTGTCTGTGGAACTGGGAAGAACACTTGCTCTCCTTGCGGTAAGTACATGTACCATGTTGATATTGCTAAGTGGACAGTTTCTTCCTTGTAAAAAAACGCCTATGCATAAAGTAGACGTATATATTCATTGCGCATTTTGTAGTAGGAGGCTCATATTTGGGGGGAGGTCTGATCACAGCTCAGGGGAAATAAAGTCACCAAATCACAAATCGTTTTAGATAAAACTTTATGGATATTTCATTGAAATGCAAGTTTGGCGAGATGAAAATCACTAATAATTTAGAATTAGGGCTTCGTTTACGAAGGACGAGGGAAAAAAGTCCCATTTATGAGTCACTGGAATGGGGTGCTTCACATGTAATTATAACACTTCATGCATCTCGGAAAATACAATGTGGTTTTCCCGACAACGAAGACACTTAAGGGGATATCCTTAAGTTGCAGTAGCTGAGTAAGGGACCATTCCCACATATATTTGGATAGATCTATCTCCCTGGGGAATCTCACTAAATAGCTATAAAACTAACCGGCTTAAACGTCTGTCACGCCTAGTAAAACTGTTAGGAGGTAATTATCTTTACCCCTAGCTGACTCGGCAGGCGCGGCAGGCATTTAAGCCTCTTGTCATCCCACATCTACGAAGAAAACTTGGACATTTTTCTCCTGACAGAAACTTGGATCAAATCTAACAGAGACCCAATCATCTCAGAGATTACATCAAGTTTACCTGGGTATTCCTTCCATCATGAATGTCGGACTGGAAAGAGAGGTGGAGGGGTAGCTATTTTAGCCCATCCTCGTCTCAAAATGGTTAAAAAACAAAAACATTCCATGAAATCAATAGAATCTTTAGACATTGTTTTTACATCAAAAAGTGAAACACTGCAATTTCTTCTCATCTACCGTCCTCCAAACAACCCGATCTCGGACTTCTTTGGTGAATTTGCAACCTTATTGGAAAAAGTCGTCCCAAAACCAGGCCATCTCATAATCGCCGGGGATTTCAATGTTCATGTTGATAATTCTCATTCCCGTGATGCTTCAGTTCTGAATGAAATTATATTTTCTAGAGATCTTCAACAGCACATCAATTTCCCAACTCACCAAAAAGGGCACACTCTTGACTTATTGATAACTCGCGCATCAGATAATCTTCTCTTTTCAACTGACTCAACAGACTACTTGAATTCAGACCATAGTCTTATAGAATTCTGTCTGAATGTGGCTCGTCCTCCTGCGGTTAAAACTACGACTTCACGTAGAAACCTGAAAGAAATTGACTCTGATGTTCTTAAAGCAAAACTTCAATCTGCCTTTAACTCCTTCCCACCTGATACCAATGCAATTGGAAACACTACTTCAGAAGATGTGGACAATCTTCTGCATTCATATCACAACACCATAACCACCATTCTCGACGAACTTGCTCCAGTCAATACTCGAGTAACACGCAGTAAGTCAACAGCGCCATGGTTTTGTAGTGAACTGTCTGAGATGCGAAAATCAGTTAGAAAATGTGAGCGTAAATGGCGCAACACCGGTCTGGAAGTCCATCGCCAAATTCACAAAGAAAAACGCCTAGAGTACTGTCGCCGTGCTGATCAACTGAAATCTGACTACCACAAAAAACGCATAGACAACTCGGATACCAAAAGTCTTTTTATGATTGTTGAGGAGTTAACC
>NW_019775459.1:2374-42448 GCF_001039355.2 Lingula anatina | reverse complement strand
AATGACCCCCCCCCCCCCCCCCCCCCCCCCCCCCCCGTGTACCTGTAACAGCACGATATTTCCAAAGTTCACACCTGCAGTCGAGGCTTAATTGATATAAATGTAAATGAAAACCACATAAATGAATGGAAATGAGTGGAAAGTTGCTCATGGAAATTTGAAGTAATGATATGAAAGGTGCAATCGCTTGTCCTATCACAGTGCTGAACTGTTGACTTGGTGATATTAGAAATATACACACCTCACCTCTACTACTGTTGGCAGGAGGTGACTTCAGGTCAAACAGATATCTTGTTTAATATCAAACACATGAATAGTACAGGGTAAGAGGCTGAATCGCTGATTTTATTTTAGCGCCCCTTGTCTACTTCTAAAAGAAGAAAAAAAATAGATGTATTTGATTTTTCAGTTTTGTTTTATTATTACAAATAGCACTCACAGACTGACAAACGGGGTTTTCAACATGTATTATTGGTACTTTTTATCAGAAAACATCATTAATAAAAGTGAGGCAATTTAGTTCACCAAGTTATTTTTCTCATGGGTTGACATTTTCGCTCATTAATGCTCCTCTCTGTACAAACCTATGTACTTTTTGGGGTAGAATTGCAATAGGTTATACTTCCTTTCTATTGCAAATATGCTCCACACCACTACTGCGTTGATGCTTCTTTGCTACCTCGATACTACTGCATTTTCGTGCGGGTCATACTTGGGCTTGTGCCGGAAGATATATAGTCAACGGTTGCTGGAAAAAACTTACACCCCGTTTCCATAGATCGATCTATCCCTGTGGGGAGTCTCACTAGATTACTGTCAGCTTGGCCGGCTTAAGCGTCTGTCCCGCCTACCAAAAGCTGTAAGGGGTAATTAACTATGGTGCCCGCTCGGCTGACTGTACATGTAATTTAGCGTGAACCCCCAGGGAGTTAGGTCGATCTAAAACTTAATCTTTAGATCGATCTAAATCTCTGGGAATGCACCCTTATATAAACGTGATCATTATCCTTTCATTTTAGGCAAACATATTTTTATTTGTATTTTGTTTGCTCTATAAACAGAGATCCACGATATATACAGAGATTCACGAAATTTATCACAACCCATATTTTTATATACATGTTATGCAAAGGTTTATAGGTATACCTATATATTCGTCTTTCCTTTTGTTTGTTTGTTTATCTGTATATGTATAACGTCTGTAGGGGTATTACGTACGATATGCAAGTGTTCATTATCTATTTCAGAGTCATCATGAATGAAGATCAAAAGCAGAAGATCAGACAACGGTATGTCTACCTGGTCAACAACCTGACAGACCCGAGGAGTACAGGGCTTGCTGCACACCTGTACCAAGATGGCGTCATTGAGCAGCGAGATCGTCAGATTGTGGAGAAGGAAAAAGCAACAGAAGACGCCATTAAACACTTGTTAGATGCTGTGATGAACTCTTCACATCAGGGCGCGTTTGATTGTTTCCTCAAACTTTTAGAAGAATATGGACAAGACTACCTGGTCAAAGTTTTAAGACGAAGTACCAGTTTTGAAGGAACAGGTAAATATATATAAAGCCTAATACTGATTGTACTGGTTCTAATGCATTAGTGATCTGTTTACATCCGTATTATTAAATATGAAATACTTTACATCCGTATTATTAAATAAGGAATATTCATAATTTATATGCATAATGTAGGTCCGGTCATGGTTCGCTGAGAGCTGAAATAAACGTTTCATTCCAAGCTTTTACGAAAAGGAAGTATGATTAAGTGATGTTATGGATTGTTATATTATGTAATTAATAATAATTTGAGTAATGTTATAGGGATTCCACAGTTGTATGTAAATTGAGCGGTGAAACATTTGCCCTTCTTGGCAGTAAAATGTCACCCTAACCTTTTTATTTCAGAGAAATATTTTACTGCCAAGAAGTGCAAATGTTTCACCACACATTTTACACACATTTATTTATTGTGTTTTATTTAGCATACAGTAGCGTATTACAGCGTCAAGACATCAAGACATGCTCTCGTCTTTCTTTTAACCATATAGCAAATTGATGTATTTGCTTTGAACATTACTAACGTATAACATTAGCAAGCATAATTAAGTCATTGTGTGTTCTAATTCTAGGTTTGTGTGATGTGTGTCCAAAAGACAAGAAATCCCCTGCCACCTCCGTGTGTTTGGACTGTAACGAGCTCATGTGTTCTACGTGTGTCGGCTATCATAGGAGGACAAGCGCCTCGAAAGAGCACAAACTCAACGAATTAACAGCAGCCCTCACAGACAAATGTCAGGTACACCCATCAATTTATCTTAAATCCTACTGTCCTCAATGTGACGTTCTTGTCTGTGAGCGATGTATGGTGGACACACACAAAGGACACGTAGACGCTTGGAAAGACGCAATAACAGCGGCCGAGGACTTGAAATGTAAACTGAACGGGATTATTGATGAAATCAAAGATATTTCTCTAAACAAACATTCAATAGAAAAAGAAGAAAAGGAACAACTAGCCGACTTGGATGAGCAAAGACAACGAGCTAAACAAGCTATTGATACACGTGTAGACGAGGTTTGCAAACTGGCGAAAGTCTGTGCTGAAAAAGCCAAAGAAGAAGTGGACAAAGCATATTTGGATATAAAACTTCAGCTGCAAATAACCAATAAAATAACATCCCTCGAAAAACAACTGAAAGCCTATGAAAATATGGTGAATGACGCTTCCGTCTCTAGTGTAGTTAAAAATCACACAGAATGGGAGACTTCACTAAAGGAAATGTTGGACACGCATTCCCCCACCTCTCCCGTGCCTGTGTTAAGATTTCAAACCATCACTTGGGCAGAAACAGCCATACAGCAGGCAATGGGTGCGGTGGTTATAGGAGAGATCACGCCGACATTGATCACACAACACCAACTGCAGTGTTCCAAGGACCCGAAAGAATGGCCATCAGCTGTGGACAGCATGCCTGGTGGTGACGTCGTGGTTGGGACGTGGTGTAAAGCTGATAAAACCAAGCAACGTATCATCATCTGTTCCTCCACAGGAGACATCAAGAAGGAGATCAAGGTTACGGGGCTGAGAGGACTGACAGTACTACGTGACGGTACAATAGCAGCTACTGTATGGGACGGCAGTACACAGGAAGTGAGGATATATACTAAATACGGCGGTATGATGTCATCGTTCAAGTGCAGCACACCTGGTCGTATTACAGTGAACCACGAAGGTCACATGGTCGTGATGGATGATAGAACAGACACATGTGGTAAGGTAATGGTATATCATACTGACGGTACACAGATCAGGGTATTCACTGACACCTCATCGAAACCAGTACAATATACCAAGTACATAACAACGACACCCAGTTGTGACGTCATAATATCAGATCCCAACGACCGCTGTATACGTGTCTACACACCTGAGGGTCAGCTACGGTACACGTACGGTGGGGAGGGCGTCATGAAGGGTTCCCACGGTGTCTGTGTGGATGAAGATGGAACCATATTTATCTCCGACCTCCATGCTGACAACATCCACCAGGTGTCTCCTGCTGGCCAGTTCATGCGATATGTGCTGACAGCCAAGGATGGACTGTGGAAACCCATAGCAGTGTGTATCAACCAGGAAGGGCACCTCGTGGTAGCTCAAAACGACGGATGGATTAAGACATACAAATATAAGTAACTAACTATGGTGTTATTTACTCCTCGTCCTTGATCAAATGACACATCGGCTTCAATATGAAAGACGATAATGTTTACAAATTTGATCTGTATACTAGTATAATCATACCTGTACATGGATATCACATATTGAGCACAATTATCAGATGCATGTGTATATTTTTGTAAATATAAAACTGTGAGGCCAAGGATAACTTTAGACTCATCAGACGACAAGAATATGTACAGTGTATATCGATGCTTAACGAAATAAGGCATAACGATCGAACCTTCATCAAGCGGATCAAAGAGCCGTAAACCCGTGACAGACCAATGGATGATCTTTTTAGAAACGGTTTCTTTACATATGCAAACGATGCTGACGATTTCTTTAGAGACGGGTTACATTATAACAGTTATATATACATTGAAGCATGAGAGAAATTTAGTTTTCTAGTATATATGCAGAGTATGACGATCTGGGTATACGGGGGTGAAGATACATTTTAAGATTAACCCCATCTTTCTTAATGCCTTGATTCGACAAAGGCAGTGGCTGGATGTATATATGTACATATAAACTAATTAACTTTTTTTTCTTTTATTTTCTTTTACATGATTGATTCTACCTACAGTTATAACAATATACGAATAAGAATAGCTTGAAATCAGGATGTGATGTGAATGATGTGAATTCACATCACTGTAATTTTATTAAAGAAGGCATATGCCAGTTTTCCCATTGCTAGAAACTTTATTTTTGCCTTCTTTCATTCAGTGAATCAGTTAGTTTCTAAGAATATTCAGACGATATGCGAGGCAAAATCAAGAAGAACCATACAAAATATCCCCCTTAACGAGACAGATATTGCATGTTTTTAAATAGTGTCCTTTATGTAGGAAAACTGAATTTTGTGGACTTTAAATCTTTAAAGTTTAGAATCAAACTCGTCCAAATCTCACCTTTTAAATCCTCTCCCGTCTGAGACATCGACGTGGATGACGTAGGGGCGGTCTGAAACTGATAAGGGTGACGGTATCAAAATATTGATTTTATGCATACAGGTAAATAATAAAAGCGATATTAATTTAGGAATTCACGCTTTTATTTAGGAATTCATACTTTTCGAACCAATGATCACCATCAGCCAGGCTCTGAAAATCTTTATGTCTTCTAATGTCACCACGTTCTTGTCAGCGGTGTGGGTATCATAATAGAGGTCTCAGATTAAATTTTGAAATGCTTTGTTTTTCTTTGTCAATACAACTGATACCCCAACTTCCTCGGAGTCGTTTTTTTAAAGATAGGTACTCATGCTGTATTAAGAGAAATGTAATACATTAGTATAATTGAGGTGTCTGGATGAAATATCAACCCTGCTGATATACTATGATATCTACAGGAAGGAAGATAGACACCTGGCTTCTCCGAGGCTACATGTACATGTAGGAGGCTAGTTTGCGCGCGCACCACATCTTCCTTACATTGATATGATACCTTACTAAATTATTTTGATATTCAAAATAAAATAAGGTTTCTTTCTGATAGTTTTGAAAGAAAAATGTATTTTCTTTTCCCTTTTCTTGAAAGAACACGTTAAAGTTTTTATTTTTATTTGTTTTTATTTTTTTGCGGGCGCAATAGTGACATGTGACCCCCCTCCTCCACAACAAGTTCATTGTCAGTTTGTCACAGCTCCACCAATCAAAGACTGTAGCATAAAGCTGAACCAATAGTATCAGTGCAACTGAAGTCTAAGGGACCATTCCCACAAATATTTGGATCTCCCTGGGGAGTCTCACTAAATTGCTATTGACTTAACCGGCTTGAATGTCTGTCACGCCTAGTAAAGCTTTTAGAGGGTAACTATCTTAACGCCCTAGCTGATTCGGTGGGCGTGACAAACACATTGATAGCAACTTAGTGAGACTCCCCAGAGCTAGACCGATCCAGATGGATCAATCTAGGCATGGGAACCCAGTCTAAGTAACTGTAATCCACTCCATTAATTGTTTGTTTACACACATGCCTTCACCCTTCAACCTACATGCCCATGATGTCTGCCCCCCTCCCGAACCCCCTCTTCCATGCCAATGTTTGGGGCACCTCCTCGCTTCGAGAACGGTAAAAGCGATCGATCGCAGTACCATTTACGTGCTGTCGCAATTAGCGATGGCTTTGAGAAAGTTTACCCCAGCGTGAGACTTAATAATAAAGTTGGATTTGTTTTGGTAGCTGACTCTGTTGGCTATTTTTAAATATATATATATCGCCATAGCGAAATTACAATTCATTACGGCTACACAAATACACGTTTAAAGTCATCAGAAGAATTGTGTCATATGTATCATGTTATTGTGTCCGTAGAAAGAGAAAACAAATGATTATACTATTTCAGCTGTCACATTTAATTATTCTGAATGACGAAGTTTAAAGTGGTGCTAAAATATATATTATTCGACCTTATATACTTACACACCTGTTTGTGGGAAAAAAGGAAAGAGAGAAAGAAAAAAACTAGATCGATATGGATTAGTATTGAAAAGGAATTTTACAAAATGGTCAAAGATACTGTTTTTTTCACTATGGCAGTTTGTAAAAAAATGACTCTGCGCAACAAAAATGGAATTTAGAAGGATCATATTACTGAAAGACCAAAGACTGGTTTCATAATAAGTTGGTCAATATGCTCTTCACTATCAGAACTAACGGCGGATTAAAGAAAAAAAAAGCATAACGCGTCGATAAAAAACCTGGATAGCCCCAAGTACCATCGACATTGTTTACACCTACATTGTATTATGTACTTTATACGTACACGTGTATCAGTATTTCCACTACAGCCTAAGACTTATCTTGTATACACGTCACCATATCAACACAGCGGCCCAGGTCCTTATAGTGATGATAATGTTCTCATCCCAACAATCGCCACTTCTTGTTGTTCAAGTGTGACATATATGTAATTGAAAAATTGTCTGATAATCATGTGTTTTTATCAGTTATGTATATATATAAGACTGAGTAACTTAGAGCCCTTATTACAAGCTGTAAGGACCAGGGAAATAAACTGGGTATATAAATAAACAGCTGCTGTCCGTGGAACTGGAAAGAACAATTGCTCTCCTTACAGTAAGTACATGTACCGTGTTGATTTTGTTAAGTGGTCAGTGTCTTGCTTGTTAAAAAATCAACGCCTTTGTATAAAGTAGACGATTATTTTCATTACACATTTTGTTGTAGGAGGCTCATATTTGGGGGGAGGCCTTATCACATTTCAGGGGAAATAAAATCACCAAATTACAAATCGTTGTAGATAAAACTTTATGCACGTTTCACTGAAATGTGAGTTTGGCGAGTTGAAAATCACGAATAACTGAGGAAGAGGAAGGAAGAGGGGGAAAAAGGGGAAAAAGCTGCATTTACGAGTCACGGAAGGGGGTGCTCCGCAGTAGCTTAGTAACAGTAGGCCTAACTGGTCAGAGTAGCAACTGAATGGCGGGACAGGTGTCCTAAGTAGATAAACTGATCTAATTAATGTGCAGAATATTCGGGGCTACGTGACACATGTCACGTCCATGTCCATGTCCCAGTACCTCCGCTTGTTAAAAGGACAGCACTTTGGACCAGACTGATATCTCTATCATTCAGCTATCTTGTTGATTACTTGTCGATTACTTGCAACCCCCTTACTTTGTTCTTAAAGTGACTTTGGCCAATGGACGTGCTCTTTCAGTTAATTTGGATTCCATGAAATTGGCTTCGATCTGGTAACAATGGCAAACGTCTGTTGAGTGTGGTGATGCACGAGGGGCAAACTCCCTTGATACTTGAGAACACTACATCACCATAGTTGTACGCAGGGTTTTCTTTCACATAGTGTACATCTTAACCTATGACGACATGATGGAATAGCTCTTTTAAGACATTGTGAAAATATAAAATAGGGAATTAATTGATATCATGCTTTAATTTTAAATTCCTTTAGTAATTGTTACTTAATCAATCTACATGACTTAAACATTAAACATCTTTAAAAGTATCATCTTCAGTTGTATTTTACAAATTATGGGTAATGAAATAGAACTATATCTCATTTGCCACACCCGTAAGTATCATAATATGTGACTTGATCTAAGACTTCCCCTACACATGCCATACAAACAAACTGGCAGCTTGGCCAATTAACTTGGTCGATTAATTTACCCATTATGCTGTTAACAATGCAAAGACAGACACCATTATGATGTGGTCTGAGCCACTTTAAGTCTAGGTCCCAACCAAATGTACAGGCTGCTACGTGTGGTATACGGCCAAAAATGGGGAAAATGTGGGAGTTCGTGCGTGAGGAGCACGTCCATCGTGCGACTTTTGGAGGACGCAAACAGAACGCAAAAACTTTTCACCAATTAGGCCTCGGTCACAACGGGACGCACGAATTTCAGGATCGTACGGCCCCTGCGATTTCTGGGTGTTGCGGAGGCTGTGGAGGTCGTGAGGTAGAGGAAAGTCTGCCTTGCGAGTCGCAAGGGCCACATGAGATGTCCTTTCAAGCAGGGACGCTAATTGCAAGGAGCGATGGCCGTGGAAATTGTACTTATTTCTTGAGTTTGTCTTGCTTCCTGTGTACGTGGCACACACTCACCACTTACGAAGGGAATGCAACGCACGGCGAAAGTTGTGCCCTTTGCGTCAGTTTTGCTTCACACTTGCCTAACACATTTGTGGTGACGTACTGGCGGCGTACGTCAGTTTCGCTTCCTGTTCTCTTCTTTTTTCTCCTTCTCCTTTATTTTTACTATGTAAGCTTCTTTCTCTTGCCATTTGGAAGCATATTAGAACCTAAATTGAGCAAAATTTTGAAAATTGTTGTACACGTTACACAGTCGACGTTCATTGTAAAGACACGAACGTACACCAGGCGTGGGGGTGACATGGGGGTGACATATAAACGTAAAACGATTCACGGAATTAATTACTACACTGTTAAAACAGTGTTTAGCATTTAAATACATACAACACACGTTAGGCACCTATACGCATTTAGAAATATGTGTAAACGCTAAACGCGTATAGCTTTTCAAACGTTTCACAGAAGAAAAAGCTAGACACGTTGGCATTGTTACACGTTTAGCTATGTGTTTAGCTTCACCGGCATATGATACTATAACAAGTCTATCACAAGCTAAGCACATTGGCTAAGCACTTCCTCTGCTAAGCGCGTGAGANATTTTAAAAGAGCCTTAATTTTCATCAGTTGAAAAGAAAAAGTGACATACATTTCAAGTTACTTTTATGTCCTTTATAGCAGCACAGGTATCTCGAGACGTTGCGTTTTATTCTTGTAAAAATGACTTTCAAAATTCTAATGTAAATTCAAAATAACATTTAAATTTAACAAAATTAATATGTATCTTTTGCATTCCAACCAGGTGGGTATGATATTCCGAAGGGCACAGTCGTTTATCCAAACTTTTGGGTGATCCATTTTGACCCAAGAAATTGGGAGTCACCAGAAGAATTTAAACCAGAGAGATTTCTTTCGAAAGATGGCGCATTGAAGAAAATTGACCATAAAATATGGCTACCTTTCTCTGCTGGGAAAAGGAAGTGCCTTGGCGAAGCTGTAGCTAGATCGAACTTATTGATCTCCATAGTAGGTTTTTAATATGATCTTGTTTGCTTACTTTTAACAGAGACACAATAGTTTGCAAGTTATAAAGTGATATCAAATGGTGCTAAGTGGTGCTAAGTAAAAATAATTGATTTATTTTCATAACATTTGTTTTGATCTTTTTTGGTTATTTATTTGATTTGCTTGATTAGGTTACTTGAGTGAGGTTTACCTTGAATAATTAACTACACGTATGGCATATGCCTGCCTTCCTTATCAAATAATGGCACAGTGTAAACTAAGGCAAGCATGCCCGTATCTTTTGACACTTTTTGTTAGGTGCTGGTATGTATAGGTGTGATTGTAATTCACATGGTAATTCAAATTATTAAAAATGCTGTTACACAGTGGTATTCCTTTTTCTCTTAAATCGTTTTCCCTGTTTTACAGGCCATGTTTTTCCGTCAGTTTAAAGTGGCTGTTCCGCCAGGACAGAAACTAGACCTTGAGCCGGATATGTACCAACTTGATTGCATAACAAAGCCTCAGAAAATTGTCATAGAGTCTAGAGAATAGGAAGACACGTGACTTTTAATCTCACGCGTTTACCAGTCTCCGTACGGCAGATTTTTTTGATCCATGGATATAATGTTCATAACTACCCTGTACGCTTACGACTGGAGATCTTTCATTGACGGGAAACCTCCTGTGTCTGTGGGTTATTTGGTTAATCTGACTGCATTCAGCGAGAGTCTCCAGAGATTTAGTGTGCAGTATCTAGTACGATATATTCATTGTGAACGCACCCTTATATGCAAGTAGTGTTGCAGTAGCCAGTAGTGAATACTAAAATTGTATTAATAATAAATAATAAATTTATTTTAAGTCTAAAATCCATTTGAAATGTTCAGTAGACTTAACATAAAATATCATAAATAATACTACATGAAATATCATAAATAAAATCTAGGTAAAACAACTATTATTCCATACAATTAAATGCAATTAATACAAGATTTATAAAACCAATTAAGAGTTAATCGAAATATTTCCTAAAAAGGTATGTTTTGAGTTCTTTTTTTTAAATGTTTGGTATACTGAATTGCTCGGATTCCCAGCGGTACTAGATTCTGGACCTGGTATTTAAGAATGTTACAATTCTTTAATTGTTGACGTATATTGGTGTGCCTCATGTGGTTCCGTATTTTCCGCATTAATCATCTATTATCTACAGTCTTCTTTTATTAAAACTGATTCTTAGATGATTGAAATTTACTTTTTCATGATAAGCTGTTTTAATTAGCACGTACTTTTTGCTGTGTAAGCATACTTTTTAGACAAATGGTTTGGCATATTTTGGTACTGTTTGGCATCCCCAGAAATGCACTGCATGACGTCACGCTTAGCCCACTGCGCATGCGTGCACTTTTAATGAGTTGCTAGATTGCCATAGGAAAATGAATGGGTTCGCGATTCGTGGGTAATTCGTAATTAATTGACAAACTAACGACCTGATGCCAATAGACAGCAACGCTGTGCTATGCTTCAAGCAACTCCTGACCCAATATCGCTAGGGTTTTTAAAAAAATTCTGTTGTACACACGTACTAAGAAGTTTGCCGTGTATTGCCTAGCCTACCCTCAGCAAAACGCACATATTTTCAGAAATAGTGATTTTAGACGGTAGATTCACTCAGAAACAAAGGCAAACTAATTCGTTGCCGATAGCACCAGCAGATAGCAGCACCATACAGAGTCTGATTAAAAACTTTCATGGCAATTGAAGAATTTTTACCACTGTACAATGGAGTCCAAAATAAAAGCACTTGGCACAAATGTGAAACTGCCCAGTGCAAGGCCAAGAATTTAATCAGTATTTTCAATCATTTTATCAGATTCTACATAAATTGACTGACAATATCACTACTCATTATTTAACTAATCTCTTAATCCAAAATTCCTATCATCATTTAATAATAATGAAAAATTCTTCTTTCAGATTGCTATTTATTTTAAATTTTAATGCTGCAACTGTTCCAAAATAATTTTGTAGTAAAGGAAAAATGCAAATAAGAAGTGGAAGACCAATTTTACCCACATTATTCAATTATTTGAATATTAAAAGAATAAGATCACGATTTAACAAATTAAAATAATCTTTCATGAGCTCTTATTAAACAAAATTAAAGTTATAAATTAGTGGTAATGGCTTATTCTGGAATATATGACCTCAGTAGTAAGAGAGGAGTTCCAGAAGCTGCAAAACCGAGAGGCACCATATACTTTTAATGCAATTTTTTAGAGCGTAAATGAGGCGTTGCAAATGACGAATGCACTTGATGGCCGGGGTACCGACGACGCGACAAGCAGAGGGCGGGTGGGTCTTATCGGTCAAGTGGATTTGTCAACAAACTAACACTTGAAGAACGTGCAGGCGGATTTGCAAATATCCCTTTGTAAGCGAATGTCAATGACGAGGTACTTGGATACCTGCGAGGTAATATCTCAAGTAGTGTGTGTGAAACGGATTTGACAGCAATCAGACAGATAGAGTCGGCAAGGCAGCAGACTTGTTTTGCTTAAAAATAGCAGAGTCATTTTATTTCACCAAAGATGGTCATGCTGTATTATATAATTATTCTAATATTTGCTATTAAAATGAAGGAAAAAACTGCAAAGTCATGTCATTCTGTCGCCTATAATTCCCCGATAAATATTTGACATGCAAAGGTTTTAATCTTTATGTTTTGCTGAAAAATTGCAGAGTCAGTAGAGTTGAAAGGTGTATTATATAATTATTTAATATTTGTTATTAAAATGAAGGAAAAAACTGCAAAGTCATGTCATTCGGTTGCCTATAATTCTCCGATAAATATTTGCCAAGCAAAGGGTTGGAAGGTTTGTTTTGCTGAAAAATTGCAGAGTCAGTAGAGTTGAAAGATGTATTATATAATTATCTTAATATTTGTTATTAAAATAAAGACAAAAACTGCAAAGTCACACCCTTTCTGTTGCGTATAAATACCCCCATTTCTTGGCGTTAATACCACAGCAACATGCCACAGATAGAAGTGCAGCACTGCGATATTTGTCACATACCTAATTGGTCTGTGCCAGCCATGCAATAAATTGATTTCATATACCTGGACTGAGAGTATATCAATAACATTTAATGTACAGGGTGTATTAGGTACTGCTTAACTCGTGTTAATACATCGTTCAAAAATTTGATCTGTAAATTCTGCTCTGCGCTATATGCATGTGTTTTTCTCTGCACAATCACTCTTATGAATTCTCATAAAAAAATATATATATTTCGCATTTTAGAATTGTAAAATCTTATGAATTATGAAAATTGAAATCGTTACGAATATAAAACTCAAAATACGAATTCATACAATAAGTGAATTTTGGTATTTTGCATTTTTACAAAACGCAAATTTTGAATTGCACAATTTATTATTTCTTACGAATCTTATTTATTTTTCAAACGAAGTACTGTACCTCACAAAGCTTTTGATCACTACCGTGACCTTAGCCATTCGTTGTGAACATCATCTCACATAAATCATTTTACTATGACCTATAAGTTTAATTTAGTTGTAGTATAATAGAAAATAAAATCAAACATGTAGAATTCATAACAGAAAATATAATATGTGTAATGTTGGTAATTGATATTTATATGAATAAAGAATGCGGAGACCTTTGTAGACTGACACGAAGAACGAAAAATGTACTGTGCTTTCTACTTCGCGTAGCAACTAAAGTGGAAGATCGTCACATGCTTCTATACACCACAATGGTGACACTTTGAATGGTACTGGTTGTATATGTTTGCTGACCAGCTTTCTGCATTATTCGAGTAAAATGGGGACATGCCTGGACAACATTCACAATTTAAACAAAAAAAAATTTCATATACATTTAAAGGTTCTTTCAAAGACTTTCTCTATGGCAATTTTTCCTTTATCCGTCAAAGCACGAGTGCCAACCCCGGCGAAATCATGTGTGAGTTCTGGCACACCTGGATATAATTTAAACATTCTTCTTACATCATCATACTTGTACCATTGACATGATCCTTCCTCTCTCCCAGTCCCATCATTTTTAAAAGAATCAAAAACAAAGACGGGTTTATTACTGTCTACTGCCAGTTGCACTGTCCATCCTGTTCCCCCATCCACCATTTTGTTCCCGACAATTTTTCCCACAGCAAAAACAGCATTGGAATTTTTCACCTGATACCAGTTACGTTGAAGTAAACGGTCAACAAAAGTTTTGCCCGTGGGAAATCGTCTGCGTAGTGAAACGTTGGCTTTTAACAAGTGCACATTAGAATCATTTAGTTCATTTTTATTCAGAACTTTTCTATAAGGATTGTTTGTAGCGTGGCCTGGGAATGAATACACAACTGTCTTGACATTATACCTGTCACTCATTTTCTGCCGATACATGTCACTCCCGTTGGCCCCACCAGAATGGTTGACATACAAAGCTGGTGTGTTGACAGTTTGCTGTTGAATGAATATACTTTGAGTCAAATTTTAACTGTCGTCTGGAGATGACCCCCGTCCTTCTGCAGCTCTAAGCAGTTCTTTGTATTCGACATCCTGAGAATGAAATGAACTAGACTTTGCAGTGTGAATAAAAATGTTAACACAGCCTGGAATATGTGATGATAATCGGTTATTGCCTGGAAAAATGAATGGCCGTATGAAATGTTTAGCTGGAATGAAATTTCCAACGTAGACACAGAGCAATATTGTATTTACCTAGGGGAAATGATTTCCTTTAGCACGGCTGTCAGTGTGCAGAGTATTTACTGAACGAGATAGACTTGGGATCATCGTTTTTTTTTTTTTTTGTGCACCTGCACTAAACCTGAGGTGTATAAATGACCACTGGGGATTGGAATGCGATGAACAATGGGTTGAGATAGACCAAAGATGGCCACTGTCTTATCGTTGAGTCACGGATTTGGAATTTTTTTTCTTTATTCAAAGGCCAAGTTTAAAATGTTTTATTATATGATTATTTGAAGAAAAACTCCAAAGTCATCATGTTTTGCTGAAAGAATTGCAGAGCCATTTTATTTCGCCAAAGATTCGCAATGCCTTATGGTTGCTATAATTCACTTCAAACATCAGTCTCCACTGCACCAGTGTTATGTACTATGCTTGAAACATTCTGTAGGTAATTCTAATGATGACAGTTCTGAGTTACGAGGACTAAGGAATCTATTGCTCACTACTTTTTTAATCTCGTACGCTACTACGACTAGTCCTCGGCTGATCAAAGCTCCTACGGTGCTAGTTTAACCCCACGGAATCATGTATGATTTAATTTATTTCAAAGTCTAGGTTCCACACAAGTAATTGTACTGCGTGTATTATATATCTGATAAGTGTGAACTACTCTTGAATTAAGTTTTACTGATCTTCACAAAAAACGGTAAAGCACACACTCGTCCCCTGCACATACGGGTACTATGCTTAACACGTCCAGAATCACTGATCAGTAACAAGTAGAATATTTTGGAATTATGAATAAAAATCTCCGTCCTTGCATAGAAATAATCAGACACGTCTGGGTATCATATGTTTGTCAAGCGGATTTGCAAATGTACAGAATAAATTAGTGTCTGGTATACACGCGTCTGTCAAGTGGATTTGCACTTATCAAAAGTATTTAGTGTTGAGGTGAAATGAATACTATATTTGAACGGGCAAAGCAGTCAGCTGGTACACTGCTGTTTAACAATAATGAATGGCGAAAATTGTTTATTGACAAGGTAGAACACGGACATTTTTTTACAATGTCATCACATCTTAGTGACACAATGCATTATTTTTACTAACCATTTGGTCGTTCTTTTGCATCAATAAATCAGCTTATGGTTATTTATTTCAATATTTGTATGTTTAATAACAACATATTTATAAAACGGCGCAATTCAGTCACTGCGCCATAGGTTGAGTTTTATGGACAGCAACTACGCGTCACAATATACTTTACAACAACAATATTTTTTATGCGAAAGGAATTTTATTCTGCTCACACGTAAAACAACGAGTTGGATATGCGACCACAGTGTCCCCTGCTCTGTCTACCCTCAGTCGCTCCTTTGAATGACTCTGTTAGTCCTACAAGTCTGCTTTCTCGACTATGCATGCGGCAAAACGCTACATTTTCATACTGACAAAATTAGGGTGACAGGTGGTTCATAACTCACGCCATGGGTGCAAGTTTCGATCAACATTTACTCCATTATTAGAAACACTGATTCTCGACTGATAATTGTGATTTTCCCTGTTCTTTGATTATCTGTATACATTTTACAAAAAAAAAGTGAATTTTGAATTGTAAATCACACATAAATCCTTTTAATATGACCGATAAGTTTAATTTAGTTGCAATAGAATAGAAAATAAAATCATAAGCAGCAGAAAATCTTCATATACGTTTAAAGGTTCTTTCAAATACTTTTTCTATGGCACTTTTTCCTTTATCTGTCAAAGTACGAGTTCCTGCAACCCCGGCGAAATCATGTGTGAGTCCTGGCACACCTGAATATAAATTAAACATTCTTCTCACATAATCATACTTGTACCATTGACATGACCCTTCCTCCACCCCAGTCCTCTCATTTTTAAAAGAATCAAAAACATAGACGGGTTTATTACTGTCCACTGCCAGTTGCACTGCCCATCCTGTTCCCCCGTCCACCATTTTGTTCCTGGCAACTTTTCCCACAGCAAAAAACAGCATCGGAATTTTTCACCTGATACCAGTTACGTTGAAGTAAACTGTCGACAAAAGTCTTGTCTGTGGGAAATCCTCTGCGCAGTGATATGTTGGCTTTGAACAAATGCGCATTAGAATCTTTCAGTTCCTTTTTATTCAGAACTTTTCTATAAGGCTTGCTTGTAATGTGGCCTGGGAATGAATACACAACTGTCTTGACATTATACTTGTTACTCATTTTCTGCCAATACATGTCACTCCCATTGACCCCACCAGAATGGTTGGTATACAAACCTGGTGTTTTGACAGTTTGCTGTTGACTGAATGTAATTTGACTCAATTTTAAACTGTCGTCTGGAGATGACCCCCTCTTTTCTGCTGCTCCAAGTAGTTCACCATATTCGACATCCCGAGAATAAAATGAGTCCCCTAAACTAGACATATTACTTTTTTTTTAATTTGGGTTTTTACAAAAAGTGAACTTTGAAACGCTCAGTGTAGATTTAATTAGTGACTTCAGTTTATGGTTTTTTATTTCAATATTTGTATGTCTAATAAGAACATACTTATAAAACTGTGCAATAATTCAGTCACTGTAAACTGCACCATATGTTGAGTTTTATGGACAGCAACTACGCGTCACAATATACTTAACAACAACTACATTTTTTCTGTGAAGGAATTTTATTCTGCTCACACGTAATACAACGAGTTGGATATGCGACCATAGTGTCCCCTGCTCTGTCTACCCTCGGTCGCTCCTTTGAATGACTCTGTTAGGCATGCACGTCTACTTTCCCGACTATGCATGCGGCAAAACGCTACATTTTCATAATAACAAAATTAGGGTGACAGGTGGTTCATAACTCACGACATGGGTACAAGTTTTGATCAACATTTACTTCATTATCAGAAACACTGATTCTCGACCTTCGACTTATAATTGTGATTTTTTTAAAGCGCTACTAAAACACTATCAGCATTTATTTTTTGTTTTGATGGCAACAGCCCATGCAAATTTTGAAAATATATCAATCACGGTAAAAAAAGTACTTATAAACCTTGTTGCACTTAGATATTTTGCCGACGTCAGCTAAATTCGTCTGCCATTGCTGATCTGTACGACCAACTAGGACGCGAAATCTTTTTCTGACGTTGGCGTGTAGCGTATACGTATCTTGCTTGGACAAAAACTCCTTAATATGTTTTAGTCCTATTTCCTTTTTATCTTTTCGCGTCGCTTCATATAATTTCAACGCACTTCCAAAGCTAGCGGGGATTGGATGGATGGTAAAATATTTTATTCAAGTAATTATCTGTCTGTCCCTTACTCTTACCCGCTCCTCGTCTTTTCATCTTTTCAAATGAACGTTTTAAAAAAGTCTGTATGATCTTTGAATAGGATTTCCATGCACTTCGTCAAAGCCTATGTTCAACAGTGTTTTCACTGTACTGGGCGTGTAGTTAGGTTTCTTTTTGTTGGCGACAAACAACTGCACTAATTCGTGTCGCTTTTCGGACGTCAGTGGAACATTTAGTGGATTGGCAAGTCTCTTCCCGACCGTGTTCATAGTACAGTGCGGATTGTGACGCTCGTGTTCAACGTCTGCCGCATCTCTCAATGGGTCCCAGTTTCTAAGACTGACCCGACAGTTAAAACAAAGCACAGCGTCGTCTGTATTTGATGCGTCTTGGTCCCTGTAAAACCCGCTGATGGCTAAAGGTATAGGGTTGATGAGAAGTTTGAAGGACCAGTTTAGAAAACTGAGAATCCTATATTCTTCTTTACAATAGGGCGTTCGTGACCTTCCTCATTTGCATCATCTCACATAAATCCTTTTACTATGACCGATAAGTTTAATTTAGTTGAGGTAGAATAGAAAATAAAATCATAAGCAGCAAGTAGATGCAGAACTCGTAACAGAAAGTATATTATTTGTAATGTTGGTACTTGATATTTATATGAATTTATATGAATAAAGAATGCGGAGACCTCATATTTCTTCAATCTTNATCGTGTGACCAGGCACGTTGCTGCACACGCTGACGCTGAGGAAACGATGTTCGTGTTCTAAGCTCAGCTTTTCGCTGTGCTGCAGCTCCTCCGTACGGGGTAGCAGACACTCGATGTCGAAAGTCGCCCGATATCGATAGTATCTGTCTTCCTCGGGGACGAAAATGCCCTCGTCTTCGAGGAGGTCGAATACGGTGGGCTGGGGAGCGTACGCCTTGCCGGGAAAACGGTGCTCTACGAGGACGTCGCAGGTCCGTTCGTGACGACTGAGCATGTGTTTGCTTTTGAACATTTTGCTGCACCTCGAACAGCAAAACGAGTGGCAGTATTTGCCCACGTCGTTGATGTACGAAAAATGATTTTCGTGCACGTTCAGCGACATGGTGTCGTTGTACTTGCCGGTCGAACGACGAACGAGTTCTGCAAACACGTCCCCGTCTTCGTTTTGCTGCAGTTCGTACACGACGATGTTTACCTCGAAGAGGGCTTCTACCTTGTGCAGTCGATGGAGCGCCACGCCTTGGAAACCTTTGCGTTTGCATTTTCTTTTGCTTTCCCTGTACTTATCAAACAGTTTCTTCGTTGTTGTTTCCAGTCCTCTGACGGATGAACCTTTGTGCAAGGCGAGGCACCGAAAGAGGCAGAGATTGTCGCGGTACGTTTTTCCTCGGTTGTTTTTTTGCAGGGCAACCAGACCCCTGTTGTTTAGCACGAAGGAAGGCAGGTCGATCCCGCACCCGATGGGGTGACCCTTTAACTTCGTTACGTAAAACGTGGCGTTGGTGACCGTGTCTACCACCCACTTCGAATTTGGCCTCTCCTGTCGAGCACATTCTAAGACATCTCTGGCGGTAATGTTGTGGAAGAAACCGTCGAGATCCTGGCGGTGGCGGATCACAGCGGGTGCTTCTAAGAAGCAATGGTTGTTGCTGCTGGGGTGGTAGTACCTTAACTGCCCGGTCTCGTTGTTTCTTAAGAAAAAACCGTACGACACGTTGATCTTGAACGCCGTGCGTTGATCTTCCAAGATCCGCTCCAGGTCGTCTCGAAGGGCATCGGGTTGAAGGGTGGTTAATCTAATATTGTACCAGTCTTGGAGTTTGTTACCCCTCGAGGATCTGGTCCGTATGCTGTTCCAATGGCTTCCGTACGCTTCGGCAACCGACGGGTCGACGTCGGGGGGTAGAAGATTGTCGGGCATGACGACGCGGTCGGCGGCTCCCGACCCCCTTTGAATCCTGGGTCTTTTAACCGCCGAAGAGACCTCTGGTTCTTCGCTCGAACTCGTCGAGGTCCCCTGGTGGAGGCGTAGATGCCTTTTCATGTTATCTCGACGAGCAAAAGTCTTCCCGCATTCGGGGCATGCTACATTTTTTTCCTCCGTGTGGGTGAGTCGGTGTCGTTTAAGGTTATCGACGCGGTCGAAGGATGCGCCGCACACTTCGCATTTGTACTGTTCCATGGTTGCTGTCGAACTGAAATGAAAATTAAATGTAGACTATAATAACGCGTTTTATATATGGTTGGTTGATACCACAATTTGATTGGCCAGCACTGTTTTGATTGGCTAACGAAAAGAGTATTAAAATAAAAGTTACAATTTTATCGGACAGTTAAAGAATGGATGACAGTAAAGTATTCACCGACTGTGTACCAGAAGACAAGCCCTTGTTTTTTCGAACACCCTATTGTAAAGAAGAAGATAGGATACTCAGTTTTCTCAATTGGCCTGGTAAACTTCTCATCAACCCTATACCTTTAGCGGGTTTTACAGGGACCAAGACACGTCAAATACAGACGACGCGGTGCTTTGTTTTCACTGCCGCGTCAGTCTTAGAGACTGGGACCCGTTGAGAGACGCAGTGGACGTTGAACACGAACGCCACAGTCCGCACTGTACTATGAACACGGTCGAGAAGAGACTTGCGAATCCACTAAATGTTCCGCTGGCGCCCGAAAAGCGACGCGAATTAGTGCAGTTATTTGTCGCCAACGAAAGGAAACCTAACTACACGCCCAGTACAGTGAAAACACTGTTAAACATAGGCTTTGACGAAGTGGACAAAAACCCCATGCAAAGGACATACAGACTCTTTTAAAGTTGAAAAGATGAAGAGACGACAAGCGGGTAAAAGTAAGGGACAGACAGACGATTACTTGAAGAAAATATATTACGATCCTTCCAATCCCGCTAGCTTTGGAAGCGCGTTGAAATTATATGAAGCGGCGCGAAGAGATAAAAAGAAAATCGGACTAGAGCAGATAAAAGAGTTTTTGGCCAAGCAAGATACGTATACGCTACACGCCAACGTCAGAAAAAGATTTCGCACCAATCGCGTCCTTGTTGGTCGTACAGATCAGCAATGGCAGGCAGATTTAGCCGACCTCGGTAAAATATCTAAGTACAACAAGGGTTATAAGTACCTTTTAACCGTGATTGACATATTTTCAAAATTTGCATGGGCTGTTGCTATCAAAACAAAAACTGCTGACAGTGTTTTAGAAGCGTTTAAAAAAATTTTAGCCGAAGGTCGAAAACCGGCTATCCTTCAGTCAGATGCCGGAACAGAATTTACTAATAGGAAATTTCAAGCATACCTCAAGGAACAGGGAATATCGTTTTTTACAACAAAGTCGGAACGAAAAAGCTCTGTCGTGGAACGGCTGAACAGGACTTTAAAATCTAAATTTTTTAAATATTTCACCGCCAACAGTACGCTGACGTACATATACGCACTCGACCAACTGCTGACGGGGTACAACGCGGCTAAACACCGGAGTATAGGCATGTCGCCGACGGAGGCCTCAAAAGAAAAAAATTCGGACGCAGTATGGAATAAACTTTACGGGGGGAAAAATCTAGAAAAACCAAAGTTTAAATTTAACGTCGGAGACACCGTTCGATTGAGCAAACATAGGTCCCCCTTTGCGAAAGGCTACGAGCAGGGTTGGACGCAGGAGTTGTTTACGATAATCCAACGTTTAAACAGGTCACCGCCGGTCTACAAGGTGGCAGACTACGACGGAGAGGAGATTGAGGGTGTCATGTATGGACCAGAAATGATTCGCGTCGTAAAAAAAGATGACGTGTATAGGGTTGAAAAAATTTTGAAATCGAGAGGGAAGGGTAAATCGAAAGAATATTTCGTGAAATGGCAGGGTTGGCCTTCCAAATTCAACAGTTGGGTCCCCGCATCCCGCGTCAAAACAGTATAAAAAAGGATTTGCTGTGGCCTCCGAAGATTAGTCGGAACGATGGCCTCGTCCTTTCACATCACACTCCCTTCCAACAGCAGTTTCAACTTTTTCCCAGGCAACAGACCCGAAGCGTTTAGAACTAAGCTGTCCTCTTCGCTATATTTGCAGGGACAATATGAAGTAGCTTTGACGGAAATACTTTATTGTAAAACGTGGAATAATGTGGAAAATAGTTCTCTGAATTATTTCGACGGTCAAAAACCTCAAACGCTTCGGTTGTCTAATGGGTATTACCCCCACGTGAATGACCTATTGACAGCCATTCATAACGGGATGTCTGCTCAAGGCCAAATCAACATTCGGTTTGCATTCAACATTATTACGAAAAAGGTGACGGTTCATTTGAAAGCGGGAGCAAGCGTTCACTTTAGCGGGAGCATTGGAAATATGCTGGGTTTCGATAACGTTAATGTATCCGAGGATACTACAGCTACTAAACCGGCGAACACGACGGACGACTTCGATTCTCTCTATGTTTACACAGACATTATAAAACCACAACTAGTAGGTGACACATCGGCAAATTTACTGCGCATAGTTCCGATCAAGGGGGAATTCGGTGAAACAATCACGCATAGTTTTGATTCGCCTATTTACGTACCTCTAATCTCTAACGAACTGTCGACAATAAAAATCCATATAACCGACGACACGGGGAAATTTGTTCAGTTCCAAGGAAGAAAGACCGTCGTAACACTTCATTTTAGACGCAAAAATTTACTGTAACGATGGATCCAGTCTATACAGCACTCTTAAAGTACTATCAGAACCAAGCAGGCGAAGGTATAATTAATAAATTCCACGGAAGACAAAAAGGCGGCGGTGCTAGACACGCAGTAGTACTTCGCATAGGTGAAAAGCCCGCGCGTCACTCGAAAGAAAAAACTCGAAAAAGAAAACTTTATGTAAGCAGTGATGTTATTACAAAAACAATGAACGGCATGAGTATAAAAAAGGACGTTAAAGCCAAAAAGGCCAGACGCGTTAAAAAACGCACAACCAAACACATCTCCGCGAAAACTAATTTTTAGTAACAATGGAACGCGTCGTTCGAACGGAACTGGATTTGTTCAGCAACATTCGCGATGCTTTTCAAGTTCAAATAGAACATTCATCGGTGGAAGAATTGAGACCGGTGAACAGCGTTACAGACACTTCCCCTGTAATAGAATTTCTAATCGTAGGAAACGCGGATGAATATATCGACCCAAATAATATCGTTCTTTATTTGGAAACGCAAGTAGTAAAAAATGATTTTAGTGACATAGATATCGGACAGGATACAGCTCCTGTCAACAATACGTTACATTCGCTATTTTCGAATGTGGAGGTTGAATTGAATGGGACGGTCATAACGGAATCTAACAACACCTACGCTTACCGTGCGTACTTGGAAAACTTATTATTTCACGGGAGTTCTGCGAAAAAGTCATGGTTGACCAACGAAGCTTGGTATACTGATACACCCGGATTGTTCGATTTGACAGATGTCAGTGGAGATCCCGCTAATGAAGGCTTAAAACGAAGATATTCGCTGTTTCAACGTTCCCGAAAGTGTGAAATGATGGGGAAGATAAAATGTGATTTTTTTCAACAACCGAAACTTTTATTAAACAATGTAGACATCAGGATAAAACTACGAAGAAGCGAACATAGTTTTTGTTTAATGTCCGGAACTACTTCCAAAGACGAAAAAATGCTGATAAAGAACATTTCTCTTTTTGCGAGGAGGGTTAAAGTTTCGTCCCGCCTCAAGGCTGCCCACGAAACTATGTTGATGAATAACGTGGCTTGTTACCCCATCATGAGAAGAGAAGTCAAAATAATCAATATACCCAATAATGTTCGAAGTGCTTTTCTGGATAACATATACATGTCTAAAATACCGCGTAGAATTTTTATGGGTATGGTGACGGACGCTAGCCTTTCGGGACAGTACGATTTAAATCCCTTCAACTTTAAACATCAGAATCTTCGGTCTTTGCNGTTGATGACCAAACTTAATGGAAGTTTCATGCTCAAATCCATGTTTCTCAACTGAATGTCTCTACAAGAGTGAAACTTAATATACCCCACATTTTTTTTATCACGTGATTTTTTTTTTCAAACAATAACTTACCTGCTTTGTAAGTGGTGGACTTCGCTCTCGGTTTCGACCTCTTCTAAGTGTGCGACGCTATCGGAAAGACAGCTCTGCCGTAATTCTGAGTGATCCGCGTTGCCCGCCCGTGTCCTTTGAATCACGGGATATTTATACGCAGCGTAATACAATGAGTCAGCATTTTTTATGGAATTTTCTATTGAAATTCGGAAGATAATAGGAATATTCCAGATCTCTTTTATTAGTATTATGTTCTATTGAAATTCGGAAGATAATAGGAATATTCCAGATCTCTTTTCTTAGTATTGTGTTACGGAATTTTCTCTTGAAATTCGGAAGATAAAAGGAATATTCCAGATATCTTTTTCTTAGTATTATGTAATGGAATTTTCTATTGAAATTCGGAAGATAATAGGAATATTCCAGATCTCTTTTATTAGTATTATGTT
Source organism: Lingula anatina (assembly GCF_001039355.2). The sequence continues at coordinate 18,589 of NW_019775459.1, read as the reverse complement.
ATGGAATTTTCTATTGAAATTCGGAAGATAATAGGAATATTCCAGATCTCTTTTCTTAGTATTATGTTATGGAATTTTCTATTGAAATTCGGAAGATAAAAGGAATGTTCCAGATATCTTTTTCTTAGTATTATGTTATGGAGTGTTTTTAATTGTGTAATAAAACGTGTCTATCAAAATTCTGATTAAGGAGCGGTTATACAATATCCAAAAACCAGTTAAAACCGGCTAAAAAGATAATAGAGATGTCTCAGATCTGTGTATCAACTCTTTTCTGAGTATCATTCTATTGAAATTCGGAAGATAATAGGAATATTCCAGATTCGTGACTCAACAGAATATTTTATAATATGTGTGTTTGAATACGAAGGGTCTTTTTAGACGAGCGTAGACTGCATCCAGTTGCAATGTGATGTTACTGCGTTCGACGCAGTTGAGGCATTAAGTCCCACTGTGTTTGGTTCTCACTAAGCGCTTTGTGACTGCGCTGGTTATCGTGGTTGACTTCACCTGTCAGGCAACAAACTAAACTGCATTATATCCCAATGTTACACGTCGAGCAGAACCACATCTATTCATGTCTACTGTTGTGATTATAGTCGCTAAAATATAAGGAGACTTTACAACAAACGAGGTCTCGCTGATCCCAAGTCTATCTCGTTCAGTAAATACTCTGCACACTGACAGCCGTGTTAAAGGATATAATTCCCCCTAGGTAAATATACTTTTTGTTTGAATTGTGAACGTTGTCCAGGCATGCCCCATTTTACTCGAATAATGCAAAAAGCTGGTCAGCAAACAAATACAACCAGTGCCATTCAAAGTGTCACCATTGCGGTGTATAGAAGCGTGTAACGATCTTCCACTTTAGTTGCTACGCGAAGTAGAAAGCACAGTACATTTTCGTTCTTCGTGTCAGTCTACTCTACAAAGGTCTCCGAATTCTTGATTCATATAAATATCAATTACCAACATTTTATATATTATTATATTTTCTGTTATGAATTCTACTTCTACTTTGATTTTATTTTCTATTCTACTACAACTAAATTAAACTTATAGGTCATAGTAGAATGATTTATATGAGATGACGAATGGCTAAGGTCACGGTAGTGATCAAAAGCTTTGTGAGGTACAGTACTTCGTTTGAAAAATAAATAAGATTCGTAAGAAATAATAAATTGTGCAATTCAAAATTCGCGTTTTGTAAAAATGCAAAATACCAGAATTCACTTTTTGTATGAATTCGTATTTCGAATTTTATATTCCTAAACATTTCAATTTTCATAATTCATAAGATTTTACAATTCTAAAATGCGAAATATATATGATTTTTTATGAGAATTCATAAGAGTGATTGTGCAGAGAAAAACACATGCATAGCGCAGAGCAGAATTTACAGCTCAAATTTTTGAACGATGTATTAACACGAGTCAAGCAGTACCTAATACACCCTGTACATTAAATGCTATTGATATATTCTCAGTCCAGGTATATGAAATCAATTTATTGCATGGCTGGCACAGACCGCTTAGGTCTAATGGACGTGTATAGTATAACAAATACTGTTCATATGTAGCCAGTACTAGCATATGAAATCAATTAATTGCATGGCTGGCGCAGACCGCTTGGGTGCACTGCGCATACGTACAATAATATTCGTATATTACCGGTATGTAAAGTGCAGATATCTAGGCGTCTATAATTTTTATATTTAAAAACTTTTCACAGTTCCAGTACATTTAAAACTCTCTCTCTCTGTCTTATTGCAATGTTTCCCAACATATTCTAGAGCTTTTCTTTGTGGGCATATCACGGGTCAGCTCAGAGACATCAGTGATAGCAAAATCAATTTACTGCATGGCCGGCGCAGACCGCTTGGGTGCACTGCGCATACGTACAATAATATTCATATATTACCTGTATGTAAAGTGCAGATATCTAGGCGTCTATGATTTTTATATTAAAAAAACTTTTCACAGTTCCAGTACATTTAAAACTCTCTCTCTGTGTCTTATTGCAATGTTTCCCAACATATTCTAGAGCTTTTCTTTGTGGGCATATCACGGGTCAGCTCAGAGACATCAGTGATAGCAAAATCAATTTACCGCATGGCTGGTGCAGGTTCACTGCGCATACAGTAAATACTTTTGATATATTGCCAGTATGTGAGGTGCAGATACCTAGGTGTCTATGATTTTTATATTAAAAAAACTTTTCAAAGTTCCAGTATATTCTAAAACTCCCTCTGTGTCTTAATTATTGCAATGATTCCCAAAAATATTCTAGAACTTTCCTTTGTAAGCATATCACAGGTCAGCTAGGAGACATCAGTAATGACAAAATCAATTTTCTGCATGGTTGGCGCAGACCGCTAAGGTACATTGTATTTTCAAGAGGTTTCTAGCTCATGCAAGCCTTAACGCATTCAGCTGTATATTCACAAACAAGAGACGGGTGAGGGCTCACCAAATGCATTCTTCTACGCATTTCTAGAAAAAAAGGGTTCNAATGAAATTTTCTATTGAAATTCGGAAGATAATAGGAATATTCCAGATCTCTTTTCTTAGTATTATGTTCTATTGAAATTCGGAAGATAATAGGAATATTCCAGATCTCTTTTCTTAGTATTATGTTCTATTGAAATTCGGAAGATAAAAGGAATATTCCAGATATCTTTTTCTTAGTATTATGTTATGGAATTTTCTATTGAAATTCGGAAGATAATAGGAATATTCCAGATCTCTTTTCTTAGTATTATGTTACGGAATTTTCTATTGAAATTCGGAAGATAATAGGAATATTCCAGATCTCTTTTCTTAGTATTATGTTATGGAATTTTCTATTGAAATTCGGAAGATAATAGGAATATTCCAGATCTCTTTTCTTAGTATTGTGTTACGGAATTTTCTATTGAAATTCGGAAGATAAAAGGAATATTCCAGATATCTTTTTCTTAGTATTATGTTATGGAATGTTTTTAACTGTGTAATAAAACGTGTCTATCGAAATTCTGATTAAGGAGCGGTTATACAATATCCAAAAACCAGTTAAACCCGGCTAAAAAGATAATAGAGATGTCTCAGATCTGTGTCTCAACTCTTTTCCGAGTATCATGTTATGGAATGTTCTATTGAAATTCGGAAGATAATAGGAATATTCCAGATTCGTGACTCAACAGAATATTTTATAATATGTGTGTTTGAATACGAAGGGCCTTTTTAGACGAGCGTAGACTGCATCCAGTTGCAATGTGATGTTACTGCGTTCGACGCCGTTGAGGCATTAAGTCTCACTGTGTTTGGTTCTCACTAAGCGCATTGTGACTGCGCTGGTCATCGTGGTTGACTTCACCTGTCAGGCAACAAACTAAACTGCATTATATTCCAATGTTACACGTCGAGCAGAACCACATCTGTTCATGTCTACTGTTGCTGACAGTGTTTATAGTCGCTAAAATATAAGGAGACTTTACAACAAACGAGGTCTCGCTGATCCCAAGTCTATCTCGTTCAGCAAATACTCTGCACACTGACAGCCGTGTTAAAGGATATCATTTCCCCTAGGTAAATACAATTTTTGTTTGAATTGTGAACGTTGTCCAGGCATGCCCCGTTTTACTCGAATAATGCAAAAAGCTGGTCAGCAAACAAATACAACCAGTGCCATTCAAAGTGTCACCATTGTGGTGTATAGAAGCGTGTAACGATCTTCCACTTTAGTTGCTACGCGAAGTAGAAAGCATAGTACATTTTCGTTCTTCGTGTCAGTCTACTCTACAAAGGTCTCCGCATTCTTTATTCATATAAATATCAATTACCAACATTTTATATATTATTATATTTTCTGTTATGAATTTTACTTCTACTTCTACTACAACTAAATTAAACTTATAGGTCATAGTAAAATGATTTATATGAGATGACGAATGGCTAAGGTCACGGTAGTGATCAAAAGCTTTGTGAGGTACAGTACTTCGTTTGAAAAATAAATAAGATTCGTAAGAAATAATAAATTGTGCAATTCAAAATTCGCGTTTTGTAAAAATGCAAAATACCAAAATTCACTTTTTGTATGAATTCGTATTTCGAATTTTATATTCCTAAACATTTCAATTTTCATAATTCATAAGATTTTACAATTCTAAAATGCGAAATATATACGATTTTTTATGAGAATTCATAAGAGTGATTGTGCAGAGAAAAACACATGCATAGCGCAGAGCAGAATTTACAGTTCAAATTTTTGAACGATGTATTAACACGAGTCAAGCAGTACCTAATACACCCTGTACATTAAATGCTATTGATATATTCTAAGTCCAGGTATATGATATCAATTTATTGCATGGCTAGCACAGACCGCTTAGGTCTAATGGACGTGTATAGTATAACAAATACTATTCATATGACGCCAGTACTAGCATATGAAATCAATTAATTGCATGGCTGGCATGGCGCAGACCGCTTGGATGCACTGCGCATACGTACAATAATATTCATATATTACCGGTTTGTAAAGTGCAGATATCTAGGCTTCTATGATTTTTATATTAAAAAACTTTTCACAGTTCCAGTATATTCTAAAACTCCTTCTGTGTCTTAATGCAATGTTTCCCAAAATATTACAGAACTTTTCTTTGCGAACGTATCACAGGTCAGCTCAGAGACATCAGTAATAACAAAATCAATTTACTGCATGGCCGGCGCAGACCGCTTGGGTGCACTGCGCATACGTACAATGATATTCATATATTACCGGTATGTAAAGTGCAGATATCTAGGCGTCTATGATTTTTATATTAAAAAAACTTTTCACAGTTCCAGTACATTTAAAACTCTCTCTGTGTGTCTTATTGCAATGTTTCCCAACATATTCTAGAGCTTTTCTTTGTGGACATAACACGGGTCAGCTCAGAGACATCAGTGATAGCAAAATCAATTTACCGCATGGCTGGTGCAGGTTCACTGCGCATACAATAAATACTTTTGATATATTGCCAGTATGCGAGGTGCAGATACCTAGGTGTCTATGATTTTTATATTAAAAAAACTTTTCAAAGTTCCAGTATATTCTAAAACTCCCTCTGTGTCTTAATTATTGCAATGATTCCCAAAAATATTCTAGAACTTTCCTTTGTAAGCATATCACGGGTCAGCTAGGAGACGTCAGAAATGACAAAATCAATTTTCTGCATGGTTGGCCCAGACCGCTTAGATGCATTGTATTTTCAAGAGGTTTCTAGCTCATGCAAGCCTTAACACATTCACAAACACGAGACGGGTGAGGGCGCACCAAACGCATTCTTCTGCGCATTTCTAGAAAAAAAGGGTTCCAAATTGCCCTTTCAATAAATAAATAATCAAAAACTTTTTTCCAATATCTCCTGAAATTAAATATAGCTAAAAATAAACATACAAACCCCACCTTTACGCTTCTTTGCTCGCTATACAATTACATTAGAAAAACCTCCTCCTTTACGGTTCTTTGCTCGCTATACAATTATATTTATTCTTTAAAAAAAAAAAAAACTCATACTAGGTTTTATTGAATCGTCATTGAAATTTGCTCGTCCCTCATTTACACTAAAATGATTGTTATTAAAATTCGCTTGCCTCATTTCTGCTTCAGGGGTCACTAAGAAATTACATTGAAAGTACACTCCTCCTCAAAAGGTTCAAGGTTCACTAAAAAAAATTACATTAAAAGTATATACCTCCTCCTAAAAATGCAGGTCGAAAACGACTTACTTATACTACTGACATGATCCCAGAGCTGCGGTTATCTGTCGCTGGGATCGTGAACTAATCGTTATCTGAAACAGACACGGAAACAAAACTTAAAATTGCGCTGATAAATATTATTCACAGTTTAGGTGACTCTCTAACGTACATTCAAAGCCATTGAATTGTCTCTAAAAACGGACCGGCCCAGTAAAAAGTAGGCCTACCTCTCTTCAGAAGACGACCTCAATCCAGACCCAAACGATAACTCTCACCTGCCATCCCAGTTAACAAACTTTCGGAACTGCCACAGACACAAAAGTTCGTTAACTGGCAAGTCACGTCAGTCCCGTAGCCAGCAATTTCAAAAGGGGGGTTCTTTTAGGTCTTTTTTTTACCTTAAATTACTCCGCTTTTTCACAAATAAGACATACAAAACAATCAATTCGTTACAACAGTTGCACTAACTCAGGGGGAACAAATATTTTCAGGTTGTCCACAACAGCATCTAAGAGACATCTGGAAACTCACCTCAGCATACCTGTGGCAGTGTAAGTAGTAGTAGTAGCAGTGCATGTAGTAGTAGTAGGCCTACAAGATGAAGTAGTAGTGGTGAGAGTAGTACTAGTATAAGAGTAGTAGTATATAAGGCAATATATTACTGGCACAGGTTGTATATAAGTAATGCTGCATGTGGCTGTGATGACAATACAATTAAATCTAGGAAACCAATCTCGTTTCATTACCCTTATGAAGGACCCCCCCCCCCCCACACACACACACACACACAGAAACACGCGCGCCCAAAAAGTTTTTGTTAATAACAAAAATATGAGACTGAAATTTCTCTCAGGTGCGCCTGCAAACATTTCACATAATTCCAGACCATATATATTCAAAATTTACCAAATATTCAATCCTAGGTTTCATTTGTCGTATACGATGTCCGTACGGTGTATTGCCCATATGCCCCTACTCGTGGGGCATCCGTTACTTTACTTCAAGGTCATGTGGGAGAAATGGTAGCCTACGGCGCCAGTACCGAACGTAAGCATGCTAGACCATAGACACTTACAGTACAAAAATACGGAAAATTGATTTCAATATCATCGTGCGGCGTCTGTGAAAAATGTAGCCTTGGCTGATAATGATAAGAACGCTGATAATGATAATCTTTCCAATGGCGATTTCCGACTTAAGATCTAAAAACTTGCGTGTGATTTAATATTTAAAATCAAAATGTTCCTGCTTGTATTTGAATTAATTTGGTTTTCGATATTATTAATGTCTCGACTAAACCTATTTTAACTTTTCTCCCCCCCCCTCTCTCGTACGTGTTTTTAACCTCTTAATCTTTTTTGCTAACCCAAAATATATTCTCTGTCTGTTTGAAGACATTTCAAATGAGCAATCTTAGTTGGGAAATGTTCCAATGACTGCCCTCTACCAGGGCCGAAGTCATTATGCTGTGGACATTTTTTGCTTTTACAGTACAGAGATTAGTCATCTATTTAACCAGAGACGTATCTTCTAATATCTAGTGAAAAATCAATCTATGACCCTGGTAGAGGGTAGCCAGAGGTTGCGGTGTGTTGATTTTGATGCTGTCTCAACCATGATTGTGACGGACTCCACAAATATCAGCCAATTGTGTTAGTGAAGATATAACGGAGAGGGGGATGAAATGTTTATAAAGAAATGAACTAATAAGTCATTGAAAATTACAATATGCTATTTTAGTTTAAATTAGATGTCGACGAACCATTCAGTAGAGAAAGTTGGATTAAAGGGAAAATATGTTGAAATAAAACGGCACAAAAATGATGGGGGGAGGGTATCATGAGGGATAAAAGGTTCGGGAGAGTCGGGGAAATTGAGTTTTGAGTGCGTTCGGGTGTTTACCAGTGTCCTTTAACTTTAACACACCAGGTTATACAAACTTTTACAACTTTTGTCTCTAAAAAAACGTGCAGATTTATCTTTTTTACTCACATAACTACGGTATGTTTCTACTACAGTAATTCTCAAAGAGGTACTTTAAAGATGGCGTCTATTTAGAAAGAGCGCCATTACTAAAAACGCAGCACTGGAAATTTACTGGCAAAGCGTCAACACTACGAAAGCAACTTAACTTAAAATAAGTTGCAAATGAAACATAAAGTACCGACAGAATTTATGTGGAGTCAAAGTTAACTACTTCTGAACTACACAAACTGTCAGCGAATAATTTTCACATCAAGTATGTTTGCCGACTTGCACAAAATATTGCACATTTTCATTTATGCACTAAGGTCTATTTGCGCGACTAACCAGAATATACATGAGAAAACATAAAAGAGAAGTGCTAAAGAATGCGATTTCGTGCTTTGCCGAACTGTCCCCATAGTGGCTAAATAAAAGAGTAGTAGGCCTACAGATTGCGGTTTGAAGGATAGAATGACAACTTCATTTTTTTTAATTAAAAAAATTAATTATTTACGAATTGAGATATTTGGTACTTCACTAAAAAATCTCAACAATATTTAAAAAATGTTCCAGTAACATAAAAAGCTAGGCTAACGACATGAGTGTCACCTCTACGTGAGGTGTGCAATAAACCACACAACGGAGACTGAAATATCAGAGCGCAAAAATTGACTTGTTTTAATTATTGGTTAAAACAGGCTGTTAGTATGACCGAGTTGTAAAACAGCTGATGAAATTCTTAAAACATCGAATGACTCCAAATGGAATTTAATAAATTTCTTAATTGCCGATTTAATTTTTCTATAACATTTTGTATAGTCAAAGTATTTTTTTATAGCAAACTGCTAACAACACATTTATAACCGAGGCATTTCTTTCCAAAGCATAAAAAATGTGTGTGTGTGTGTGTGTGTGTGTGTGTGTGTGTGTGTCGGGTGGGGGCGAAGGTCGTGCGCGGGAATCTTCCTCTCTGGCAATTGTCAATGTTGACAGGTATGTAATGGTCAGGGAAGTAGAGTTACAACAGTGTTAATGCTACAGTATTTGACCTCAGAGTCTATCTCAACATGATTGTGATGGTGTCCATGAATTTCATCATATTGTGCTAGTGAAGACAGCAATTATTGATAGACGGCGCTGATATAATCAATTTTCTTATAATTTCTCCGGAGTGTCATAATTTTTTTTTTTAATACTGGAAACTTTTTGTACTGAATGCACTTATTTCAAAAGTGCCCAAATGTCATGAATTTCATTAATATGAAAAAAGAGTACCTTGTAACAGTGGTCACCGTACTTGAGGCGCATACGATACATTTTTTTTCCTCTGGGGATTCACGTCGCTAATTATTTGTAAATTTTTACCTACATGTATTTATAATAACACACTTTATATTAATGATCATGGGCCTATTTGCTCAATAATTTTATCAAGCTTTCTCATTTTTTTCTCGTAGCGACTCAAATCATATCTAGACTCTTTAACGCCAGACTATTCACGTATATCTGATTACAATTTTTTTTCCAAGAAAGTGTTAAGACGGACTCAAGCAAGCTGTTGCTATAACATCAACGGAACGCAGTGCGTCAGGAGAGACGACACATTCCATTCGCATGAAAGGGGGACGTGGTATAACTTTCACCAAAAATGGTCCGATAAAGCTGACATTTGCCTTTGGGTTGCATTCTAATACTCATGCTAAACGGTGATTCCGTAAATTTCAGGATGATAAGTCACGGGGTTCTCCATTTATCATTTTCCGTTAACAAGTCTTACATTATAATGTATAACAGAAAGTGAAAAAGCGGAGTAATTTAAGGTTAAAAAAAAAGACCTAATAGAGTTGTAATTCGAACATAGACTGTATTTATTATAATATGAATTACTCCAGTAAGTTTGAGAATATCAAAAAAAAGCCCCGCGTTTTTTCTTTTTTTTTTNATTTTATTTCTATTTTTTTTGTGTGTGTGTGTGTGTGTGTGTGTGTGTGTGTGTAAATAATTCTTTGGGTATATTTCTTTGTTCCTTTATTCATCTGTTTGGTTGGCCATTATAGTTGTGACTGTTTTCATTCTTTTCTATTTTTGGTATATACTGGCTTATGTATAAATTACATATATTTTTCTTTTGTTCCCTCGAGGAGCTAAGAGCATATAATGCGATTTGCCTGCTTTTCTTTCCTTTGTAGAAACCTTCCTTTAAAAATTGCAGTTCCGGGGGAATCTGTCCGGTGCGGACGGCTCCTACAATTTCTTTGTAGAATAAAAGAACTCTAACATCTCGTGATTAATAGATATCAATCAAAGCTGTCAAGTTTGACCGTTTGATTGTCGGTAAAGTAAACATACGTCAATCACATCCATACCGCCAAAGAACTTTATCTCCTGTGATTGATAAGTGTCAATCAAAGCTGTCAAATTTGACAGCTTGATTGACGGTTAATAAAACAAACGTCAATCACAATCATCCTGCAAAGGAGCTTTTACTTCCTGTGATTGAGAGGTGCCAATCAAAGCCATTAAAAGTGGATAGCTTGATTGGCAGTTATATAAACAAACGTCAATCATCATACTGGTGATCAAGTATAGCTGTCGAGCAATGAAATGCGCCGTAAAGAGCGCGCTTTCCCAGCACGTATTGATATAACTGAGATAAGGAAAAAAGAACTAATCCGGTGTCAGCTAATTTAGTGATTAAAGTAAAGATGCAATGTGTTCATCATCTTTTAGTCACATTCTGTTTATAATGATTGACTTTTGTGAAACTTCAGGTAGGAAATAATTTCCACCCCATTTGCAGCATTTTTCTTTTCATCTATTTCTTTTCTTTTTTCATTCTTTCTTTCTTATTTATTTATTTATTTATTTATTTATTTACATACACGATTTATATATTTATTTAGTTAATCGGTTAGTTAGTTTTTTATTTATTTATTTTCTGTTTATTTGTTTGTTTGCTTGTTTCCTAAAATATGTTTTATCAAATTTATTTTATATATTTTATTAAATTCTGCCAAATTTTAAATTACATTGTTTCCCTTCGTTGGTGTGACATGGGTTCCGCACACCGCTGTGGTGAGACTGTGAAGTTGGTTGAGTTAGTGGCGTACGCGGTCACCAACAACCTCGCCCCTGAATTCTCATGCGCACTTCTGCGGCAATCCTGTTGTATGTGGACAGGTAAGTAAATACCCAATCCTTGTTGTATAAACGGATATCAGTATAGCAATGTATTCGTTGTTGTAGGTCTAGAATAGCGTACAAGGTTGCGATGTTTAACCCTGTTTGAACGCTCCTAGGAGAAACGTGGGGGATTTGTCTATTCCGTGAATCCCTCTAATTTTTTAATCAATAATTACCCCCTGACCACAGGGTCCGCTGATAGTCTGTTTCAAAATCATTGCCTAAACTTAAATTTTGTGTGCTTATTTAGAAGCCCCTGATATCAGAGGGTAACAAACTAAACTGTCCATTTAAAAGTATACAAGATATTACTCAACGCAGTTCTTGTCGACTGCTCATGGTTTCAGCTGATTTGTTCCATAATCTTCTATATCACAATCGAATTATTGATTTAATCTATTTATTGATGCATTTCTTTATTTGTTTACTAACCACACATTTGCCATTTCAGCGGCAGACACCCAGCAGTCCCGTGTGAGAGCAACCCTCAAAGTGAGCATCCTCGCCAGCAGCATCACCGTTAAGGCAGAGTCGACATTTCTGGATTTTGCCTAATGATTTATCAGGTGAGTTTTTCGGATGAAATACAAATTCCTCATTTACCACGAAGTACAAATCAAGGTGTTCTTTGTATGAACTTCACATGTATAGATACTTCAGTAATACAGAAATGTATGAAAATGACAAAACTTTGGGGGTATAGCTGGCTTCAAGGTTGGCCTCAAGGTTGTATCAGTGCCCTTCAGGTCACTATGACCGTTTTTATTTCTCTCTGCACCCAGAATCATGACGCTATTTTATTTTCCAGACTGTGGGAGGCATTTTCGGACAGCGGTAAGTTATAACTGCTATAATTATAACTAATTCTAACTGTGTTATGGTTTATTGTTCTATTTGTTTTTTCTTTCTTTTTGCATTTCTTCTCGCCTTTTTTTTTACATTTTTTTTTAATTTTACTATGTTTATTGCGTATCCTTGTTTTCATTTTCTAAGTATTACTTCGTTTTTCCTCACTCTAAACTAACTTCCTGATATTACAACCAATGTCCTTTACTGTAGATTTCTCTTTTCTTAGCATTGTAGAGGCACTAACCCCCACCCTTCTTGTTCAAAACCGTTTGGTTTTGGCCGTTTTGTTCGTGTGTAGGTTGGTTAAACGTGGATAAATGATATTTTGCGTTTTAGATGTTGTCAGATTATCTCAGGATATAATTAGGCGTTTTAGGTAGAAATCGTGTCTCAATATCAAACTACATAAAAATTGCTCAAATCACGCCATGTACTACAATGTAAAAAGCAAAAAGTTAATTACACACCAGGCCCGTAGCCATCAATTTCAAAAGGGGGTTCTTCTTTTGAAAAAGTGGACCTTTTCCCATAAAAACTTTATGTACCTAGATCAAATTTTACCCAGAGTGCACCTTTTCCCAGCAAAAGGGGCGGTTCTTTCGAACCCCCCGAACCCCCCTGGCTACGGGCCTGCACGCGCACCATCCGTTGTCATACTTTGTACAATGTACTTTAATTTAAAATTCAGTTTTATTAAATAAGAACAATCAGAATATCGTTAATAGGTTTCAACTTTTTCAGCGTAATATCTTTCAGTTTTGTTTAGTCTCCTTAGCATATCCGTAATATCAGTGAATGTGGCATATTTTACAGCAATGAAAGAGATGGACGATCACTTCCCCGTGGCGACAGCTCACGGGAATGGGACGACTACAGAAGACACTCAAGCGCAACCTGTCTTACTGACAGTCACGGTCTTATTCCAAGGGATATGATTATAGCGGTGACTTAGAACTAAAATAACGTTTATTTACATTCAGCTATCGACATGAAACTTTTACGTCAAACAAGACAGTTTGAAGGCTTTTTCTTTCGTTCATCCAAAAGAGAGCTTTACACGAAAATAATTAAAACTTATTCGTATTCAAATATAAACAGAAATCAATGTCGTAAAAGTGAAAGCCTTATACAATTCTGACTTTTGACAGATATTGGGTACTTTTTGTCACTCCCATGCTATTTTACTTCTTCACACTGGCAAAAATTTTACCTAAATCTTGCCAACTGATTTTTTTTTCAATTTTGAAAAATATGAAAAATGTAGTATTCTTGACATATTTTACCATTAAATGCAAATCAATTCCTACGGCACACTGCAGCTGGTGACAACCTCCACACAACGCAGTGCGTCAGGAATGCGTCTGTTAAATCCCCTTTACACTGGATGGCGTCCTTTTGGGTCCTTTGTGCGACCATGAAACTGGCATCGCTGTGGTCGTAGAAAGGAGGCACAAGCATCGCTTCGGTGGCAGTAAGATTGTACTATGATCGGCCAGTTATCAGAATATATTTTTAGTATTTTTTTCCCTCTCAAACGGGACAGTACTGCGGGAAGCAGAAAGTACGCCGTCCAGTGTAAAGGGGGCTTAAGCCGCATATTACATTCACAGAAGACTAAGGAAATATGTATTGTCAGTGAATGCGATGAAAGATGTTGCTTTTCCTCTGATTTTCAAAATAAGCAGAATAACAAATGCTTCCAACTCGACTTGTTGCTAGATCAAACTTGAGTTTATTTACAACAAACAGGCCTAGTTTCCGCATTTTAACAATTAGAAAAGACTTAGAAACGCATTTTGACACAATCCACAAATCTAATTGTCAGAGGAAAAATATTATACAAGTCATGTCAAGGCGGTATTAAGTTTGAGCGTGATTTACTTGTGTGTCACGAACATTATTAAGAGACGAGTAGTTGGATGACTGTCAATTTTATACAATTACAAGTTGTCTTAAAGTTTAACCTGTGAACCACCACGACGAGGAACTGCAGTGGTCCACAAGATTTTGAACTCTGAAAATCTTTTTACTTCTTAATATTTTGACTGTTATGCTTAATATTCGCTTACAAAAAGAAGATAGAGAATATCCCAATAAAATTCACCCTTGTCGAACACAAATAAATAAAAATGTAGTCAAAATTTTAGAACACCTTACACTCGCGGATTTTTATGTGAATATACCGTACTTATAAACCTGGGCATGCGAGTTTCAGCCAAAGCCGTGTCGTCTGCAGCGCATGTGTGAGGTGCGTTTACTATATTCTGTATTCTTCACTCTTGGAATGATTGTGTTAGCGCAGAAAATTTCTTTATCACCAGATGACAACTAAAATTTTCAGTGAAAACTTCAATAAAATTTTTTAAATCACCATTAAGATCATCAAGGCCATCAAGTTCATCACTAACACAGATCTCTGATATGAACATCACTTCCGGTCCAGTCTTATATTACTTTAGGGGACTTAATTTGCATATAAGAGAAAAAATGCAATTTTTCTGATTTTGGCTCGTCTCCAAGTTTTTCACTATTTTCAAAAAGTAAAGTCCTCTTTTGCTCACAAATTGGTACACTTTTAATCCACACAAACTGTTTTTAAATTATGTAATTAGAAATAACTTTTATATCACAGACGTGTAATCACTCTACAGCCATTAAACTCAATGTTAGCTGCTTGGGTATAAAAGTAGGTCAATTGCCTGTATAAAATTGCCATACGATTATTGATTTTTGAGTGTGGACCGTTTTAGAGGGGGGAGACAGTAGGGGGAAATGTATCAAGGTGCCAGCTAAATGTTTTGGTTGCATGGGGTTACTGAAAGGTAGATTATATTGCAAAGTTTTAAAGAAGGGAGTAAAACTAGCCCACATCTCCAGCTTTACCACATAGGACTTTATAGATGCCACGGTCCCTCTATATTTCATCTGACTCTCCCTAAAATTTTGCTGACCGCGTTAACTGTTCAGGTCCCGGGAAGCGCGGAGCAACCAGCGTGGTGGCCGACGCAGGTGCTCTGCAGACGGTACGTTGAATTCACAAGAGGGGGTAAAGGTTTTCTAGGAAAATGTTGTATTTAATTACATTTGGCGAATAGCGTGATAAAGGAAAGAAAATTGCCCTATTTGAATTCATATTGACTGACTGCAATGAAAGATACTGATATTTCTACTCAAAATAGGCATAATAAAAAAAGCAAATGGAGAAAACCTATCTCCCCTCAGAACCCTCCATGGAATATCCTATCTGCGAGCGTTCAAATGGCTTTCGCACTCTACACGCTGAGTTTGTATGGTAGAAGGGGGCGGTGGGGGGGGGGAGCGAATTCATACTATAGCATTATTTTTTGTGTTCAAGATCAGTATCAGCTTGATTATTTGACCAAAGTCTATGGATTTATATGGATACATGTTATATTTTATTTTAAATGATAGACCTGGATTGAGAGCGTTGGCAACTAGGAAGAGAAGTTTTGTAACCAAGTCCACAGTTGTTGATAATGCTGGTCTGCACAATCCTTACTTTATTATAAATTTGACCTGGTTCATTTTCTTTAATGATGATTAAGCTAGGAAAAACAGTGAACCGACATACATCTTCAAGCATTGGATTTGGCTACCCTCCCCCACCCCCTCCAGCCGCCTTCGTGCGACTCGTGCCGGTCTTTGTGTGCGTGTGTGTGTATGCGTGTGTATGTGTGTGTGCATGTATGTGTGCGTGTGAGTTTAGTGTATGTGTAGGTGAGGGTGTATGTCGTTTCCACGTACTCCTGCCATGTCTTGACAAGGTACCAATATCATTAAAAAATTAATTGTAACGCGTTATAGTCATATTGGCTTCAAAATCACGGGTTTGTATTTTTTTTTAAGCACTGTTTGAACTTGCGACTGTAGTATGATGGTGATGAAGATGAACGTGCAGAGATTTAGCGTATATTCGAAATGATAATAGACAAAATAATCCCCAGATTTAATTAAAGTTCAGTTTATTTTCCATGAAAGTTGTCTGATATCTTATTAATTCATGTGTCAATGTATGTTTGCAATATCTACTTTATGACGGAGTGGCAACAGCAGCAGTTCGCGATTCACTGCCAGAGACTTCTTGCATGCCTTGCTTGTATCTGTAATAAAAGGTACATAAGTAATTAATTGATTACTATGCACAGTAATAAAAGAAGAAGAAGAAACGAAAACGATAGAAAAATCTGTCTTACATCCTGTTCGAAACTTGAAGCTGGTATCCATTTTAACAGTCACCATTTTAAAAGGACACATACGCGACTCAAGACAAAGACGGATTGTCGAGCAGAAGTTCATGAAAATATCGAACACTTTAAAAAAAGGACTTAAAAGGGACAATGGATATATCAACGAATATTATTCTTGTTTTATTGTTACGCAATCTTCAATCTTAACCTTTATCATGAACTTTTAACATCGCGTCCCTTTTACATGCAGCATACGTCAAGCAGTGGTGGATATGGGGGGGGGGGGG
>NW_019775458.1:939871-1085425 GCF_001039355.2 Lingula anatina | reverse complement strand
TATTGCTCACACACTGACTTTAAAATAATGATGACAATTAAAATTAATTTAAAGTATTGTTTGTGTTTCTTTTTAAATGCTATTTCCACGAATGTTTGCATAATACCAGGTGTGCTGTAGTCTCGTCTGCTGGTACTGCGCTAAAACGGCCTGTAAGATACAGATGCAGCGGGTTAGTTTTGCTGCTCCCCTATCGGTGGCGACACCTTTAGCAGTTGCCATACTCATGCCCCTAGCCTTGGATGAAAAATCGCATTTCCCTGTAAGTATACGAAACACATTTTCCTTTGATTATTATTTATTTGTTTCTGTAACATTCACATTTCCAAATAAGATAACGAAAAACCTGAAATACATTTTAAAACACCAAAATGAACTGAGCAGGGTTTGAGCAGAGCAGTGTTTATATACTGTATATTCCAGTTTTCTCCATTAGGTAGCCTGTAACTATCAGTCGACCCCTCCCCCTCCCGGTGACTGTATCAATTCGTGCCAAAATCTCTTTTGACCCCACCCCTTTAATTTCATTAAAGCCCCAAATAATTAATCATATTAATTTGCTTTTCCAGTTCACTCTTCCTTACCTGCAGTGGAATATTCCCGAATTAAGCAACGATTTGATCGAGAAATACAGCTGGATATGGATAATTTGGTGGTCGTCACTTGCATGGATAACTTTCTATATCTGGATGCCAAGATCTGGACGACTGGCCAAAGGAGAGAAGTAAATTAACTCTCTCTCTCTCTCTCTCTTAATTGATATACATAGGCAAAAATAACAAATAATAACGAACAAGTAATTGCTCTAATTCGAATTGAAGTTTTGTTTTGAAAATGTGTGTTTCGTGGTAAAGATTCAGAAAGATAGATAATGTATATTTGACATGTTTATGTGCTGGATATATTCCTTCCTCTAACAGTAAAAATAAAGGTATTTTTATTTTATCCTTATTTCCACAACAGGTTGTTTGTGAAGCCGTTCAACTGCAGCATTCTTCTTGAACAGGACATGAAGCTGAACAGGCGCCGAGACGACAGGGAGTTTGTGAGGAACGAAAAGGTGGGTGACATGCTTCTAGCTTTATCACATCTGTCCATGTACATCTAAAGAAATTTCTTTAGACGCACATGGATGTATAGCGTTTTGCAAGAATACATGGCATTTATGATTTATGGTTCTCAAATAGAAAAAAATTATGGATTGCAAATTGAAGCTTGTTTGACAACATGTATTTCACCTGATTTAGAAAAAAATTAAGGAAAAGCACTGAAATGTCATTAGCACAACTTAACGATGATTGAATTTTTTTAAAATAAAAAATGATATATTTGATTCACCTTTTAGGTGCGGGAATTTATGCGCGTGGAGGAGGTAATGAACAACCCCAAATCGTTCGACGACACCGAACGTGTTTATACCGCTTCCGTAGCAAGGCGAAGCCCCAAGACCCCCTTGATCTACATCTGCGCCACCATGTGGCACGAGACGGAGAACGAGATGTTACAGATGCTGAAGTCAATCTTCAGGTAGGTTAGGTTATTATTTAAAGCACAGACAATTAAAACACAGGAGGCAGGTCTGTAGCTGTCATACAATCGCAGTTTCAAAGGGGTGGGGGCTTTTTCTTTAAAAGGAAACCTTTGATCCCAGCGGTCGACCCAACATGATAAATGACACAGGACTTTTGTCATACTTTGGTTCAGGGTGGGTCTTTCGCCCCCCCCCCTCCCCCACCTGCGGGACTTGGAGGAGGGGAGGGTGCGAACGGAAACAGGGAAGGAGAAAGGGGCAGACGATGTGTTACAATTTGTCGTTGTACGAGTCACCTCTTTCGTATTCGTTAATGGTTTCTTGTGCACAGTTGAATACATTTTACAGCATTTGTGATGATTAAGATTTTTGTGGCATCTGCTACATACACTTGTGTATCGATCAGTGATTTTACAAAATTAAAATTTTGATTCTTTTGCCTTTTTATTTGTTAAAAAAGTAAACATTTAAAATTGTAAAATGTGTCTATTTCTTGTGCCGCATGAAGACTTGACATGGACCAGTGCTCCCGTCGCCTGGCGCAGCAATATTTCGACGTAAATGACCCGGATTATTATGAGTTTGAAGGTAAGATCTAAAATTAAAACTTTTGTTGTTGGTATGGTCGGAGAAAACGACAAGGGTTCTGGACTGTATCCGAAATGAAAGAGAAAGACGGATGTATTTCGGAATAAAAAAAATATCGTTAGTAAGGAATAAGGTGAGCAAAGAAAAAGATAACTAGAGAACACTCCTGGAATGCAGACCTCTGCCGAGGCAAAATGTAAGATAACAAGAAGATACTGGTGCAATATTTCAGGAGATCTGGATTCAGCTGAAATTGCAGTTACTTCTTTACCTCCTTAATGTCTGTATATCCTAAAATTTCGTTAAAACTTATCGAAAAATTATCTTGTCCACAAACCAACATCCAAGGGGGTCCGCGGATGCCAAGCCGACCCCCCTCCCCCCTTGGCGTGGGGTATAATAATTCAGCAAGTCAAAATTCTAACTTCAAGAGGGGACCATTGGTGGATTTTTATCATAAACTCCTCGTTTGATGGAGTAATCTCTCTTTTTACTTCAAAACATTCACATTCAACGATATTGCACAATAAGCCACTCTATTTAACCTGTTTAGGTCACATTTTCTTTGATGATGCGTTCACTCCTCATGCGGACGGCAACCCTAACTACACAGTGAACGACTTTGTCAAACTATTGGTTCGTGTTGTGGACATTGCTGCAAGGTATGAGCCTTGACTGACATTACTGATTTTATACCTGTATAATGCATTACAGATGGTTTAAAAAAAATAACCCAATTTAAGTAGGACAATTGCAAAACATACATTTTATTACGTTTTCACTTTGACCAACATATGTTCATTTTAATCCAGTTACTACTCATACTTTCGTACGAGTATCAGTGACTTAATTCATACACATTATTTTTCACTTTCACTTTTAATTTAATTGTTACAGGAGGTAGCAAAGCTCCTCATTATCACATAAATTTGGCATGACAACATCCAGATAATTGTTCTCTGAAGAATATGACTTCCTGAAAATCAAAGAACTCTTAAAATTTGTGGAACTTATCATCTTCAGCGCCATACACCGAATCCCAATGTCCATCCCTCCTCCTACGAAGATCCCAACTCCATATGGGGGTCGTCTTGTATGGCAGCTACCTGGTGGCAATAAGTTGGTGGCTCATCTTAAAGATAAAGCAAAGATACGGCATAGAAAAAGATGGAGTCAGGTAAATTTAGAGTAATTAATATTTTATTGTATACTGACATTATTTCTGATAATTTGAACTTGTTTAATAGTCAAGGTAAACGCATTCCAAATTTTAAAAATCTGCGCAATTTTTTCAATAATTTCAGGTGATGTATCTCTACTACTTCCTGGGTTACCGCCTGATGCAGAAGGTAGAAAACGTAAAACAGGTTGGAAAGCTGGCTGAAAACACCTTTCTTCTCGCTCTTGACGGCGACGTTGACTTCCAGCCCTCGGCCGTCCAGATTCTGGTGGACCTGATGAAGAGGAACGAAAACGTGGGGGCTGCATGCGGTCGTATTCACCCTATAGGATCAGGTATAGATGAATCAAAGCCGATTAAGGCAAATAAATTTACTTTGAGAGTATACAGCAAAAGCATAGCCTACATAGACAATTTCTCTTCTTTAAGACATCTCACACCTTGGCATAAAATAAAAGATGTGGGTATATATTCATGTATCTTCCAGTTCTTGCAAATTCCCTTTTTTATTTTATTTGACATTACCCCTCTCTTTTTATTTCAACCATTCAATTCCTCCTCTTTATTTAAGGTCCTATGGTTTGGTACCAGAAGTTCGAATATGCCATCTCTCATTGGTTCCAGAAGGCAACGGAACATATGATTGGTTGCGTTCTCTGCAGCCCCGGATGTTTCAGCTTGTTTCGCGGTTCTGCTCTCATGGACGACAACGTGATGCGGAAATACGCGACCACTCCCACCGAGGCTGTACACTACTTACAATACGACCAAGGTAGGCAGAAGTGTTCTTTTGAATAAAAAACAATTTATTTTACACAATATATTTAATACAAAACATGCGTTTTCCATTGATTTATTAGGAGAGGAATATTGGATCGCAACGTTGATATTAACATGAATAACAATTTGAAATGAAAGATGACGGCATGTTGAAAAATGACTGTTGACATATGGCTTAATATTTCTAATTAATATAGGTCTGATCCTCTATGCCGCTTTTATTTTCTTGGTGTCCATGGTAAAGTGACAAAGTGTAACATTTATAGCTCAAGTACATAATCCACTTCTTGTAATACTTACCATTTTTGATCACATTTAAAGAGATAAACATCATACATTCATGTCGTTAAAAGTAACCAAGTTTCTAACCTCCTGACGAACCTTGCCGCCAGTCGACCATATTGTCTCAGTTATACACGTAGGGCCTCCGGGGATCTCGTGAAGATGGGAGTGTGGTGTTAAAAACGCAATGCTTAAGCGTAGTCTTAGGGATTTTGCCAGATTATTAGTGTTATGGCAGGTGTCAGAAAAGGAGGCCAAAGGTTAATTTATCGTAAAGAAACCGTTAAAAACTAAAAAAGGCTTAATCCCCAGAAAAAGGAGTAAGAGTCTATTGTGGAAAGACCTACCCTGCAGTTTTAATATTATGAAATATTGCACCAAAAACCATTTTGTGAAATGTCATACATCATATAATAATCCTTAGATTATTTTACCGCCCCTACATATGTTTGTTTTATCATTTTTACATCTATTTGACAGCTTTGCTACCATGTTCCGTGTTGCAGGTGAAGATCGTTGGCTGTGCACCCTGTTGCTACAGCAAGGATACCGCGTGGAGTACAGTGCTGCTTCTGACGCTCTTACCTACGCTCCAGAGACCTTTGACGAATTTTTCAACCAAAGAAGACGTTGGTCACCATCCACTATGGCTAACGTTATGGACTTGCTCCTCAGTTTCAAACATACTGTCAAGGTATACCATCTAGCGCCTTCTGTTAATTCGATGCCTTTTAACATAACCAACAGTGAGTTAAATTTTGCGGAAACTAAGGAATAACTTTAACGAAAATTGTCATTGATTTCTCTTCGTTCTATAAAATGTTGGGGTAGTGACAAAATTTACGACTGTTACACAATGTAACACAATGTACATGTCACTTTAGTATGATTGTACAATCAGGCATAACAAACCAAATGGTACAAACAAACAGAACAAAATGATGTCAAGGCCAATGTGTACCATAACATTACGCGTACATTTATGCAACTAATATGCAATATGTTGGTTATTCAGGTGAACCAGGACATCTCCATGTTATACATCATCTACCAAGCCTGTCTCCTTGTGTCCTCCATCTTAGGACCGGGAACAATATTCCTGGTGGTTGTAGGAGCCTTCCAAACTATCAACATCTGGCCAGACGGCTTTAATCCTGATGATAAAGCCTTTTTCATTAACATTGTGCCTATCATAATGTACATAATATTGTGTTATGTGACAAGTACAAAGATTCAGGTTGGTGTTTGTTATGTTTTCATATCTTCAAGATGGAAAATACATATTGAATACTGACGTATATATTGCATCATTAAATATGAGAAATACTTGGACTGAAGTAAATCCATGCAGGTAAATTCACAAAACTGTGAAGGACACCAAAAATTCCATGTTAGTATGTTTTGTCCATTTAAACATGAAGAAGCGCACTCCACTCCTTGTTACCAGCATAAAATCATGAAAGTTCCTATTTTTATACGATTCTTCCAAAAAAGGTTTCTGTCTCATTGGAATAACTTGTTTGATTAATGAATATGTTGCCATTTAACTCCACAACACCAAAGTTCAGTGGAATGCAGGGTCAAATGCTTTATATTCCAGCTGTTTGTAGCAGCCGTTATGTCCGCTATCTACGCCCTAGTGATGGCGCTGGTACTGGTCAGCATCAGCTTGCAGATGAATGAGGAAGGGTACTGTTCCCCTACCGCCTTGTTCTTTTTCCTTGTGGCTGGCGCCTTTCTATTGGCTGCTATCCTCCATCCTCAGGAATTCGCCTGTGTGTTTGCCGGGATTCTGTATTATCTGCTCATTCCCAGTATGTACCTGTTGCTATTTATATACTCCATGTGTAACTTGCACGTGGTCTCATGGGGCACGAGAGAGGTCAAGGTTGCAGAGATGCCAACTCCCAATAATGAGAAACAGCAACCTAAAAACGCAAAAGAGAAGACAACCAACTCAGCCAAAGCTGCCTTGATGAAACTTTTCAGCGCAGCAAAAGCCGAAAAGGGCGAGGATGGGTTCAAACTAACGTTTGGAAAACTCTTCCGGTGTATCTGTTGTCCACGTGACAACAGTGAAGACGTGAATCAAAAGCTGAGCGCCATTTATTCACGCATAGATGAAATGGATAAAAATATGTTGAAACATAGACCGGTTGTGGTTGTTGGAAGAGGTAATTTTTTGTTTTTTCTTTGAGCGTCTTAAATTTAATATTTCATTTTCTTAGGATTTTATTTCTGTGCTGGAGTATAAGTTAAATGAGGTGAACACCTTGTTCCGGTGGAACATTTTAATTGTTTTCGTGAAATAAATCACAAATATATTTATTTTCTTTTTTGGTTTTTCATTACCTCCGCCAAGGAGGTTATGTTTTCACCCCTGTTTGTTTGTTTGTCTGTCTGTCATCAACATAACTCAAAAAGTTATGGACCGATTTTGATGAAATTTTCAGGAACTGTCAGAAATGGGCCAAGGAACAGATGGTTAGTTTTTGGTGGTGATCCGGATCAATAATAATCAAAAATCAATAATCAAAAATATGGAAAATTTAAGGGTGAAACGGCATTGGACGGAGGCTTTGCTGCCTTGGCGGAGTGTGCGCTTTCTGAGTGCTTTTCTAGCTTTAATTATGTTTTTACTAGAAGTTAATGAATGTATTTACTTGTTTCTCAGATTCCACGGCAGAGAGTAATTTACATGTGCCCACCGAAAGTATGGTAGAAGATCGCCGACCGTCTTTTACGACAGAGGACGGGAACTTTCCAAAGTTAGACATCCTGGAGGCGGATGTGTTTACCGGTAGGTTGTGTTCGGTTGTGCTGAACCCGCCTTCAGTGTTGCCCACTGGCTTTACGCTGAACATCAGTAAAACTGAAGGCGTTCCAGTAAAATATATTATAAAATCTAATCGGTTTAATGGCGACTACTTTGTGCTGTGAATTACTAAGTCGTGGTGGCCCTTCATACCGACCCGTGGACCTCAAGAATGTTCGCGCAGTGTGAAGGGAACAATATTTGCAGTCAAACATTTACAAAGTGCATGTATATGATTTTGGAAATGAACACCTGAAAAGTATTATGTGGGTTTATGTCTTTTTTGTTTTAGTAAACTGCAACAAATCTTTACATTATTTTCAAATTTTCAGTTTGCGTTTATTTTTTATTCTCGCAATGCAGTTAACCCAGTGTTTGAAGAGGAAGAACGTGACGAACTCGTCAATCCAATGTGGACGGAGGACGAGGGCCTTAAGGAAGGTCCTGTAGTTCTCCAAGAAAAGGCAGAGACACAGTTTTGGCAAGACCTCATCAAACAATACTTGTTCCCACTGGAAAACGACCCAAAGCACCAGGAGCACATGGCTGCCGAGCTAAAAACTTTGCGCAACAAGGTCACATTCGCCATCTTTCTTCTGAACGCAATTTTTGTGGTGGTAGTATTTGTGCTCCAAAAAGAAAAAGGTAAACTTTCTATACCTTGGCCTTTTAGTTGTGGATATAATGCCACGAAGAATTTGGCGTTGGAGCCAATTGGGACGGTTTTCTTGGTATTCTTCCTGTTGGTTCTGCTCATTCAGCTTCTAGGAATGATAGCTCATCGTCTGCTGACCTTCTGGCACATCATATCTACCACACCCGTATCTGGAAAACTTGATCAAACTGCCGCGAAGATCGCTCTTGTGCGCGACTTACAACGTCTTCCACAGGGCGATGACGATTCCGACAGGATGTCAGTGTGCAGCTTCACCTCCGGTGCCTCTGACGATGAGTTCAATTTCGCCAGAGAGAGGAAGAATTCATTCGCAAAACACGTCAAGAAAAAGAAGAAGACAGTTAAGGAGGGATACGCCACTATGAATAAAGCATTTGTTGAGCGCTTCTTGGCATTGTCCGACCAAGGACCTGAGAAACTTCAGCAACAACATGGACGGCGGCACACAATGGCTGGCAGCTACCAGGATCGTAAATGCAAGCAAGCTCTAGCAAGCTTAGCCGATGAGTGGGACCAGGTTTTCCAAGAAGAGAAGATTTCCAATTTACGTAACAAGTGGAAAGGGGCAGCCAGAGCCATCCAGCTCACCCGAGCGTTTCAACTGAAGAAAGGTGTTAAGGCACAAAAAATTGAGACTATCAACGAGTCGGCGGAAAGCTCTGGAAGCGGCACGTTTGATGTGCCGGTCGTGCCGAACAAGGAGTACGATAACCCTGTGTTCGAGGGAGATGAAGGAGTGTATACCGACATACCTGGGTCTTATCCCGCTGATACACCTGGATCTAGTCTCGCCAACACACCTGGATCTAGTCCCGCTGACACACCAGGATCTAGTCTCGCCAACACACCTGGGTCTATCCCCGAAATTATATCTGATAATGACACAGACGTTCTTTGGAGTGAGAAATTGTAAAAGTGCATTTGAAGTTAAATTGTTTGGCCACAAAAGCCGACCAAATGTCACCATTAAGTTCCAAACAGTAGATCTTAGAAAAATAACAAAGGGCATAGTTGCATATTACCCGAAAAATGATATTTAACGGAATTTTCTGCTCGTTATGTTTGCTTTATATGAACAGTTCAGATAAGAAGGTCAGATAAGTAAGGTCAAAGGACCAAAATTTTCAAGAAGGTGCAGTTTTTAATTTAATTCTTTTATGGCTGATGGAGTGATTAATTCGGTTTAGCCCTTGGCATGTTGACTTTATTCGACTTCGAGTTTATGTGTGTAACTGGGAATCCACGCTCCACCGATGCTCGGGTCAAATGTACCTTTAAGAACTTGGTTCAGGAATTTGCTCACTTGCATTGTTTTGCTAAATTCTTTTGTATGAGATGGATATATAATAGAACGCTATTTGGCTTTTTTTAACATATAGAGGTATATTTTTTTGTATATATACTAGTAGCATTGCATTTCAATGAGTCATGCATTTTGGATATGTTTGTATTGTACGTATTTGTAAATCATATAGAAGAGAAACCTTTAATATAATTTCAAATGATTTCTAGAAATCAGTTGTCTCATATAAATTAGTATAATAAAGCGACAATTCCTTACTATTATATTCACAGTTACAGTTCCAAGAACTGTAATGACGTAGGTAGCCCGTTAGACCAACGTTATTTCTATCCTATCCTATCCCTATGTAAACATTTGCACAAGAAGTGATATCGATGCACTTCTGCCTTTGAAAATAAAGTGATCATTGAAAATTTGATACAGAGCTTCACCACACACTGATGCCTTCCATGAGCATCCAATGAAAGTGTCATTCTACGTAGATCGATTGAAATCCACTGGGAGTTTCGCTGAATGCAATCAGATACACAGATTAATAGGTATATTGATCTGTATATCTGATTAATGGGTGTATTAATCTGTGTATCTGATTAATAGGTGTATCAATCAGATACACATATTAATACACCCATTCTTTCCTGCGTACTTGTATAATCACCAGCTTTTCTATATTGTACTCAACGCTTTGGGTTTCATTGGGCTTCATTGGGAATGGACCCTTAGATAACACCTCTCTTCTATTTTCGGTTAACGATTTCATCTCATGCATTAATATGTCACAGAGATAAATTTTTCGACCTAACGTCATTAAAATTAAAATCCATTTGATATATTTCCATGATAAAATATGATTCAGCCAAAATTGACGCTGGACACGTATTGTACCACAAACGTGGACATGTAAATATGCTAAGAATTGTACACAACACCTTAACCACGACTCGGACATACAGTGTACGGGGGACGATGACGTAAACGCCTGATTGAATACCCCACCATACTTGTCAAATAAATGTCCATTTCATTAGATTCACTGTGATATCTTGTAGTGTTGAGGATAGCTGTAAGATTTAAATATTTATTTCTTTATTTGATAGTCTATCAAAATATCTCCGTATTTATTTATTTTCTAGTTTATTTAAGATTTTGTTGTTCTTCTTACAAGCACAGACCTTCGCACCACCCCAGAATTGTCGCTATTTTAATGAAGGACCTCCTCTCCCGATTTTCTCAATGTCAATATAAACAAGACTTCCCTAGGGGGATCATACCATAGTTCACATGCCTAGAACACTAAGCACGGTTCAGCTAGCACACAATACCCCAGAAACCCGGTTCTTTCTTTAAAAGCCTGGTTATCTGACACACCCATGCGATCTATATGAAATAGTATTTTGTCATACCCGTGCTAGTGGCCCAATGACCGGCGAAGGGCCGCGGGAGAAAAGGATTTGAACTTCGATACCATTAAATGAAACTCATAAAATCGTATAAATCTGAAAGATTTTCTTCGTTAATGAGAAAATGATAGTTCTCTTTTATGAATTTCTGAAACTCTTTTTTTTTTGTTGTTCAGTTCTTAGGTGTTCTTCCATTTGAACCATTTTAAAACTTTTTTAGTTATAGTCACGTAAACTGTGGCAAATTAAGGGAGACGTAGATAATTAAAGTCACAATGATTACGATAACTATATAAAAGACATGAGGTGTGGGTAGTTGTGTGTGGGGGGCGGGGGAGGAAGGACGCCCTTGGTTTAAATAGATAAAATATAAATAGGTTTATGACACAGGCCAATTATCAGGAAAGCAATGTAAATTATCAGGTACGGAATGTAAATTATCTCTATCACAATGCCTAAGCATCCGTTACCCTCAAAGTTCACAAACGGTAACTTCCCGACCCACGGGTCAATTAATGTTTATGTAAATTGTGGCATTCATGGCTATATTCTAAACACCTTCCTTTAAATTTTTTCGTTGTCAATATAGCAAAACACGAATTCATTCGACGCGGATATTTTTTGTGCACGAATCTGCTGCTCGCAGAGGGTCAACTACATGTTTAAGATAATCAAAGAATGTCTTACCCCTAGGCTTGCCCTTTTGATTAAAACACAGACGATCTTCACATTTGTTGGAAGACACAGGAGATTTTTTAATTCAGTGTGTTAATATAAGGGAAGCGAGATTTTTTTCTCACTTTCTTTTTTTTCACGATCGAAATACTGGCCCATCCCGTGACTTCTGGAAAAAGGGGGTTTTCTGAAATACTACAAATACGAAAGCTGTTGGTACCGCATCTACACTTGTTTGAGCACACGCACACACGCACACACTAAAAATCAAACTAACATGCACGGACTTGTATAGAAAAATTCTAAGAACTCGAAGTCTACACTTATTATCATTAATTTCTAGTGGCTGTCAGGGTAAGCTTATAACTGCACGAGCATTTTTATACTATCAACAAAATCAACAAACAAAACAAACAGTGCCACAAAAGTCCCACTGGACGGAAACCTCTAATACCGTCAGTGTCTGCACGGGTCAAAGTGCGGCTTTCGTAATAACTGATAATCTATGCACTTATTGAAGTGCGTTTTTTATTGGCCCAATCACTGTGGCACTGTATCCGGTTGGAGTAAGACCGGTCGGTAGTTTCGTGGCTAATCATTGACAAGTTTACCACTGGATGATGTCGTATAAAATGACGTCGGTTTTGTCACTAGAAATGTGACACTCTGACGATCTTTTGTGATCATTTGTTTCTAACCTCCCCGATACTTGTATCAGTTACGTAAGTTGCGGCGCCGGTACGGCAAGTCAAACTTTTTGATTGCCGTTTCGAGAGTTCTCGTCGTTTCTTCTTATCAGCCATCGCTCCGAATAGTGAAAAGAGCGTTAGCTAAGTTTTATCGGCAGAAAAGTGCTGTAAGCGTAATAGGTGACTTCTGGAAATACAATGTCAGACACCGAAGACGATATTCTAACGCCGCTGCCAGACCCGGGGGATGTGGAAATTACCCCTGGGAAGTTTGATTCGGCGATAAACGGTGAAATCGGACATGTGGTTCGCAAGGGATCTCTTTTCGGTTTAGAGCAAAAAAATCCAACTTTATTTAACATGGAAAATTTCACTTTTAGTACTGGATTAAACAGATTTGGTGGTAATCGTTTGCGAAGGGAGAGCGAAGCCAGCGAGGCAGAAACCTTGCCTGAGTTGAGCGATTCAGAAGATGAAGACGAAGATGAAGATGAAGACGAAGAGGACCCTCCGGCTTACAAACATTTAGATACTCGAAATGAGAAGACAGAGATAGAAAAACCACCACCGTTCCCGACGTCACCACCCCCCTCGCGGAGAAAGTCAGCAATGAAGATGCCAAAAGAGCAGGGCGTAAAGTAATGTCGAGTTTTTATACATTTATTGTAATTAAAAAATCGTCCTGTTTGTGATATATGTATTTAACCTCCTGTGCTGCATCCCCATCTTCTCAATCTCTCACTCTCTCTCCCCCCCTCCCTCTCTCTCTCTCTCTCTCTCTCTCTCTCTCTCTCTCTCTCTCTCTCTCGCGCACACACACACACACAGCAGTTCATAAATGAAAATTTAAAAAACTACTCATTATTTCACAGGCCCAAGGGACCTGCCGCCAAGCTTTGGGACATTTTCCGTATAACATCACCGGACAACGAAGAACTCTCAGAGAGCTGGTGCCTAGAGGTAACCAAGCGGGTCTGCAAGGTGATCGTATACTGGCTTCTCCTCTTCTTCATCCTCGGGTCGACCGTCATCCATAAAATCACGCTTATGATCTCGGTGGCCCAGTCTAGGACAGAAAAGTGGCTGACTTGCGAGGTTGACATGTTTGGGAATTTGACGAACTGCATAGTGGATCCGGGAGTTCACAAAGACACCAATTTGACGGATAAGGTTCGCTGTGATGAGGTCTCCGTGAGGTGGATATGGGGACTTGCAGCCACCATGTGTTTTCCCTATCTCCTAACTTTCATGCAGTGTTTATTCAAGGTTCTCTTCAAGGTAACGCTGTGGCCGAGTTTGGGGACGTTCTTTGCGGTAAGTAGAATCGGTGTATTTATTCTTTATATTTTTCTGTTTAGTTGTATTTAGCTTATCAACAAGGGCGAAAATGAAGGGTCCGATTCGCTACAAAAACCTACAAAATGACAAGATGCCTTTTCTGGAACTTTATTTTTTCTGTTTGTTTATATTCCTATTATTTTTATTTTATAAGCTACTTTTGTACTTATATTTCGTCCTTTTATGCATGTTGAAATCTATAAAGAAAAAACTAAAACGGATAAAATTGATATTAAATACGGTCTTCAAACATCCCACCCATAACATTACCAAGTTAAAAATGTAATAGTGTGTTTTCCTTATCCCAGTCAGTAAGTCAGTGTATTGAAGCTTGCGATTTTGTCTTCATCAAAATGCCATTTCTGTCTAGACAGAAAAAAATGCAAAGTAATACTTTTGTCAAATATATCCAATTCCACTTAGTTCTGTGCGGGTCCAATGGTGATCAATAAACTTTAAGTAATTTTGTGAAAAAGAAGCTGCGTGAAAATGTTATTGAAATCCAAAGCAACTGATTGTCTCTGTCTCTGTGTCCCAGTTAAACAGTTGTCGCCTGGTGATTTTAGAATTATAATAATGTTATAGATAAAGTGGCTGATAGCATAACAAGAAATTTAGGTATTCGCGTATGTTATCACTTATATTCATGTTCGTTGCAAATTGAGAAAGAATGAACTAGGAATAGTTGGAGACAAATATTGGCCGGGTGCGATTTAAAGCACTGATGTATACCTTGAAAAGAGAGAGAGTGAGAGAGAAAAGGGGAGAGAGAGAGAAAGGTCAATTTCTCATCTACAGTCCAGTAAACAGAATTGTACATATCAGTGATTTACAGTAACTGAGTGGACAGTTTAAATGCCGTAACTTGAAGTAAGGAGATAAGGGTCAAATAAATCACATGGGTGTGGTGCACTTATAACAGTTTCTTAATGACTATACTTCAAGTAGTAGAAAAATACTATCTCAAAAAGGGATTTCATAAGCCATGAGTGTTGGAATTTGGATCCGGCATTCACAACCGCCATAATCTAAAAAGATGTGCCGATATATGTAAATAAATCTGTATTTAGAATATAAGGAGCGCGTGGATGTAGTTTAAACACATAATTTGAGCTTACACTAAAGAAACTTGCAGACTTGCATCGGTCAACAATCATCCAACCATGGAAGATTGTAACGAATGGACATAGGTATATAACTTCTTCGGCTCTTCTCGAAACTCTGCCTTACGAGGCAAACTAAATACAGCCAAGTTGCTGACGCTCCTCTCCCCTTATCAGCATGATGCTGAGGGCCATTACGCCCCCCGGCTGATACTGAACACACACAACTGTTGACATGTTGACATAAGTACATTGCTATGAAGGAAACACCCTGTTCAAAAATTACAAAAATCAATTCATGATGTCACTAAAATTTTGTTCACAAGTTCATTACCACTCCTGGTAATTTAAATAAAGGTGCTGTTAAAATGGGTCTCAATATTATTATTTGTTTATTTTTTTATTTTTATGATTCTGTACACTGTAAATAATTTTCTTATCATTACGTACCACTTATGTTAGACTCTGTACCGAGATCTCTTTTTCCAGGATGAGACAATGCAAAGAAACTAGAAATATTATATTCACAGAGTGGTTCGAAAACAAGCCTAAAGGTGTATACAAAATATGCTGAAATAATTGAGGCAAAATTTTATCAGATGAATATTTATTATGATTTAATAGGGAAAAATTATGTGAGATTTGGAGTTGAAAGTCGACGAAAAGCAAGTTCAGTCTAACACGACTGTTTATTTGCTTTTGGTCATCGATGACACATTATTTTTTTCATATCACATAGTGAAACAATTATATTATCAAACTTAAATTAACTTTTCCCCTACAACGAATTTCCGCAATTTTAAATATATCAGTTTCTATTTATACACCAATTTTAGGAATCAAGATAGATTTCGGTAGAAGGCAAACCCGGAAGTCATCAATCTATTTATTTGCAACTTAACATTTTCTGTATGTCTGCTTCATTTTTAAGTAACTGGCAACAAATGCTTATCTGTTTACAAAGTAAATTTTGAGGGCTAGACATTAATGTTTTAAAGAACAGCGCATGGAATTTTGTCGAGACAAACAACACGTTTTCCTGGTGACGTGGACAATTTTTGAGCGCTTGACTCAAGTTAAGGACTGATTAGACCCCAATTAATCAATCAATAGAAAAAATAAAAAGATTAAGAAGAAGACTACCATTGGGATTTTCATTTGCCTGATTGTTGCAGATTCGTAATTAAAGTAAATATGGATCACGATTTTCTCTTTCTTTTTTATGTATAGATGTAATCATTGTGTCATGAAGCATTTAATTCGCCACACCCCTCCTTTTCCATGTTGGACGTGTACATTTGTTATGATTACTGTCCATCAGAGACCGTGCTAGCTGTTCTTGCAGCTACAGAATCGGTCGAAGGACTTTAGCCCCTTTAGTACAGTGTAAGAGCTAGAGAGACCTTGCTAGGGAGTATATTGTTATTATACCTATATCCTCAATGAAAATTGTTTTGAGGCCCTGTGTCCACATTCTCAATTATCTCCAGCTAGAACGGCCGTTCAGCACGTTAGCACACAAGGCTACTGTTAGAGCAGCATAGCAACTATATCCACTATTACGCCACAGCGTTCTGAAATATCAATGATATCGTTTAGAGTTAATACTTAACAGGGCCAAGGGATTAGGCGGAAAAGTGGACATCGTATTTCATAGTTACATGTACTCTTTACCGGGGTCACAGATCGATTTTCACTTTATGTTATGTCTCTGGCTAAGTATGTGCACTTTCTTTACTTTGAAAATTAGTTAATCGAATTGAAGTCACCAGTCAGTTGACCTCAGGTACTTCACAGTACATTTGGCCCAACGAGGTTGAAAGCGTTTTTAGCACACGGAAAAAATTAAATTCGTACATATGCAGGATTTATAAAAAATCTCATTGATGAAAAAAATGATCATCCCTGGACAATAATTGCAAAATTGGCCCACGATGGGTTGATCTGCAATCAATGATTTAATTAATGTTTGGTAAAGTGCATGGTCTGTCTTGCTCATGAAAAAAAAGAAACATTTCACTCTAAATCTGCTGTTGACAGGAATTCACCTCGAAGAAAATACCTTTATTTATTTGAGCTGTCAATTGTGCCTGATAAATGTACAGTATAAGGCATTTGGTTTGTTTTGCAAATGTTTGAACATTGATAAATTGTTTAATAAAAAATTGATAAGGCCTGTTCTTCATATATATTGTAAAATAGTTTAAGACCAAACGGGAGTTAGCAGGGAAATAAGACTTAGGGTGGTTTATTAGATAAAGCTTTTAAACTATAAGTACAAGATTTCTACAAAAATGTTTAAAAAGTTAAATAAAACTTAATACCTATTCCTCTTCTCGTAAAGAAACAAATATCTTATCGTCTTTGCTATTCTAACATACGATGATCACTAAAACAAATAAAATCCCGTCACTTATATATCTTAAATAGTAAAAAGCGACACTCTATACATTTATTAGCCACTACAATGCGCCATTAAGTTATTTGTTTAACTTATTTAGCACGGTACGCCAACGCTTTTTGTGGAAGGCAAGTTCCATTGTGTTGTTTGCCAATGATAAAGTATGCCTTATCTCCCTATTAGAAAAGGCACTTCAATATAAAACAAGATACAGCTCATATATCATGTTATCAATGGGCATTTTTAAGTACTTAATTTTCAAGAGCTTGGGTGCCTTGTGCGTAAAGTCGGCGGTTTATGGGCAAGAGTCGAGAGTCTCTCAAGTATTTTGGCCATAAAGGATCCTTCGTTTGAGAAAAATTGACCAGAAACTAACTGCAGTCCGTTAAATTAGTGTAGATAGACTTCATAGAATTTAGAAGTCGGGGGAATGCATTTTGCCGAATGGTTTTGTTGATATTATTTATTTATTTTTTTTTTGGGGGGGGGGGGCATGCATATACATTTTTGACTCTCTTCGCTCTACATCTGAGAAATAACATAGTAGGACATTTTACTACAGTATGTGGGACACAGGGTTAGAAAAATTGCTTGTTTCAGTATATTGTGTATTAGAAAACGTGTTCCCGCTTTGTACCCACGCTTTGCATTCCGTTCTTCAGATGCTGACTGTATTCTGAGCAGGTGTTGTCCCACAGATAATGTGCCCCCTTCCTCCTTCCCTCTTTTCAGTGTTACTGTCAAGGACCTGTGGCAATTTTTGTATGAAATTTAATAGATTATGTAATTGATATCCACAATGTTATTTAACTCCGCTATGTTTTGAGTATTTACTCTTCGTAAATTGTATGAAGCACTGAGATTCGAAATTAATTTAAAACAAACAGTAATGCATTAGGTATGGATCACAAGTATTAAAAAAATATATCACTGGGAACATTTCCCTTCTCCCTGATATGTTCACGCATACACTGTACAAACAAGCCGTATCTTTGTATCGGCTTGTATCTTTGTGTATTTTTTTAACAATTTAGTGTAACTTTTTTTTTTTTTTTCTTTTTTTTAAGGAGCGCTTGCAATTGTGAATATGAATAAATGTTGGTCTAAAAGGCACTATCCGGTAAAGGCGTACTACTATTTTCTTTCAGTGTGTGGTTAAGTTAAAATTGTGTATCGAGGGGAATGAGTAAGTGAACTAAAAACCCATCTCATGGTTTATTTACATGTGCTAGAATACGATAGAGAGAGTACAGGGGGAGAAACTATAGATATCTTGTGGCTTGTGAGTAATGATTGCTATAAATGCTTGGTGTGTTAGTTGAGATTATTGGAATTTTTGAGCACTTAACGTGATTCATGATTGTGCTTTAAAGGACAACATGATTGTGCTATTTCCATTTCATCCAAAAATAGACTTATTCCACATGTTTCATTCCTCTTTTAACATCAACACACTTGAAATATTGTATTTAACATATTTTGAAAACTTTATATGAAATTTGTAGATGAAACGGCGCCTGTCGGGTGATAATTTGATAACGATGAGAGTGCCTATAGAAAATGTTTAATCTGTTATAGTGGTGCGCCGTGCAAATGTAATGATCTTATTCTGAATGTCTGTAAAACCGAGAAAGTGACAGTACTTTTCAAACGAAATGCAAATGTAAAAACATCCCTGTTTTTAGAATGCCGTAGTAAAGAGAGGAGTTAAAAGTCCTGGAGAACCATACATTGTGTATTAACAATTAACTAACTTAGAAATACAAGACCGAGAAGACTGCAAATAAGGCAAGACAAACACTACACTTTTTAAGAAAGACAATGAGATCGTTTTGGATACCTTTTGTACATTTTTAATTGAGAGCATTTTAATCTTTGGTATTAGCATCCGGCAAGGCAGAGCTACAGTGGAGGGACAAAAAAAATTTAAATTTGTCAACATTCTTGGATGGAATTCTTGGTTGATTACGGCCGGATTTCGAAATGGCGTTTGTCGTATCGAAATAATGTTACCAGAAATAATAAAACTGTTAGTGCCAGTTCATTCATGTTTTATTTTTTATGGTGTAATTCAAGTAAACAAATTTTTGAAATCTGAACAATCTGAACACATACAATTTTTGTTTTATTTTGAAATGTTTAATCTTGGTCATTCGCTAGGTGTTTATTTTCATTAAGTATACAAATTATATTTGCGCTCGTTGCATCATACAGGACCGAAAAATCATTTTGCTGTGGTCACACATTAGACAATTTGATTCGACGATTAAAAGGTTATGTTTCCGAAGTTCTTTAAAAGATAATATGCTTTCGTGAAGTACTGCCGTTCGGTCGTGATAACTGACTTACTGGTTTGGTTTTTCGCAAATAAAACCCAAGTTATTATTATAACCGGAACAGTACCAGTCGTCAAATTCGTAATCAACGAAGTCTTCTCTTCCAATCCACAACATCATACACTCTTTGCCAACAGGCTGGTAATCACCTGGCACCCCATCGGCTTTCTTCCATCCGTCATAGGTAACAGTCTTCCCAGTAGGCACCCAGTAGTATTGCGGTTTGAGGAGAGCTTGGCGAACAGCGGTGGCCAAACCATAGCTGACGTCAGAGGAACCAGGGCGTCTCTTACCCCCCACAAACCAGCCTTGGAAAATACCTTGTTTAGTAATGGCTGAAACACAGAATATTTCACACATGTTTGTTGAGTAATCTATGGATTTGATGGTTTCATTGTTGTTGTTCTTTTTCCAAGTGAAAGTCCAACTGGCTTCTTGCAGTTTTTTACATGTAAAAAAATGTCGCGCACGTAGTTTACCTGTTTGTTGTTGATGCTTTGAGAGTCGGAAAACCAATAGATAGAGCGTTAAACTTGCATTGTTTAGACAGAAGTAAGGTAAAGCAGCAGTTTACAATATTTATTTTAAAGAGTTCTTCTCATAATTCTCATAATGGCGTAAAAGCGAACTTACGTTTAAGATTTTTCTTAAGGAACTCGTGTTCCTCCTTGGACTCAATGGTAACAAGGTCTGCTGACTTTGCTTGACAACGGGCTCTGGCCTCGTCCCAAGTCAGAGGCTGTGCAACGATGGACTTGAAATAGTAGCAGGAATCCTCAAAGTTGACGAATCCGTCTGGACATGGTTTAGCTGTTCATGAAAGATAAACGATGTGGTAAGCGATAATCTGCAACTAGTCACTCATAGGAATACATGGTAATTAATTTTATACCCAGTATGAGAATCACAGATTGATTTTTCACCAGATATTCACGGATGTTTCTTTGGTTAATTCTGTGCAACTTTCTGTAAGAGATATTTTGCACAAAATGGGCACCATTACAGTGACGGATTAAGGGGTGTCGGGGGGGGGGGTCCTGACACCCCCCCCCCTTCGTTTTCTGAAAAAAAATTACACCAGTGGTACCCTCTTGAAATTAAAATTTTGACAAGCTTAATCATAGTTCTAAACCGTACCAAATGGCACCGTTCACCCTCTAAAATACCAAAAAATTGTGGGGCCAAAGGGGGGATAGTAATGGTCGGTTTTGCACCCNTAGAGACCTGTAATTTTAAGAGTTAGCTTCAATTTTTCAATTGTTAAAACACTATCATAAACAGTTTTATTTGACCATGTTTAGATAGGATGACGAAAAACAATAAACCAACAAACCACATTGATTGTTTTAACATTACATTACGAACATCCTCCATGGTAATTTATTTTTCCATTAATCTTTACCGGAGATATGCTTTTTATCCATATCATGTTAATAAGTAATATATTTGGATGCTGTGGGTGGTTGATAAATATAAACGTTCAAAACACACTACTGCCTATCCCCTGATTGGTCTAACCTTAACCTTATTCGGTTAATTTACCTTCCTGGTCCACGAATTATCTCGTATACTGTCTGTATATGTATCAGCCAGCTGGAGTCATGAACGGCAGGCACGTGTCAAAGGTGCCTTATCAAGGAGGTGTCTTGTTTGTTTTTGAACCTATTTGTGATATTTAATAAATAGCAATAGTGTTTGTGATATACCGGTATGATATTATACATATCTTGAATAAACTGAGTACCTAGATCATAGGGCTTACTTATTAGGGATGTAGACAGAAACACATCTATGATTATAAACAGGATAGCTGATCAATGGCCAAAATAAATAAATAAAGACTAACATACGCCTTTTCGAAGAATATTCAAAAGGAATAATTGAACAAAATACGTATTTATGCCTTACCGTTCATAGGAATAAGATTTATTAATGGTAGTGATTTGACCTTACACACACTACTGTATTTGAGATCTCCCTACAGTCTGTTCTTGAACACCACAAATACATGGACATACGATTAAAAAAAACATCTCTTAGAACACGACATGTAGAAACGACCCATTTATGTGTTGCGACTATATGATTATAAAAAACATGTCTTATTTGTCATAGCAGGCAAGCAAGAAAAAAATATTCAGCAGGCTTACCATCCTCCCCCACTCCGCTAAAAAGGGAAAATATTGCGAAATTTTGGTTTAATGTTGGGCATTTGACGCTGGTAAGACGCGGGTTGAATTCGACATTTCGTGTTAGCGAAGGGGGCATATCTGCCCATGTTCGTCTGGATGAATCCTATAGTGTGCGTTAGACCTTTATATGGAAAAATTGACAACTTTTTAAAGAAAGTATTAAAATTAAATATATAAAAGTAAAAAAAATCGAAAATGAATATTTATTCCGGAAAATTTCAACACTTTTCCCTGAATCTCCAATGTGTATAGGCCTAAGCCGCCTTTGTAATGGAAACGAAGACTTTCGAATTTCAATCGTGGTTGTAAAAACGGGATAATAGATCGTTATAGGCCATTTTTGTCAATTGTTTTGGATATTGTTTTTCTTTGGTGACGCAGAGAAAATAGTTAAAAGATCTCGAATGATTAATTACATGGACTATAGATAAAAGACTAACGTGCCGCATAACCCTTTGAATATTTCCATATGAAAACGTGCATTTTAAGATTTCTGTTCCTTAAACTGAAAAATCCGACGGCGGGTATGTACACCTTTACGAATATCAATTCTCCATCTACAATTCAAACCCAAATTGACTCCAATAAATTGATCGATATTAAGCGTTTTTCACACAAAAAGAAGAAAGCCACTTCAAAATGGTGCATTTTTTGTCACAGACAATTATCATGTAACGTATTGACAACCCAAGCCAATTATCCTAAAAAAACACAGCCCTGTATAATATGCTTTACTTAATTCTGTATATTAAAACTTAAATGGCGAAAATTCTAAACCCCATACAGTGAAGCTGTCTTTGGGGCTTAGCATGTAGCATAAACTTCATGCTAAATTTAACACATTTGGAGGTGCAGTTCACTGCATTTCTTCTTATTATATTTTTGCTTTTTTTTTCCTTTTAATCTATATTTTAGCGAAAAATCCGACATCGACCATTCCTCATAATGTCATGGCCAAATTCATAACCTGAATGCAATTTTTTTCGTATAATGAAATGCAATCTTGATTACCTTACATAAAATCAATTACTAAAATAAAATAGATTAAGATTCAATTGTTATTTTTTCATTATTTTACTGATGAAAAAATCATCTATGGGGATTGTGTTGGAATATGTCCGATATAAGTGTTAATGTACATTTATATCATAATCGTTCTGGTTGCCTTAACTGGCAAATATGATATTTTATGTGAGGCTGAATACATCAAGGTGACGTACCTTTGTTTATCCAAAATACAAGAAGAAAACTTGAGTGAGAGAAGTCTTTACTAGAAAAAAAAATCTCCTCAGATGGTTTCATACCTTTCCGAAGTGATATTTGCTTACACGCAAATTTTCCAACCTGCCAGCGTATGTCTTGCGAGGTCTATCTCAAACTGCACTTCCTCAATGGTTTTAGTGCTCCTTTTCCCAAAGATGTTGTCTGGAAAACCAAGTGCAGCAACCTTGCTGTGAAACCCTTTGCACTCGGTGAGCATCTTCTCTTCTATAAACTTGATCTGCATATTTAAACGATGCAACTCATGTACTTTCGCGATATAATCCTCAGAAGGGAATTTTTGAGCTGCGGCATAAAAGAGGGTGGTGGCTAGCACCGCTGAATAAAAGAGGTGGCTTGCTGACATCTTGGCTGTCTTGTCTCGAGTGATGACGGTGGTTTGAGTTAGTGGTTTATATACCAGTGCTTTATCACATTCGTTTAATGGGCCAAGGCTTGGGGTTCGAAGTGGGGGTAATGTACCCTGTAGCTTTAGTTGCGTTATTTTAATGGATTTATCAGTTTGCTTCTACTAGTAAAAAGCAGACTGGATTATTAGAGTATTTATTACCCAGACAGTTGTTTTCCTTCTATCTTCAAAATTGTTTGCTAAATAAACAACTGATCGCCTATTTGCGATGACATTTTTACCTCTACGTGGGTTGCGTCAATCATGCCACGATGCCAAGATAACAAAGACATGTACATCAAACCAATCATTTTGCTCATCATTTTTCTAATTGTGTTATCAAGCGCAAAGACAATTATTTACATAGGTGGATTCAAGTTCTGCTGTCGAGCCTAAACAAATAAATAAATAAATAAATAAATAAATAAATAAAATAAAATAAAATAAAAAATAATAGTATGAAAATAAGACAATGTTAAAAATGGCAAGCCCCGACCTTTTTTCAAATAACTTTTCCATGAACATCATTGTGTGAAGTCTACAAGGAAAACAGTGGTTCTATATGTGGGACACTTATTAATATTTGCAGTATAATAAAAATCATTTTCTTTTCAATATTTTGATGACATTTTGTATAGGTTCATAACAAACAGAACAGACATTCTTGTTCCCACAATTCATCTACAAATGAACATCTTAAAGCCATCCTGTGGACAGAAAGTCAGCGCTAAAGTTATCTTTATGTGGAGATATATTATAGCTTATAAATATTTTGTTGCTTGGCAGGTTCTTGTCGTGGAAACGTGTCACTCAGTTGGACTGTGCATCCTCGTCTTCCTCGTCCTTCCCTTTCTTGACATCACTCAAGGTTTGCTGATTATGCACGGAGTAGCGCTTATACCCAGCCTTCTTCAGCTTATCTTGCGCCCACGTGCCGAGGCCGAGAAGTACCGCCCCCTACACATATTCTCAGACTCAGTAGCGATTCTAGTTCAGCTCTCAGCATTGTTTTTCGTCCCTACACTAGAGACAGTATCAAGGAAAAATGCGACAGATACAGAGAGCTCTTTTTATCTGACCTATAATGAGTATGACAACTCTGCCATTACCCCGGCCATTAGAATGTGGCTCATACCCGTCTCCCTATTTCTCATTTCTTTATCTTGGTGGGAAAACTTTGTGTGGATTGACCGAAAATCTAGCAAATTCAGCAATCTCCCAGACCGCAGTTTCATCCACAAGGTTTTGGTAAAACATAAGAAAAAAATACGCCAGGCCAAGAACAAAATTTACTTTTTCATAAGTGCGTGGAAGTTGGCTATAACCCCGGTACTACTTCTGGCACTGATCGTCAGCACAAACAGTTTGGACGTATTTTCGCTGTTCCATTTGGATTTCCAACGATGTAAGGGAACTGACAATCAGGACATCGAAGGAGAACCTTATTTTTCTACAGCCACTTGGGAAGCAGGTATCGCCATGCTGATTCAGGTGGGTAACAAATCAGTCCAACTGTAAACCACACAGTCAAAATGTTCACATCAAAATATGTTTTGCCTGTCGAAAAATTATTCGCTACTTTTACATATGTTGGGTATTACGGTACCGTATGGTTTATCTAGAAAACTCCTAAATTTTTTTGTCGTTAAGTTCTGTAACTTTTCTTTTATCTATTCCTTATAATTGATTTCTTAAGTAATTGTTTTATGTACATTTAAAGTCTTCTGAACATGTTATAATGGATTTTAGACTCAAAATAAATTCATTATTTATTGTTATTATTATTATTACATGCACGTGTTAGGTGAATCAAAAGAACCCCACGTCTTAACTGCTTTCCAGATACCCCATCCTTAAGTCTGTAATCAGGAAATAATACTTAAAATTGGGTATTACGGTACTATTCAAATGATATTGAAACGTACGTTTGCATCATACCAGGTGTGCTGTAGTCTCGTCTGCTGGTACTGCGCTAAAACGGCCTGTAAGATACAGATGCAGCGTGTTAGTTTTGCTGCTCCCCTATCGGTGGCGACACCTGTTGCAGTTGCCATACTCATTGGCCTTGGCTCGGATGAGAACAAGTCGTATTCCTCTGTAAGTTTACCAAACATGTTTTCAATTTTGATTTATTCGTTTCTATGGCTTTCCGCTTTAAGTTGACACGTTTTCAAGCAAACGACTGAAAATTAAGAATGATATTTGAATATCTGTTAGAACAGCAAAATAAACAGAGCAGGGTGTGAATAGATCAGGGTTTATATACTGTATTTTCCAGTTTTCACTGCTCAAAACATATTGTTTGCACTAAGTGGAATTGCTAGCAACCATTGAATCAAATAAAATAGCCACATACAACATATGAAAAAATGTTCGTTTTTAAAAATGCTTTTTCAAAGGGCATATCAATGTTTTCTACAAGATCTATCGATCATTAGTTCTGAAGAAATTGTTGAAGGCATGATATAATTTCGCGCCAAAATACACTATGTCTACACTGATTTACAGCCTAACGTCAATTTGCTTTTCCAGCTGATCACTGATCACCTGGAGTGGAACTTTCCCGACTTTACCACCGACTTGAGCGAGAGATACCGCTGGCTGTGGATATGGATAATTTGGTGGCCATCACTTGCATGGATAACTTTCTATATCTGGATGCCAAGATCTGAACGACTGGCCAAAGGAGAGAAGTAAATAATCTCTCTATCACTTTCTCTCTCTCTCAGTTGATATACATAGATAAAAATAACAAGAAATAACGAAAAAGGTTATTGCTGTAAACCTGTAATTGAAATTGCAGTTTTATTTAAAAATGTGTATAAAATAGTAAAATTTAGAAAAAAAGATATGTATAGGCCTATATGTATGCTTTATGCGTCAGCGTGTTGGATACATTCTACCGTGTAATATAACAAAATAAACAAATAATACTTTATCATTTGTGCAACAGGTTGTTTGTGAAGCCGTTCAACTGCAGCATTCTTCTAGAACAGGACATGAAGCTGAACCGGCGGCGAGACGACAGGGAGTTTGTGAAGGACGAGAAGGTGGGTCACGTGCTTCTGCAATCATTAAGTGATGACATATGATGGCATAGCGTTTTGCAACGGGGCAACATGACATCTATGATTGTAGTTTCTTGTGAAGAAAAAGTTAAAGTTCACGTATTCATTTCTCTCAAATAAAGCCATTTTATGGATTGCATATTAAGGATTGTTTGGCACCATGCTCTACATATAGTATTTTAGCTCATTTATAAAACTTTCAGAAAAAACTAAAAGATGTGTAACTTTTTGCCCACATTAAATGAAAGCAAACTAAAAGATGATTGAAAATGAAGTTTTAATTAAAAGCGAAATATTCGAATTTATTTGTTAGGTACGTGATTACATGCGCGTGGAGGAGGTAATGAACAACCCGAAATCGTTCGACGACACCAGACGTGTTTATACCGCTTCTGTAGCAAGGCGAAACCCCAAGACCCCCTTGATCTACATCTGCGCCACCATGTGGCACGAGACGGAGAACGAGATGTTACAGATGCTGAAGTCAATCTTCAGGTAAGTTAAATTATCATAAAAAGAACAGACAAGAAATTAGGGGCATTTAAGTTTGTACCCCTAAGTTAACCCAACTAGAGAAATGGAATTAATCCCTAGTCAAACTTTAATTCAGAGCGAGCCATATCTGATCAAAAGGGCGGTTGTTTCGACAACCCT
The DNA here is from genome assembly GCF_001039355.2 of Lingula anatina. Next base: position 1,058,745 of record NW_019775458.1, on the reverse strand, counting down.
TGCCACCGAGGGGGGGGGGGGGGGGGGGGTTAAGGTGGGTACGAATGTTTTCGTTTTTGTTAATAGTTGCTTGAGCATAATAAAATGCAGTGTCGCATCAGCTGCATGTATGTTGGCCAGAGCTTGTACGGCATTGGTTTTTTAGAAGTTTTTTACTTTAATTTAAAAAAACATTCAAATGATAAAAGGTCTTTATTTTTTTTTTGTTTCACCTGAAGACTTGACATGGACCAGTGCTCCCGTCGCCTGGCGCAGCAATATCTCGACGTAAATGACCCGGATTACTATGAGTTTGAAGGTAAGAACTCAAATCAAAATTTAGTTTTTGAGATGGTATTGTTGCAGAGAACGGCAAGGGTGCTGGGTAGAATCTCTGATGAAAGAGAAAGACAGAAAAATGTCGAGAGAAAGAAATATTGTTTATATGAAATCTGGTTACGCAAAGAATAAAATTACTAGGCCAAATGTGCGATATATAATAAATGTTCAATTTCAGGAGACCTCGATTCAGTTCCTCAATAACAGTATAACATCAAATTTCATCAAAATATTTATTTTTCCTTTACTTCAATCATTCATATTCAATAATATTGCTCGATAAGCCACTCTATTTAATCTATTCAGGTCACATTTTCTTTGATGATGCGTTCACTCCTCATGCGGATGGTAACTCTAACTACACAGTGAACGATTTTGTCAAACTCTTGGTTCGTGTTGTGGACATTGCTGCCAGGTATGAGCCTTGGCTGAGATTATTGGTTTTAGACTTGTGTGGTGCAATACAGAAGGCAGAGAGAAAATAATCTGACTGAAAATTGAAAATTGTAAAACATACATTTTATTTCTCTTTGTCTTTGAACAGCATATGTCCATTTATATCAGGTTACTATTCATATTTTCATACTGATATCAGCCTATTTAACAATTAATACACCAAATTGTTGTGTATTTACTTTAATTTTATTGTTACAGTAATTAGCAAATTTCATCATTATCACATAAATATGGCATTACAACATCCAAACAATTTTTTCTAAAACAAAATGACCATCTGAAATCATAGAACTCCTAAAATTCATGGAACTTCGTATTTCAGCTCCATACATCGAATTCCAATGTCCATCACTCCTCCTACAAAGATCCCAACTCCTTATGGGGGTCGTCTTGTATGGCTGCTACCTGGTGGCAATAAGTTGGTGGCACACCTTAAAGATAAAGCAAAGATACGACATAGAAAAAGATGGAGTCAGGTAAATTTTAAATAATTAACATTTTATTGTACACTAACATTATTTTTGATAATTTGAACTTGTTTGTAATTTGAAATCATCAAAAATTATTAAAATAGGCAAACACATTCCAATTTTTTATAAATAACGTTTTTCAATAATTTCAGGTAATGTATCTGTACTATTTCTTGGGTTATCGCCTGATGCAGAAGGTAGAAAACGTAAGCAAAGTTGGAAAGCTGGCTGAAAACACGTTCCTCTTGGCGCTTGATGGCGATGTTGACTTTCAGCCCTCTGCCGTCCAGATTCTGGTGGACCTGATGAAGAGGAACGAAAACGTGGGGGCTGCATGCGGTCGTATTCACCCTATAGGATCAGGTATGAATGAAATGAAGTCGTTATAGAAGAAGGAAAATGGTTTATTTTGGAACTATTCAGCAAGGTCTAGCTTTCTCGTACATATTTGCTTTGGTGGAAAACTTTAACATGTGTTTTAGCCCACAGGATTGAAAACAGGCGAACAGGGGTATTTATATTTTGTTAAAAAAATTAGCAACCAGCCATTACTACTTATTCCTATTAGGTATTGACTTATATTAACCAGTCCAGTTTTGTTTTAGGTCCTATGGTTTGGTACCAGAAGTTCGAATATGCCATCTCTCATTGGTTCCAGAAGGCAACGGAACATATGATTGGTTGCGTTCTCTGCAGCCCCGGATGTTTCAGCTTGTTTCGCGGTTCTGCTCTCATGGATGATAACGTGATGCGGAAATACGCGACCACGCCCACCGAGGCTGTACACTACTTACAATATGATCAAGGTATGCAGAAACGACAAAGATCATTTGAATAATCCTTACACAATATTTTTATGTACAAATTGCGCATTTTATTAATTTTAAATGAATTAATCGCTAAATGAATATTGAGTTTGATTTCAGAATGAAATGAATGTTGATGCAGTGTTGAACACAAACAGTGTACGCTTGGTCAGCAAATTCAAATTAATATGACTTTGGTAAATGAAAAAACAAAAAAAGAATGTTTCATTGGAGGGCGCCGTACAACGTATTCCTATTATAGATTTAAAAAACGGTTGACGTGAATCGCATAAGTAGCTATCCAGATAGATCCAGACTTGAAGAGAAATTAAATCTTAGCACAAAAAAAATCTTTTTACTTCCGTGTTGCAGGTGAAGATCGTTGGCTGTGCACCCTATTACTACAACAAGGGTACCGCGTGGAATACAGTGCTGCTTCTGACGCTCTTACCTACGCTCCAGAGACCTTTGACGAATTTTTCAACCAAAGAAGACGTTGGTCACCATCAACTATGGCTAACGTTATGGACTTGCTCCTCAGTTTCAAACACACCATCAAGGTACGTGTACACCGTCGAACTCTCTTTCTCTCTCTCCTCCCTTTCTCTGTCTCCCCGCTCTCTAAATGCTGCGCTAAAAATGAGGATTTTTGCCAATTTCTCTTTATTCTATAAAGGTTTTGAGATGGAAGTAATATACGACTACTTAGCTTTTATATAAATATTTCAGTTGCTTGAATAAACGTTTCAATTATTGCTATGGATTTCGCCGTGTTGAAGTGATGTTATTTTATTATCACAAATTTAAATTATCCCATAGCAAAGGGATATCCAAGACAACACAAAATGCGGTTAACAGAAAGCGACAAAGAAACAGAATAATTTGTTGACCTTCAAAATATCACAAACATCACAACTTTAAGTCTTATATATGTTATATGTTGGTTATTCAGGTGAACCAGGACATTTCCATGTTATACATCATCTACCAAGCCTGTCTCATGGTGTCCTCCATTTTGGGACCGGGAACAATATTCTTGGTGGTTGTAGGAGCTTTCCAGACTATCCAGATCGGACAAAGCGGACAGTTGGGGGATATTACGTCCTTCATCGTAAACCTGGTGCCTATCGTACTCTTTATCATACTGTGTTATGTTACAACTACGAAGACTCAGGTTGGTGTTTTTTGTTGTGTATGCAAACTGAAGAATTTACATATTGACGTTCATATTGTATCAAAACATACAGAAAAATGTAAACGATATTCCTTGTACTAAAGCTGACAAAAAGTGGTTCATAAACGGGTTTAATATGGATTCTAAAGTTTAGAACTTGGTGGAGCAATGGAGAAAAAACTTTATAAAAACAACTCATGCCAATTTGTTCAGTCCTATAAACATTAAGAGGCACAAATGACTTTTTGCTGCCCGTCATGTAATCAGTGGAATCGGTTTTTATTGGAATATTTGGTCAATTTATTTTCCAGCTATTTGTAGCAGCCATAATGTCTTCTATTTACGCCTTGGTGATGGCACTGGTTCTGGTCAGCATCAGTCTGCAGATAAGTGTGCAAGGACCGTGCTCCCCTACCGCCTTGTTCTTTTTCCTTGTGGCTGGCGCCTTTCTATTGGCTGCTATCCTCCATCCTCAGGAATTCGCCTGTGTGTTCGCCGGTGTGTTGTATTATCTGCTCATTCCCAGTATGTACCTGTTGCTTTTTATATACTCCATGTGCAACCTGCACGTGGTCTCATGGGGCACGAGAGAGGTCAAGGTTGCAGAGATGCCAACTCCCAATAAAGGTAATCAGCAAGCCAAAAACACGAAAGAGAAGACAGATAACTCAGCCAGTGCTGCCTTGATGAAACTTTTCAGCTCAGCGACGGCGGAAAAGGGCGAGGATGGGTTCAAATTTACGTTTGGAAAACTCTTCCGGTGTATCTGCTGTCCACGTGACAATGGTGAAGGCATGAATCAAAAGTTGAACGGCTTGTTTTCTCGCATGGAAGAAATGGAAAGGAAATTGCTGAATCAGAGAACGGCGTTGGTTGCTGGAAGAGGTGATTTTTTTCTTTAATTTTTTGTGTTGATTTCGCGTGAACAAAAGAGTTGATCAAATATTACTGCAATTGGCACCCTTTTGGACATATTGTGGGAAGTATATAAAAATGTATAAATGCATAAATGTTGCTTGTGCAAAACGTCTTTCATTTTCCGAATATTTTTTGTCGCATATTATTTAAATAAATAAAGTCATTTCTATTTGAATAATTTTAATTTTAATTGTTATCGTGACATTATTCACAAAAGGATGTTGGTTTCTCTTTCAAAATATATTTCTTAAATGCCATCCAGGTTTGTCAGGCTCCACAGCAGAGAGTAATTTACGTGTGCGCACTGAGAGTATGGTGGAAGATCGTCGACCGTCTTTTACGATGGAGAACGAAGACTTCCCAAAATTAGATATCTTGGAGGAGGATGTGTTTACCGGTAGGTTTGTCTTTTGTTGTATGTAAAAATTTTATATCAGTTTTATTTTAAGCAAAAAACATAAAAAACAATGGTCGAATAGAAATTGAGATTAATCACTGTTCGTACATAAATACCAGTAAAATTACAATCTTATTAAGTAATTAATGTTCAGTTATTTGATATTGTTTGGGGCCAGTATATTCTTAAATACTTGTAGAGCCATTAGGTTTTTAAGTTTTTGGTACTATCTAAAAAAACAACAACGACAACATATATGTCCAAAGCAATTACAATATTTATGTTTGGAAAAGGAGCCATTGAAATATTACGTGACTTTACATCGATATATTTCCAAAACCTGCTATGATTCTCCACATTGTTTTTAAATCCTTGTTTTCTACTTTCTTATTGTTTTTTGTTGTTTTGATCCAGTTAACCCAATGTATGAGGAAGAAGAACGCGACGAACTCGTCAATCCATTGTGGACGGAGGACGAAGGCCTTAAGGACGGGCCTATAGTTCTCCAAGAAGAGGCAGAGACACAATTTTGGCAAGAGCTCATCAAACAATACTTGTATCCCCTGGAAAACGACCCAAAGCACCAGGAGCACATGGCTGCCGAGCTAAAAGAACTGCGCAACAAGGTCACATTCGCCATCTTTCTTCTGAACGCCATTTTTGTGGTGGTGATCTTTGTGCTTCAAACACAAAAAGAAGATGAGAACGGACACGGACTTTCTCTTCCTTGGCCGTTCCAATGCGGCGATAGTCCCCCTTCCAAGCCTGTGAAGTTGGAGCCTATCGGGACGGTTTTCTTGATATTCTTCCTGTTGGTTCTCCTTATTCAACTTCTTGGGATGATAGCTCATCGTCTGCTGACCTTCTGGCACATCATGTCTACAACCCCCGTCTCAGGAAAACTCGATCAAACTGCCGCAAAAATCGCTCTTGTGCGCGACTTACAACGCCTTCCGCAGGGCGATGACGATTCCGACAGAATGTCGGTGTGCAGCTTCACTTCCGGTGCCTCCGACGAAGAGTTCAATTTTGCCAGAGAGAGGAAGAAGTCATTCGCGAAACACATCAAGAAAAAGAAGAAGACAGTTAAGGAGGGATATGCCACTATGAATAAAGCATTTGTTGAGCGCTTCTTGGCATTGTCCGACCAAGGGCCTGAGAAACTTCAGCAACAACATGGACGGCGAAACACAATGAGTGCCAGCTACCAGGATCGTAAACGCAAGCAAGCTCTAGCAAGCTTAGCTGATGAGTGGGACCAGGTGTTCCAAGAAGAGAAGATTTCCAAATTACGTAACAAGTGGAAAGGGGCGGCCAGAGCCATCCAGCTCACCCGAGCGTTTCAACTGAAGAAAGCTGTCAAGGCGCAGAACATTGAAACTATTAACGAGTCGGCGGAGGGCTCGGCAAGCGGANACGAATGAAGTACAGTTGACATTTGGCATAAAGAGAAATGTATCGAAAACGCAACTAGGTTTACAAATATTCCTCACCAATAATTGGCCTTTTTTTTTTAAACAATATTTGTGGTATTTTTCTAAATTTCAAAATCGGAAAATTTTATTTGATGTGTAATTTTATAAATTTGGTAGTTATGTGCCCATGCGTTTCTATATTACCGTCTTGTTTATAGATAACAAAAAATCGTATTCATTACTTTTTCTATACTTATTCTACATCGCTGTAAATTGCGTTAATTTAAGTGCTCTAAGAATTGATATTTTGACTTCAATTATATGGTGTTAAGTATCAATTATTTGTTTTCAAATAAATTTATTGTCATTTATACCATCTGTTTTATTTACTATTACACTCGAAATATAAGATTATTAGAAGTGATATTCCGTACGTATATTTTTGTAATGGATAATTGATTTTTCTGGTAATAATTTCGTTAATTAGGAATCTTTGATCAGGCGGTATGTTAATTTGTGACCCTCTGTGAAAACGTAATCTGGGTATATATCTTTAAGAGCATGCCCGTGACCTCATTTGCACCTCTATATTGGGTTTGGACGTTAAGTCAATCCATGAAATCAATGCCCTTCACGCGCCGAACCAAAGTGTCGCAATATTTGTGCATTGTTCTATTGGCGTCAAGGTACATTTTCTACCAGACAAATTCGTGAATTATAAGCTATGTTCACAGTATCATAAGTATCATATCCATTTCTGGTGCCACGTCATGTATTTGCGCCATTGCAAAGTATTTGTCCCTTCTGATGCGACATTCAGCGCGTTCTCGACACGTTTTCAGTTGCGATGATGCTGCCTTTTTACCACACAAAGCTACAACAAATTAATAATAAAAAAGATTATAAAAGAAATGAAACAACATATGTTACTATAAAATTTTAATCCATTACAGCACTTACTGTACATAATTTAGCTAATGAAAATTATTTCTGACAATTATTTTATCTGCTACAGTGCTTTACAGCTATACTGCATCACAGTTGCAAAATAAGTACAGTGTAAATATGCATAAAAAATAATTCACTTGGACATTATCACATCATTCAAATATCAGAGGTCACCATTCTAATACGAGTAACTTTTCCTAAATGTTTTTTTTTATTATAGCATCAACAATTCGCATATAAATTGTTTAGCTTGAAATACCTGGTACAAAAATATTTACCCTTTTTGTTTACATATCATATACAGCATACATCGTGTAATGAAAAATCTTTACACTTATATATTAAAAAGACATTTCACATCAAGTGTTCCATCTTAGAAACACACCTGTAGCAGAATCTCTTGCGTGGTTCTCCAAAAGCACCCATCATGCTTTTTTTGGCAGAATTTCATCAACTGACTATGTCAAGCCCAGTGCTTCCTACAACTTATTAGGGATCTCTTTTAGGTAATAGTCAGGGTATCAATTTGCCAATTACTCAAAAAATACTGGTACAGCTATATTGCTAAGTTATTATTTACAATGTGAAAAGACATTTAGAAAGTTCCCTGTTGGTATTTTAAGAGTCACATATTACAGCTGGTCCATGATTTTATAAAATGAAGTATTTTCTGTTCAGTAAAAATAAGAAAATAATTTTCAGATAATCAGATTTTTTGTCCCTCTAATGATAAGTAAACAAAACAATATTAAAAAAGCTGTATAAAATTATCAATTTTCCGTAAATTGTGCCAATAAAAAGTACTAGCACATGCACTTATTGATGATCATTGTTTTGAATTGCAATCCAAATTCAATTCAAAGTACCCTTAAAATAAACCTCTTTAAGAAAATTTTTTCTTCACTTGGACAAAAATACTGAAGGGTAACGTGCATTACTTACTTCATCAGACATAAAATATATTGTTAGGCAGGAGGTAAGAATTGCATTACTAATTTTGGCATATGATATTGAGTTAAGGATATTTACAAACTGAACAAAATATCCTGCAATATAATTTATGTTTCATCATATTTAGGGTCATCAGTTAAACTTTGAATTTACAACATTTGTCAATCTTACCCTTCTTAGTTCATCACAGAATATTTATATAATACTATCTTTAAATAAAACTGATCTAAAACAGCTTCAAGCCATTAACAGTTACTACACTGAACTCATTTCCAAAGAATTACCATTATGATTATCAGTGCAACATTGTGTCTGTATCCACTGCTATAGCTGTGAAAAAAAAAGAAACCGTTTTTATTAATAATTAGCTCTGGGAGCTGCCCCTGGACTGTTGAATTGGCTTTAGTTTCTGTGGTTTAGCAGGGGCCCTGCTTGGAGGAGCCTGGCTCTGGTTTGGAAGTGTAGGAATGGCAATTTTCCCTCCTCCTAATTTCTGTTTTTTCTAAAAGACAAATAAATAAAATAAATCAAACATATAAAGGACACAGTACAAAAGAACTGCCACATGTGCATGGTTGTATAAATGTGTACACTGTAAGCTATCTGATGAGATAGGTATATATATCCTGACACAAGGCATAATAGAATCTGAAAAGTTGAAATAAGTAGCTACAATGCTTTTGGTTTGTTCACTTCACTGGTATCTCTAGAAATTAAAGCACCTCCTATTATTGCTTAAATGGGGATTCAAGAAATATTTATTTCCTCACCCCTCCTCCTTCTAGAACTGTCTTGTGGTATTGTTTCATCCTGGTCTCATAATCCAAGATATACTTGGCTTTGTAAAACAGAGTCTTCTCATCAAATGGAGTCTTCAAACCTGTCAGAAAGAAAACTTAATTTATAAAAAAAATCAACGCTGATACAAGGGCATAACAATTCTTGTTTTCACAACAGACACGATAAAATAAAAATTCTATTGATTAATTTATTAACTTTTTCATTAATTAATTTGAAATAATTTTTTTTTAATGATTAATTGTAAAACCTGAGGTGATGAAAATAATCTAAAACATAAACAGAAAAAGACACTAATTTGTCTCAACGCAGGACAGAAAACATGAAAGAGAAAATTTATCACTGGGTTCAATTCAGAAATCAAAGAAATGTTCTTTTTGTACTGTGTGAAACTCATATTTTAAAAAATGCCTTTTTTTTTGAAGCAGATGCCTTCATCTTTACATGTATTTCTAAACATCCGTTACATATTCCATAATCATTAGAGGTGATACTACTCTGTGTGAGAAAATTATTTTACCTGAATTCCTTTTACTAGTACACTGTAACTATACCTCTTCCTAAAACATTCTTAAGAATTTGTTCTTTATTTTTCATTGGATATATATTTGATTATCTTAGATGGTTCTATAGATATTCCACCAATTTAGAAAACATTTCAGTGTGTAAAGCAATTCTATTATTTTTCACAGTTACAGATCACTGTGCTGTGATGAAACTGTTACACGCCCCAAAATAAATAATCTATTTTATTATTATAATTATTAAATGACTTACTTTCAGCTAAAGCTGGTAACTTTACAGACTGTTCCTCATTGTTGGATCTCTCAGAGAAATACTTGTGTGGATGAGCAATGAAGTCTGGCTTGTCTATCTTATTGAGTTCCTGCAACTCATTCATCTCCAGTGCCTAGGAAAATACAAGTTTAGCAAAATATACCAAATAAGAATAATTTTTATTTATCCAGAAGTTCTCTCACAAAAATATATGATTTCTGAAACAAACACTCTTTCACATCACCAGTTGAGTGAAGTAATTTGCTTGTCATCAGCCCAGCGGAAGACCATCTGGGGGAAAAGATATAAATTTTATATAAATTTTGTGTCACTCATGTAATGGAGATGGAGACTGTTAAATTTCAGATATTCCTGAAAAAATTAGAACTGGTGAACTGATGAAATTTCCCATTAATTAATTTTTCAGCTATACTGAGATCTAGGACTCATTGTACTGGTATGCTTTTTAAGAAAGTACCACAACTTACAGCAAAGGGTCCTGCTGGTGGATCCCCTGTCCTCTCCCAGTGTAGATATGGCAGGTTAGGCATCACCTTGGGTTGTCTCCGCTCTCGTTTGTGAGTCCTGGTCTCCTGGTATGTTTTACCTAGTGAGGCAGGAAAAAGGTGTAAAATGGTATACATGTGTATAAATAAAAAATACATGGGAAATATGAGAAAGGTACTGCATGAGAGGGTATCAATATTTTTTTCTAACTGAACAGAAGATTACATGTAGTTGTTTCTTTTAACTTTTAACAAACAAGATGGTGTTAAGGGGGGGCGGGTGGGGTTGTCACAAGAAAATCTCCCATTCTGGCACTATGTCTAATGTTGACAGGTATGGCCTACCTAGGCATGTTTTGTCCCATGTGTTAAACCTGTAGGTTTCTGGTTGGTCAGTTGCAGATTCTTCAGGCTCCCAATGGCTGTCTGCATCTGGTTCTATCATGTCAGTGTCAGCAAACTCTTCCTCTTCCTGAAATGTTATGTGCCAGTATAACATTTACGGTAATAGTACAGTATATGTATTTCTCCTGTAAAACTGTTTTACCTCAGTTAATTTTAAAAAATGTAGTATATGGTACTTATACTCAGCTTACCTATCAATAGTGAAAAAAGAATCAACTGTTAAAAGTGCATGTATAATTTAACACTTCAGTATAGTATACATTGTAGTGTGTTGAAATTTTAATCACTTTAAAAGAGGGCAGTTAACAAACCTCTTTGGTTTCTTCATCTACTTCCATCTTTGGAACATATGGCTCTATTTTCCAGTGATCCTCCTGAGGAATACAATGAAATATAATATAAGTAATAAATCAATGAATAAATATTAAAAAACTAATAATCTCAAAAAAGTCTGCAACATGTGTGATTGTATATTGACTATCTCTTTGTCTGCCTCTGCCTCTCTTTCTCTTTCTTTATCATGTATTTAAAATCATAACAGGAACTAAGATGATACATTGTGCTTTACTCAATATATTGAGAAACAAAGGCAGGGAGTCATTAAAATGTTATCAGAATGGTAACATCTGAAGGAATAAATATGTCATGTCAATTTTTATTGAACAATTGTACATGAAAGCATTGAGTTCTATAACAATCATATACAATATTACATTTCAACTCAGTATCATTTCGCTAACCTGTCCAAACACCCCAATCAAGTTGCCATATATGTCCCAGAGCTGTACACTGCAGTCCATGGAGGCGGACACCACCAGGAGGCGCTCATTCCTCTCACACATCACAAGACTGGTGATGACATCTACGTGAGGCTGCCACGATGCAGTCATAGCTGAAGTGGGGAATGACAGAGTTAATTTTCTCATTCATCCAGTATACATTTACATGTACTAGTATCATAAAAGTATGTATGCATGCACTAGTATCTCAAAAGAGAAAAAGATCAAATTGATGCTCAACTTACAATACTGGAATGTGGCAAGGATTCTATGTCACTATTGATACCACAGATCTACAACAGAATAATGAATGTCCAGGGTCTAAGGAATTTAACAATCCAAAGCAAAAAAAATACTGTGTAGTATTCCATCAAGTTACATCAAATAAACAAAATTTGTCTGGCCTCACTTCAACTTTGGTGCCACGTCAAAACCTGGGCTTGCAATATGTGGTCATATGTTTTAGCTTACTATTTTATTATTGATATTATTATTATTTTATTTTTAGTATTGCTTTCATCTGATGAGCCATACTCACGTGGTTGATTTGTAACCACATCATCAGCCTGTCTGATACAATACTCTGAGATGTTCCACACCTTCATGTTACCATCCACATCACCTGTCACCAAGTACTGGTTGTGCTGGTCTGTAGCCATGATCACACTGGCAGCTGGGATAATAAGATATATGTATGTAATTTAGTTTCATACTCCTCCTCGAACAGACACATCTTAATTTACTATTTTCCCTTAAACTGCCTCACCTATCACAATATCACCATAATGCAACTGATGCTAAAATGATATACTGAGTCCTGTTTTTAAAAAAAGTATGTATTTCAACACACTATCAGTAGTACACTTGTTGTCAAAGAGATCCCAGAATTATAAGGTCCAATATGGCAGTTATCATGCACTACATAGCATAAAAAATATATGTGACAGGGTAAAACCACTGGGGTTCACCTAATGGGTTTATACACTTTGAAAAAAATTTATCAGTTTTTATTTCAGTGTGACACTAGAGGAGGGGAGGGGATGCAACAACAGTTATCCAACACTTGTGACAAATGGCACCAACTTAAGATATCAGACTAACATTCAAACTTATCTGTATCCCAAATCATAACTAGTTAGTGACAAAAGAAAACCAGTGATCTAGACTTATAGTACATTTCCTTTGGCTTACCTTGTGGATGGGAGACAAACTCCCCCATGAGAGTACCAGCACTTGTAGAAGTGTTCCAGAACCTGACCCAGCCATTTCCACCACATGAGACCAAATTTGCTGTCCCCGACGCCGAGTGAGACTTCCTAGCTTCCAGAAACAGGACCCTGGTCACTGCGTACTCGTACCCTGTCTGATCCTCGCTGATTGCTGCCACACTCATGCGAGATTTTGTTCGTTGCGGAGATGCACGTGATAATGGTGTAGGTGCCGTGCCAGGCGTTGGTGCATTGCGAGGTGTCGTTGCATTCCTTGGTGTGGGTGGGTTGCGGGTTGGGCTCACACTTTCAAAGGTGCCCTCCCTTGTCAGCTGAAAATGAGTACATGAAGCACTAATTTTCAACCATAAAATTAAGCCTGAGATTTTGTCACTTGACAAAGTGTTTATGCATTTTAAGTATTATATCATCATTAAAACTGTATTTTGTTAATTGTCTAGAGATGAAACCCTTCTGCTTCTATAGAAAATAAATAATTAAAAAAAAAAACATGATCAAACCCTAATCCTTCTCAATCTCTGGTAATAATATAGCAAAGCCCAATACCTCTCTGCTTGCTCTACTTGGTATTAAAGTGGACCTCCTGTTTTTGTTGGTCACTTTCTTGGCCCGCTGGTTGAGGTGCTTGGAGGCATGCTCAGAATTCATGTTCCAGATGACTATCTCACCATCATATGAAGCTGTGGCTGCTCTGTTGGGAGGACTGAAGCATGCTGTTAGTATGTCATCTTGATGCTCCTTGAAAATGAATTTTTGAATTTCTTTATACTTTTTCTGACATTTAAACTTCAAAGTGCTAGATTTTATGCTAAGGCTCACATGGCTCATCTTTGGTATGTATCTTACAAATAATTTTTTTTATAAATTTGCATTAAATATTAAACAACTGTTTTATTCAATATAAAAGAGTACAAAATTTGAGCAATCAAATTATATGCTATGACTCACATGGCACATACTTGTTACATTTAGACTAATTTTTCACAAGGTTACATGAAAAAATGTATTAATCATAAGAGGCAGTTTCACACTTCATAAAACAATGTAACATGACTGTGCACTTCTAGAAGTTTGTTGTAATAGAAAATTAAAACCTTGTTACATGTGACAATACAAAGTACTAATACATACCTGGCCTCCTTTCCAATCCGAGGGCAACACGTGGAAGTCTTTCAGGTTGTTTTGACGGAAGATTGTAATATGCCTGGAACAGAAAATAACAGAAATACAGCAACTTACAATACAACATTTTCAGTGATATATCACTGCATTTCTTGTTTATTTGCAAAGAATTGGTGTGTGGCAATATGGTAGGTGTGACAGTATGTTAGCTAGGTGTGACAAAAAAGTGATGTGACAACTTGTACTACCTTGATATGATATCAAATTAAAAAAAAAAAAACAATAATGAAAATATAGTATTTTGCATGTAGTAGTGTTTTAGGTTACATCTTTGAGTAACACTATAGGTGACAATATTTTACAAGGCACCCTGTAATCCGGTCATGGGCATGTACACATGTATCGGTACTAGGTGAGTTAATGTCCTATGTGTAATAATATATGGTGTAGCAGTGATATTTGTAAGTCAAATGTGTTAGATGAGATGCCTTACCTGGCCCATCCCACCACAAGGACATTTCTCTTCAGCACTATAATCTGACCAATATCTGCTGGATGACCCTCACTACAGTCCAGTGTGTGGTAACAATGACCATTGAAGTCCCAGATCTAGGATTTAATGTAAATATGATTAGGATCAAATACTCAATCTACTACCAATAGACTATTCTGTTAACGGCTAAATGTTGAGCAACATTCATTAATGTTTGGCCACACTTTACTGTTGCTGTTTTTGTCATGATTTTATTAATCTTGTCACACTTCCCCTTACTCATCATTCCTTGTTCCAATCCTTCTCCCCTGAACTCAACATCATCAGAGCTTTCTCCATACCATCTGTTTGACAACCCTCACCCCAAAATATGATCCCCTCTGGATTGTTGAATAAATCATTCCACAGACAGTTTTTATCTAAATATTTTCATACCATCTACTTTATTAATATCTACATAAAAATGTCTGTTAAATAATTAATTCCACACTCCATGTATAACTACCAGACTAATGAATTTTTAAAGACTATATGATCCCCTACCCTTATCTCTTCTATCTCACCTTGACTGTTCCGTCTGTGCTCCCTGTGTACAATCTGGTCTCACTCTGGTCCAGCGCCAGTGCTGTCACCTCGTTGGTACCATGTGTGTTAGTGAACTGCTTCACTTTCTGTCCCGTGTCTATCATCCAAACCACCACAGTGCCTGCCTGACAGGAACTGATCACCTACACAGGAAATTATAGACCAAGTTTCATGGGCATGTGTGTAAGATGTGACAGTAAGGTGTAATACAATTGGGTTTGGTGTGACAGTTTTGTATAATCAGTTATCTTTGACAATTTTACGTGTAAGTGAGAGATTGTGTTGGGTGTGAGAGGGTAATGAAAAACAATGTTGATAAAGAGCAGACAAGATATCGGTATGATGTAAGAGTGGATGGACAACTCAATGCGTCAAGTGTAACACATTATATATCAGCTTGTTACAGCTTGTCGATAACACATGTATACAGAATTTTTTTTAAGTTAGACCCATGCACAGAAACTAAAATTAAAACCAAATTTAAAACTAAAATCAAAACTCAGAGGATACCTGATTGTATAGAGAGTTGTAGATGACACTACAGATTGGTTTCTCATGGCTCAGAATCCTATTTTTCACCTCTGCCTTCATTTCCATCAAAGTTAGCTGATAGTTAAATGTGATGAACAGTCTGTTTCTGATCTCATCCAAATATAGAACACTATACACTGAAATTATGAATATTATGAAATTAATATCATCAAGCTTTGAATAATTTAATGCTGACTCAGACATACAAAAGGACCTCATGCACTGTCCTGGATAAAAAAACTATGAAAAATGTAAGCAATAAGTACTGCACTTATAACACAATGATATAAAAACAGAAATGAAAAGAAGGGGCAAACAGCAAGTTCAATCACCTAGAAAAAGCAAAGCAAATCAATCAGTGCAGCTGCATCTGATCGAAAAAAAAAAAAAAAAAACTGCTGTGTATACATTCACAACATACAACTAATTCCTTGGCTAATAGGCCTAACCTTCTGGTCCTTTGGGGAACATGCCAGCCAGCCTCTGTATGCACACCTGGAGCTGGACATCCCATATCCTCAGGACTTTATCCTTGGAGAAACTGATCAGCTGGCCACGGGTGGTGTTAAACTGGACCTGGATAACACTGGCCATGTGGCCTCTTAGTACCTGAAGAAGGGAGGAATAATAATAATAATAATAATAATAATAATAAAGGTCTACTGCACTCTCTTACACTGTATCAGTATACTGAATGAATGAGTGTATTTATGTTATACTTACAGGTCCATGCTACCTTTTCTTTTTTGCCAAATGATTAAAAACATGTTCACTTAGATTAATTATAACTCATTAGACAGGAGCAGACTTTCAACTAAATCAACAAAGAAAGATGGACAACAATGTGAAGCAAGGAAATCCACTCTGTCATACCCCATTAGGTTTGGAGACAACATATGGGTTCCACAAGCACACCTGGTGGTTTACCCCAGCAGTGGCTGACAGGAAAAATAAAGATAAAATGTACAAGTCTGATTTTAAGTAACTATTTATTTCTATGGTGATACTTAATGAATAATTTTAAGAATTTATCAGAGTTACTATGGTAATACATTCATCATTGATGTTGTCACAAAAAACTATATCCTAGATCTAAATGCTCTAAAGATCTGTATTTATTATTTAAAAAATCCCACACTTACTTTTGTTTCAGTTTGCTTAAAAAATATCTAATTAAAATGTGTAATATTTTGCAAAATAAATAAATAAATAAATAAATAAATAAATAAATAAATAAATAAATAAATAAATACCTATGAGATTAAGTCCCTCATGGTAGTCTAGCCCATTAACTCCCTGGGAGATGTGGAAGGCAGTCCTGGAAATATTGATATAAAAAGTTAGATTAAAACACATTTAGCAATTCAGTAAATAAATATAATCAGATTTGTTTATTATCCATTTACTTGTTAAATGATCCCTAAAAGGTAATGTGTCACACTTGATTTAAAAATTGAACTGTTAAAGACATATAATGCATGCAACACCTTGTATATAATAGCAAAAAGTTGTCACTTTATTTACAGTACATGTATATCCTGTTTAAATCATTGAAAAAATGATGACATTTAAGGGTGCTTTCTATGTTTGGACTGTTATTTACGTTTTCATGGCACGTAACGAATCCCCCTTCTCTATCCAACCAATCACAATGGCCCTTGCATTACTGGTAGACACGCTGATGAAAGCATCCAGGTTGGGAGCATACTTAACTATAAAAGAATTTAAGATTAATTTGATCAATTTGAATCAAAATACTAATTATCACTTATAATACTTTTTATTCAATCAAACATGGACCTCTGTAAAAATTAACCTTATCGGTTACTATGTGATTATGCAGTTTATGTGTACGGTCTTTAATAAATGGCAATATTATAATATTTGAGTGTTAAAATATATACAGCTTTGTACCGTGCTGCAACCTTGACCCATTAACCTTGACCTGCTTTTACTGACCTTGTCTGACCCACTCTGAGTGCCCATGGTGCCTGATATATCTGGCATTTTTATACTTGGCTTTCTCTCTGTTATCTATTGTCCTGGAGATTTCTTTGAGTTGGATATTGAGAGTGGTCTCTGAAGGAAAAAAAAACAGTTCAACTGAAACATGATTGAATATAGCTACATCATAAGGTTGTTTTTTCTGGTAAAAAGGGATTTTACTTTGCCAATGTATAAAGTAAACAACACTACAGCTAAGTTATTGCTGCCTGAATGTGATGTTTTTAACTTGAATACATCAAGGTCTATAACAGCATAACTAACATACTGTCATTTAATACACCAGCACTCCATGTTACTCATTATTCCATGTTATTAAATTTACTTTTTGCTTTTTACCAGAAAGAGCAATGGGCCTATCAGAGCATTTTTAATTTGTTTTTGTCATATCTATCACTATTTACTGCTGTGCATGATAAGACAATCATTTTCACACCTATCACAATCTACATAGCTTTTTCCCAGCAGGAGCAGTCCAACAGTGTCACAACTAACACAATTTACCTTGCTTCTCCCCAGCAGGAGCAGTTCAACAATGTCACAACTACCACAATTTACCTTGCTTCTCCCCAGCAGGAGCAGTGGGTCTCTCAAACAGGGCAATGTTAGCTGTGCTGAAGAGAAGAGCATTGACACAACCACCCACATCTCCCCACACTATGACAGCCTCATTGGTATTCTTAGGGTTAAACCTGAAACCAAAATAAAATCTTAAAAACGTCAAGGTTCCCTGACATCTGTCTGACTGTTAAAGGACCTCTAAGTTTTAATTATGTAAGCAGTATAATTTGGATTGATTGATGCAACCCTTGAACATGGACAGAAGGATTATACAGAGTGTTTTGAGCATAATTTATTTTATCATTAGCTAATCAGAAAAATCAAGTAGTTATCAAAATATGGAAATTCTCTATTTTAAGTAAATTCAATACTTGTGTATTATTTCATGCAACATATCTGAATGATTGTAAAAAACCTCAATTATTAATGATTGATGAAAAAAATTAAAATCTGATCCTTTTTTTGTGTAAAGACATACTTATTTAATAAAAAATACCTTTTTGTTATTTTATCTCTTTGCTTAACAGTAAATTCAGTGGAAGCTTCTATTTAACCTACCAGTAATCCAGGCAGAGAGGGGTGTGCTCCAGTCCCTGTACTTTGTACTGGCAATTGAACTCCAGTTTGTTGGAACTCATGTCATAGAATGCTGAAGCAGATATTATGAAATCACTAGATATGTTAATGATTACAAATAACTGATAAACATGTAAATCATATAAATTAATATAAATCATCTCTACATACCAATGAAAATGTAAATGAACATGCTGTGTTTTTTATATTGAAACTAAATGAGAAATAAAAACATATCATTATTTATAATATGATGCACATTAACAGAGATGTTGCATCTTTTATTACAGAATTTTCAACCTAAAAGAAGAGAAGAGTTTGCTTTAATTTCTAATCATGATCCTCTTTGTGATTTTAGTCTGCATCATAACTAAAAATAAAGACAGAAAATTTGTTTTCTTAAAATTAACTCACCTATCTCTTTGCTGGTAAAGGCAAGAGCAATTTTATTGATGTTTTGCAGGGGTACAAAATGGGACATCCACAGGTCTCTCTGCCTGCAGGATTCTGTGCCAGTCTTGATGGTTCTCTGCAGTTTCAGGCTTGGATCCCACATAGAAACACAGCCCTCCTAAAAAGTGAAAGAGGGGTCAGTATTAAGGTCTTATTAAACACTGAACTTTTTACCTGTGCCACTTGGGCATGAGTAAAGAAGAATACTGTTTGATATTTGCAAAGCAGCATCTATCTAGAGCCTAGTTATGCCTCAAATATAGCATGTTGACTTGGTTGCTTCCAATCATGACATATAATGATATACTTGTGCATACTTGTCTCCATGAAGCTGAGAGCTTTTAAATAGCAAAAAAATTTAAAAATTCATATCTGCCGTTGTATTTATTTGCAACAGTTGAAAAAAAAATTACCTAATGCACAAATGATTTATTTACCTTACTAATTGCAATGTATCTGTTAATATTCTTCAGGTATGCAATCTTCTGTATTGTCTCCTTATGTGGGCTGAAAAAAGTCAAAAACATTTAAGGTTCAGAGGGTAAATATCAAAATATTGTAGTAGGTTTTTAATACTGTAGGTTCGCAAAAGGCATAAGGCTCAAAATGCCCCCTGCCCCCCTCCACAAAAAAAAGTTAATTAAGCTCTGTATAAAAGAAATTGAGCTAGAAAGTGCAGTAAGAGAGTTTTTAATGATCAAAAAGGGTAAAATTCACACTGAAAAGAAAGTATCAAAATCTGTTTAAGTGACTTTTTATTGCCAAAATGTTATGTCTGCTTTACCTCTGCATAAATGATGGTCCATTATTACTCAGAAATGGTATAAAATATGACTATTATATTCTCTTGGAATTCCTATTAAGAAGTGTTTTATATTAATATTATCATATATTTTCACCTTGGTAGAGTTTTTAAATCCTTCCACTGAGGTACTTGTGTAGACTTTACTCTGTCATCTTTCTCATAGAACTCCAGCAACATGTGTGAAGCAAACTTATCCCAGTCTACCTGACCTTCCTTTGTAACATCAATCTTGTCAAAAAGTTCTGCATACTAGAATTGAAAAATAACAAAAATAAATGGAACAATTTGACTAAAAATACATTTAAGTACATTACATTTTTCTATTTATCACCATGGTTTATCACATCCAAAACCCATCACAGAATTATAATCCACAAACTTTTTATATTTAGAGGCTGGTGAATTTGTATCACGATGGTAAATTAGGTAATAAAATTTGAACTTGAAAACAGGTGTTCATGGACTGTAAATAGAGTATACCTTGATTATAAAAAAATTGCCATTTATTCCAGGAAATTTATTTTTTGTTATATGAAGTACTATAACTGCCTTTAACCCTTTTGGTGAATACTGAACAATATTTAATTGATGCTGCAGTGTATATGCATGTATTTTAGGCAAGGTGTAAAACAATAAATTATAAAGCTAACTCACATCTTGTCTGCTTCCTTTTGTGAGCAGTCTGGAAAGAGCTTCACAAAATTGTTCCCTGTTGAGACTCAGTCTATTGTCATAGCCATCTCCATCAGCCTGAAAAATAGGAGAACTTGTCAGCACATTTTATTTCAAATTTAGTTAAGCAAATATCATTAACAAAATTAACAAAACAAAATCTACATAATACAACCACACATACACATGTAGAGAAACGCGTATACATGCACAAATACACTCACAATAGGGCATTACTATTGCTAAAACTTCTAAAGCACTCATGACATTTTAAACCATGTTCTACGTTTTTAGAGACAAGTTCAAGAGTTGTTAAGAATATTACCATGAAAATGTCCTGTACTTGCTCCAGGTCTCTGATGTTCAGCCTGTTCTCCATCTTTTGGTCAAGCATTTTCCTGAAAAAACAAAAGCATAATGGTGACATCTAACCACAAATAAAATACAGGCACAGGTACTTTTAAAAGAATTCATTCTATATCAAGGTGTTTTTAAAAAAGAGAGACTGTAAATTCAACGCTATTATTTTTTTTCTTTTCAAAGTATAAAACAGCTTTTTTTGTATTTTGCTATCTTACATATAAATGAATTCTCACATCTTGCCTCATTTTTGTCTTTACTATTCCCCTAAGGGCATGCTACAGTTTATTTGTGAGACAACCACAGATTCAAATATTGGTTGCCATAAGAGAGGGGAAATATTGTCGTTTGTAATAAGTCCCTCTTTTCTGTCTATTAAAAAATAATTTCAGTATATTATCTTTATGTTATAGCAGCATCTACAAGAATCAAAACTCACTTGCTAGTGTCAGGCTCAGGTTCAGGGGCCGCCTGGGGAGCTGCCTTCGTTTTGGCACTCGAAATGGCTGTCGCGGCTGGAGTTGTTGTCGCCATTTTACCGCCTAAAGCTTCTTGCTATAGCATAAATATGAGCAACAATATACCATACCTCTTCAAAAAATTGATTCAAAATAACACAGAGCTTGTTTCTACACCATCTTTGGTCTGAATTTGTGCTATTTTTTCACAGCACCTGCAGGATCGTTTTTTGTTGCCAAGGAGTGCAATGGGATACTCAATGCATCGATGCGATCACAAAACTGGTTTTATTCAAGACAGTACCAATCGGTATTTGGACGTTACCTCGATTACCTGCGCGAAGTGAACCAGGCACATTCTAGTACGTACCTCGTGTACGTTTGTCACAGTGAGCAAGATAGAAAAATTATATGGATAGGTGACTTAAAATTCAGATGTAAGAAAATGGCATGACAAAAACTAAGGTGACGTTTGAAGCAGAGGAAAATGAACAATGCTGCAGGTGCTCTTTTCCGCTGGCACTTGCAAGTTGCAGAACGGCACTTCGCACACACTACAGAAATAACCGAGTAACTCCGTTCCCTGCGTTCTCACCGCCACCTGAAAATCCCCTCTTGTACCATCTTTAGGTCACCTAGTGCAGCCACTGAGCTAGTGACAAATGCAACAGTGTAACCTTTTCACCGTCAAACTGTCAGTCATGAAAGAGATTTCCTGTACATTTGATTGGCATTTCACTGACCTAGATAAATATCCTACAGCAGAAAGCAACAACCCTAGCTTACAGGGTAAGTGTTTTTTCTTCTGTTTCTTTTTTCATTGTATTGAAAGGTACACCTATAAGACTTTTTAAAGACAAAAACTTCGGCTGTTAGATTGTTTTATAAACTCTTCAATTCTTTAAAACGAATACAAGTATAGATATAGCGACAATTTTATACTGTGGCCGCGCGCAGGCTGGCGCCACGCTGTCTGGTGGAATAGTCTAGATTGATACAGTTGATTGAAAAGAAAACAAATTAATCATTAATTAAAATGTTTAAATGAAGTATAAAGTTGCCATATCCCACTAAGAATATGAAATTATTTTATAAAAAAAAGAGGTACATTACGTTAAAAACATGCTGGAAAACATCCGTCCAACAGACGAAAAAAAGAAAAAAATTACTGTGAATATAATTAAGACATTCAATTTCGAAACATTATTATGAGAAATATCTTAAATCCTTCTTATTAAATTTTTATGCTTTCCACAGTGGTATAGCCTTACTGTGGAAAGGATAATTTTAATTGATGCCTCATTTACAATTACAAATACAATTATTGATTACTAGTATATGTTTATATGCACAGCAAAGAAAAAGAAAGAAAGAAACAGGTGAAAGAATCCCTAACAATGAGCTCAAAACGCAAATTTGCTGACAGCCCAGACAGAAGCAGAAATAGTGAAAAAGACCTGGAAGAAGTGATGAGGAAAAACCGTTCTCCAAAATGTGCAAGATGTCGCAACCATGGCGTTTGTCAACCACTCAAAGGCCACAAACGCTACTGCCAGTTTCGTGAGTGCTCTTGCAATTCCTGTCTCCTTATCAAAGAAAGGCAGAAGATAATGGCTAAGCAGGTGGCGCTGAAAAGACACCAGGAACTGGATGAGACGATGGGCTTGCAAGAATACCAGCGTCCTGCCAACACCTGTAGTCAAGGTACAAAATGGTTAATATTTCACTGAAAAGTTAGTCATACTAGTACCCTCCTGATGTTAGGGTGAGGAAAAAAGCATATTTCTCTTTCTCATTTACTTTTGCTGTTTATTTTATTTAATTTCTATTATTATTAAAGTTTGTCTATGAAATAATTTTTTATTGTCTATGTATATCAATCAGTTTATTTTGCATTTTGTATATCATTTCATAATAACACACTCAATGATATATCTTTTTATATATATGTGTGACTAATAACAAAAACTATCCTTTTGGCAATTTTTTTTTATGCTCGAGTTTCACATGCTTTGGTGTTCCGTAGAAATACTTGAAAATTCAAGGAAAATTTATTGTTTGCCTCAAATATATAGTGACTAATTACTTGTCAAAGCAAGCTTTATAAAGTGTCTAGCCCAACTGAGTGAAAGCTGCTTAACTTTTGACCAATCAAAATCATTGCCAGTTAGCCCTGATGCTCAGTTCATAAGCCTACCATATCAAGTTAATAATAGGGTCATACTTGCAACAGACAGTGGTGTTTTATTCACTTTTTTTAAGTCTATTTATTGATTTGTATATGTAAGAAGGTGAGCATTATAGTTTTAAACCCACTGGGTATAATCACTTTTACAGTAATGTTTTTAGAGCAAGTTGAAGCATTTGACTCATTGTGCCTTTTTATCTCAACTAAAATGAACTAAGATAAATTTTTCATGTTAGGTGCATCATTGAGTTCCACAGAATTGCTGATGCAGGTGTTTCCAGGAGAGAACCCCATACGCCTGCAAGCAGCTCTGAAGTTGTCAAATAATGACATTCTGTCTGCATGTCAAAAGGTGGCTGAATGTAAGGAATTCTTTGATTTTAGTATAATTGACAATTTAGCCAATGTTTAGGCAAGGCAAAATTGATCAGATAGTTAACGGATGGCAACACTCTAACTGTAAACAGGATATTTTTGTTTTTGGTTGTTAAATATCTTTTTGGGAAGATTTCAAATCCACAATGTGGAGGTTGTAGAGCATAAACACACGATCATTAAGGGGTTTCCTAGGGTCAGTTTCTCCCACTTGTCAAACCCACAGCCCAATTTGCATTTTTTTTTCTGATTTCTTCAAAATTAAGGTTAGTCTGAGGACATGCTTTTTGGCCAACTTTTCGGTTTTATCTGGCCATACTAAGAAATGTTGACAAAATAATATATAAAAGTACCTACTGGGATTTTATTACATATCATCTTAACAAAAATCATTTGATGCTTTATGATCTGTAAATATTATTAAGTTGGTAAGTTAAATGTATATTTATTAAGACATTCTTAGATACAGTGCATTTACATTTTTCATTGTATTTATTTTTTGTTCATTTTCACTTCTCACAGCAAGAATTGCAGACTTTCAAAGTGGAGATCCCAGCAGCCCTGGGCCCTTCTCAAGTTATCCGACTGGTGAATCCTTGGGATTGTGTAACTATCCTGCCAGTGCCGCCCCGGGGCCAACTCCCTACCTTCCCCCAGGATCACAAACCCAGTTCCCCTTCAGCACCTCTAGTAACAGGTTCGTTAACAATCTCTACCCCTCTTCAAGTGATTCCACCTTCGATTTTTCCCTTATGTCCCCAAGCAATGGTGGTTTCCCGTTACAGCCAGTGCCTCAGCACCAGAGAGGTCCGTTTTATTCTGGTCAGCCGATCAGTCCAGGGTCATCTTCATGCACCACAAGTGGTGTAGGATCTCACCAGTTCGCCAGTTTGGGGTCATCTTTCCAACCCATCCCAACCCCTGTCCACTACAGTCCAAGCATACCTGTTGGTGCAGCACTTATGGCGGCCAGCACGGACCAGGGCACAGACTCGAACTACGCTAACACATCAAATACAGCCCCAGGTGTAGGTGGCGCTGCATGTCAGTCCTATGGGGAGGAGACCAGTGCTGCCATATTTGATGCTGTGGTCAAGACTGAGGCTGACCAGATTGGTGGTGGCACAGAGTCAGAGTCAAGCTCCCTAGAGGTCATCCACAACAGTAGCCAGTCCAGCCCACAAAACGGTTACTCACCAACAAGATTACTGGACTGTAATGGCATGGACTCACAGATGTCCGCTACGTCCACTACAGCTCAGATTGATACCCCATCTTCCTCTTGCAACATGACTGCTTCTGACCATTTTGGTCAACCAGGGATTGACCATTCCCCAGTTTCGTCCTGTTCTGACTCTGATCAGTTGGTCATCGAGATGCACCCAGCTGAGGAGATGGATACCTTAGGCACCCCTGAACAACAGCAACCGAGGTGTGAGGATGCTGAGAGAAAGAGGGCTCCACGTCTAGGAAAAGCTGACATGGGGTAGGAAATATTAATAACCTGTTAATCAATAATATATTAAAGAAACAAGTTACGTACTGTTGGTACGTACCTTAGCATTAAAAATTACATGTAGATTAATTTTAATAATTTGACAAGTACTTTATCACAAAAATTAGATTACTGCTGACTTTTAAAAAATGATGTTTCGAAAGAATTTTCATTGAATAAATAATATGGACACAGTTCACATGTATAGTAAATATTGTCTTATGGAAGGATTTAAAGCCTGTGAGAAATGTTAAATTAGATAATTAAAGTTCTAAAACATTATATCGATAATGCCAATTTTACAAGTTTATAACTAAAGTCTTATATTTGCTTAGTGACAGTGGATATAGTGACCAAGAGCCAACACCAGAGTGACCTTGACTGTGACAAATGGTGGCCTTGACCTTTATTGCATGACCTTGATCTGCATAGCATCTCTTTCTTGCTGTGAAAGTGAGGACAGGCAGTGGTGACATGCTGGTAGTGGTACTTTGTGTATGAGAGTGCCCCTTTTTTCAAAGTTGGGAAATTATATTGTAGTTTTTCCTGAAATAACACCTGAACATTGAAAATGAGAAATAAACAAGTGTTTGTCAGAGATGATAGCAGAAAATATATTAAGATACATTGTATCAGGGAATGGAAAAATCATTTGTTTCCAGTACATTAGTGTATTAATGTTCTAATAACCTGTGTTTTTGATGGACTTTTACAAACTATACAAAAGACTTGAATCCAGTGAATATCAATGGAAAAGTGTCTTTTGTTGTATTTTAAGAGTTGTAACAATTGTTGTGTAAGGGGAGTTTGTGGTTTTGATCATTTCTTGTTTTTTGTATGTACAAATAGTAATAGTGTATACTGTTTATATGATTTGCTCTCGAGATGCAAATCAATAAGCTCCAGATTTCAATGTTTTTATTTGTTGAAGTTTTGAAAAAATGATAAAACAATTATTGGAGCTAGGAGAAAAATTATTTGAACTAGGATAAATTATTTATATTTTCATACTTGCTTTTTGTGAAGTAAAACAGTATTCTCTTTTTGATCATTTAAGAATTTGGATGAGGAATCATGAGAAATGAACCAACTTGACAGACATTTGGAGTTTTCACAGCCTACATTGTAGTTGTTCGTTATTTTATTTAATTTTTTGTGAATTTTTCTCACATGGATGATGTTGAAATTGAGATGATTTGTAGTTGAATACTATAGTTCTTCTCAGCTTATTTTAGAACGATGATTTGAATTTTACGAAAATCTTTACTTGAAAAACATGTTTGTATTGTAGTGGGGAGCAATACTTAAAAAAGAAATCAGCTTATTTTTAATTTAGCTTTTTCTGATTCACAACAATAGAGTTGAACAACTTTTGTTGTCGTTTTTCTTGTACCTTGATATTTTTGTGTAGCTAGGATGTTGTGCTTGTTCTATGCTTATTAAATAGAATGTTTGTTAATCGTTTGCAGGGTTGGAAATATTCCATCTTTTCATTAGAAAAAACAGAGAGAGGTGGTGGATTTTTCATGCAATACGATAATGGGGATATTTCAGGCAGGGTTAGAATGTTATTCCTCCTTTGTAAGCATTTTGTGTCCACTTCCTTGTAATTCTTGATATAGAGATGTACATGTACAAATTTAATTATATTTGTTTTTCAGTAGATAAGGTTACATTTTATTTTAGCATATAGAAAATAACAATTGGCATGCTGGCTTTAAAAGGTTAGTTATATTCAAATGTTTGTTGCATTTATTGTTCAAAATTTTAAAGACATTTTTGTAACAGTTGAAGAATAAAGTTCCTAAAACATGTACATGAATTGGTTGTAGCACATTTTCTCAGTCAAATGAATTTGACATTTAATTCTCCTTTAATTTTTGGTATTTTTTATTTTTATAACCATACTTAACATACTACTCACCACCTATTCTTGTATGCCAAAAAGGAGGTGACCATTATAATGTTAAAATATTAAATTGTCTTGTTTTATTTAAAATAGAAAATGAATCAAAAAAGACCAGAGTGTGTTAGATGTGACAAACATCGCAACACATTCACATGCAATTTCTCTGAAGGATTGTGTTGGTTGCGACTCGCACCTGCCTGGTTTCCCCATAATGCAATATGCAAGATGGGACTGCTCCGCAAGGTAAATATTCTTTCTTCTCTCGTTTTCTATTTTTAACTGCACTACTCGATATTTGCATCATGTATTTTAGTTAAAAACAAGCAAAGAGCTGAGCTGCCGTCTGTATGCCTGTTTACGTACGCTTGCCCCGTAGTTTGCTGGCTAAAGCGAGAAAAATCGTAATCAGCTGATCGCTCGAGTCGAGCTCACGAAAAACAAAACAAATATAGCGCTGTCTTGTTCATGCTTACTGCTTTTCATGTTCTAGGTCAAAATATGGATAGCTGTTTGAAAGCCAAATGTATCTGTTAACGTTTAAAACGAAGGGAGTCATACATTATATGAAACTAAAATGTTTCAATTCACCAGAAAGTGAAAGTCATTGTTTTCTTTTTTAATATACATGTATTTATAAGACTTGACAGAGCATTGCGAATGAAGTATCAATATTACATTTGGCTGTCACCTTGATTTGCTAATGAACATGTTAAATGAGCCCCAAAACCACAGAAAAACGCTTAGAAATACCACACTAGTCTACCGCAGTGCAAAAATTCAGATTGAATCAGTTAAGTATATTAAAAATGAATTTAATAAAATCACCATAAATAACCCATAAAGACCCTGAACTAATGGGTTTGTGTATAGTGGGGTGAAGTGATTTCATTTTTGTGATTTTTAAAGATTTTTTATTTATATATACTAGTATTGCTTTTGAATTAAATCATGTAAATCACATTTTGACATACATTTTATTTTATTTTAAGCAATAAAATGTCAACATGTACTGTTTACAGGCTCTCTACACAATTTTATATGCATACAATGTATCTTGTACAAAGACAACTAAATAAATAAGACATTATGACTGAGAGACAGCACTTTATCATTCTTGTTTTTGGCTAAATTAAATGTGAATATTGAATGATGAGAGAATGATATATGCCTAAATGTATAAGACTCAAGACCACAATATAACTAAGCACATTTTCAAGCTGCATACCACTGTATATACCGTACTTGTATCCCATTCAGAAAAAAATGGAATGATGGACTTTCCTAATCAACTCTGTACTTTCCTAATCAACTTCACCCTCCCCCAACACACTTATTAATTTTGCATTCATGCTTTGTTATTTGTCATGGAATACCATATTTACCTTGTAAAATAAAGATACTGAGTTGTTCTTTTGTTGCTTAATGGAATGTTACAAAATTCTCTTCACCATAGTATCCTTCAAGTTCTCTCCCCAGTGTCGTTACTCTCCCATATCCTCTATAGGGCCCTCACATTGATTTTTTTCAATGGTTAAATAGGTGGCTTATCTCTGTACTGTGACCCTATGCTAAAATCTCAAGGATGATTACCTGGCTGGTAATTGTTTGCATAACTACTCAGGCACTGTCACTTAGCAGGTCCCTGTCAAGTCTCCTTGACAGCAGTCAAGACAGTTACGAGTAATTGCTCATCTGTGATAATAAAAACAGCCCCTGAATAGCTTGTTACTTCAGGGTGTTCCTTAAACACCATGTGACTTGTTTAACAGACAGACAAGACAAGACAAGACAGGTTGTGTAATGAGCGTTAATCACATGGAGCGAAGCCCTGCTCCCACTAAGGGACCATTCCCACAGATATTTGGATTGATCTAACTCTCTGGGGAGTCTCAATAAATTGCTGTCAACCTGTGAACCGAATGTACGGGCTGCTACGTGTGGTCTACGGCCAAAAATATGGGAAAAAGGTGGGAGTTCTTACATTAGGAGCACGTCCATCATGCAACTTTTGGAGGACGCAAACAGCATGTAGAACCTTTTCGACATGATCAACACTAATTACTTGATTCCTTCCCTGCAATCTAGCTACGTCCTAGTCGGACCTAAAAACCGTGCGTCCAAAATGTAGTTGGGATCTAGGCTTTAGTTTATAGACATTTAGTGAGACTCCCCAGGGAGTTAGATGGATCCAGATGGATGGAACTAGAAATGGGAACCCAGTCTATGCTCCTGCTGAGCAGGTACAATGCCATCTGCACGTGTGCAGATTTAATTGCTTCTATTCTGGTCCACAGATGAGCAATTAACTGTTTAGGTAACAACTGTTAAATAATTACAATATAGAATTTGCATATCTCAATGAATTTTTTAATTTTTTACTGGTGACAGGTGCACATTTGTTCACCCAAGGCCATTCAGTCAGTAAGAATGAAAAATGATTGTTTCCTATGCTTCTGATTCCTGCCAAAATTATCCTAAAAGCACACATGAATTGAAAGGGCATTACTGTATTCTTTTGCTTAATAACCTTGAAACTAATACTTTTGAGTGCCAATAGCCTTCATTCTTCACAATAGGTATAATTGTCCAAGTTATATTTGCAGCTGGGTGACAGCAGAAAGCAAATCAAGTCATTATATGTGATTGATGAGGTCTATGCTGGTCAGCCAGGAGAAATCTATGGCGATAAAAGTGTGATTTGAAAGCCATGTTGACATCTGTCTTCCTTTGTACGAAGATCTGTGTTTGAGCCGTGACTAAGGCTGGGGTTGCTTGACTTAGAGTTACAGTAATGTGTTCAATGCATTAGTCGTAATCCTTGTGTAACCAATTGTTGATAAGATTGAAATGGAAATATAGTTGGTTATGTGCAGGATTTCCTCCAGGTTTGAACCTGGGGGTAATTTTGGGGCTCAATTAAAATCAGAAGCAATTTTTCATTGACTTAACATTTCCAACTTACTGGGCCAGAAACGGGGGGTATGTCAAATAAAGATATAGATTTGAAGATAGAGTGAATTCTAGCAAAACTAATAATTTGGCATGCATGTTACTTAGCAGTGAAGAATTCTCTCTCTCTCTCTCTCTCTCTCTCTCTCTCTCTCTCTCTCTCTCTCTCTCTCTCTCTCATGCTGATAGGTGAGTTATTGGGTAGAAACTGGTGTACAGAAGCAGAATGAACAGCTTCTTATGGTGCATTCCCAATGAAACTGTTCTATGTAGATTACATGAATGCAATCAGCATAGAATACAGAAAAGCTGATAATCATACAAGTACATTGGAAACAAAAGGAGGCTGGTCAATCTGATTGCGTTCAGTGAGAGTCCCTGCCGAGTTTTGATAGATCTACGTAGAATGATAGCACAATCATTGAGAAGGGGCCCTTATTGCAAATTCCATTCCTAGCTTTTTCTTTGAATAATTACACTTACCCTGGCATACTTTGATCATGATGTGAATGATCTGTGAAATCTAGAGAGTTATTAATATAAATCTACAATTTTTTTCTGATCTCATTATCTTTCTTAACTACCGCAAATGTTGTATGATGTGCTCAATGTTATAAAGCATTCTCGGAATAACTGTTGTTACAGCTTCTGAAGGTGAGGATGTCTGGGAATGACATCCTCACCTCTCTTCCTGTCTGTTCCTTGAATGTAAATGCCAGCAGCTGAAATATTCCCAGAACATAATGACATCAAATCCTTCAGAAAGCCTCCTTTTTGTATGCAATATATCTCATTATTCTGGTCACGCACACAAGCACATCGTGAGAGGTATGGGAATCTCTCAGCTATTGAATTAAACAGATTTAGGATGTTTAATCATTACTGACTGATGGACAAAATGTGAGGTTTGGAAGAAAAGGGAGAAAGTACAGCTATCAGACCTAGAGCTTTTGATTGAGATTGTACTAGAACTCTCTCTCCAGCAGACATGAGTTTTTTCTGCAGAATCATGGAATTCCACTTTTTTAAAAGACCCTAGAGCTATTAAACCCCTAATAAATTACGTAAGGTGTTTGCTTTCATATATATATAGTACATGTTCAGTTTTTTCTAAAACCTGGGCTTGTCTGCTCCAGCTATTTTTTCTTTGACAATATATGTGTATATATTTTTTAGCCAGAATTCTTTTTTTTTTTAAATATATTTACCTTACAGAGTACTGTATATTATAATGAGCCAATTTTTGCTATCCTGTTTAAAGATTGACATTGATATCAAGTAACTTTTAATGTAGACTCTTTCAACATGCCCTGGAAAAGAGATTTATATCTGAAAAATGCAAAACTATGGGGACTGTATTTTATTACATAGTGAAACAACACCCTTTAATGTACCATTAATTCTTGGCAGGAATGCACATAGAATACTGGTAACATGTGGTCAAGTATAATGTTGGTCTCAAAACAGAATTCTATTTAGGATTACCCAAGAAATGGTAATGTTTAATGGTTGGGATTGTGGGACTCCAATTAAAAGATACTTTGTGATATTACAAAAGTTGTGTCTAGTGTGAAAAAGAACTTGAGCCCAAAAATTGGTCTAAAAGTTTAGTCTTCTTAGACCCAGCAAAGTGAAATATCTTGTGCCTGTTTTAGAAGAAGAAAGACATTGCTAATTAGCAATTAGTCAGACCAATATTTACCTTTAGTGGAACACTGAATTTATTGTGAACTGAAGTATACCATAATTTTGTTCTAAAATTTTCGGGCTTAGGGCTTATTCCCAATGACACTATTGGTCTAGGCAGATCAGTCCAGCTCTGTGACGACTGTTGTTGAATGCAATCAGTTTAAGAGATTAATATGCCTCATCTTGTTTCCAACGTACAGTCACTAAATATTCTGTATTCTACTCAATGCCAGGAAGAGACATGCCATTCAGTTAATCTGATGGCATTCAGCGAGCATGCCCTCGGAGTTTGATCGTTCTAAGTAGACTGACAGAGTTATTGGGAATGAGCCCCATAGGGTCTTGAGTGAAGTGGGGCCCCCAGAACTTGTTAGGATTTTCTCTTAACAAACAAGGCTGCATATATACACAGTCTCTTTCTTGAGGAGGCCTTATCCCAATGCATTAGATGTCTCATTTGTTAAAGCCAATTTTCCAAGCTCTTGGAATAGAGTGGGGAATGTCGTGATTGAATTTTTTGAACAGGCCAGACAATAATGTTAACCTTTCTTAGCTGGTGCCTGTGTGATTTCTCTGTCCTGCTGATAATATTTGTCTTTGTTGCTGTATGTTTAGTACTTTGTGCTGAGGAGATCATGTTATTGCATTGGTTGCTTTATAATTCTGAGTAAACCAACTCTAATAGCTGTGGACACATTTTGATAAATTTTACAGGATAGGCCAAAAATGGGCTAACTTAGAATAATTTTGATTTTGGTGATGATTAATTAATTGATTGATAATGGAATATATATATATATATATATATATATATATATATATATATATATATATATATATATATATATATAGTTATAGAGGGCGGGGGGGGCGAGAATCTTGTGTTAGGATACTTATCACTGGATAAAGGATTTTGAGTGGCGGGTATCTTTACAATGTTTTTGATGTAAAAGGTACACATATGCAGACATGGGGAAAACTTTGGAGGCTCTGAAGCTCTGGAAAACTTGCAGTACAAGAAATATGCAGGACTGGTATTCTGTGCAGGTCAGGTAGTTGATGTTTTTACGTATGATTAATTTTAATGTATTTTATTTCCACAAAAAACCTTGCCTGTCCAGAAGACCTGCATTATCAAAGATCTTGCCAGTCCCCTGGCTTTTCAGGTGGTCATGACCAGTCAGACTGACAGTTTCTCCATGTCTGCATTTGTGACAGGTGTGTAGTGTTTTGCCTGCTGGGAGAGGCAAGATGACCTGAAACCCTCCTATCTCTTGCATAGACACTGGCACAAAGAGAGAGAGAGAGAGAGAGAGAGAGAGAGAGAGAGAGAGAATCAAAGTGTGTTAGAGAAAAAAGTGAGCACTGAACAGTGCTAAGCCTTATTTCAGTGTTGTTATTTATTCCATTATACTGACAAAACTTGGCCAATAGCATGTAATGCAATATTTCATTATTAATGTCTGTGTTTATAATATTCCACAAAACCACCTGCTTCTTATTACGTTGTGTATTCTGCAATTGATATTTATTTTTTCAGACAGAATCTAGGAAAATGTATTTTTTAGTAAGAACATTGCATCCTATTAAATGTCAATTGAGATCAAGGCAAAGTTTAAAAAGTAAGAGAGCTAACAGAGACAATAATTTTATTAACATTTAACAAGATGAAGATGTCTATTGAAACAAAATTCTCTCTGTGGGTGTGCAGGATTTTATTTGTCCCCTAGCCTTTGATCATTTTAAATACTAATATTTTAATCATCATATTGAACACAACTGACTATTACTGGCACTATAGGGATTCTCTTTGTGGAAAACTTGGTTGCAAATGAGCCTTTGGACTTCAGATGTATAATATAGTTAGTGACTCTGAATTTTCTGACAGCACATTTCACGTTGAAGTCCAGCCTTGTGTGAACATGCCACTGCTAGTCCACACAATTTCCTGTCACTGTCTTAATCATCTTGGTGTTTTCTGGCTCTTATTACAATAAAATCTATATCACAGAAGCTCTTATTTCAGGAGATTGCAGAATAGAGACTTCATTTTTGTTGGTTAGTATTTGCGTCCTTGGTAATACTGCATTTAAACTGAAAGGGAAAATAATGTTATTGAAGCAGACTATTTAGTTATATGTATATTTTTTAAAAAAATATTATAAAATTAAATAGAGTCATGGAAATAAGGTTAAAAGATTACCTAGCATTAGAAGAAATTAGGTGTTAGATAATTATACTTTATAAGTAATATTCAATAACAATGACCCATGTATTGGTTTTTAACAATTAGAATGAGTGCTTTTTCTTGAAAAATTGGAACATAGCAAGTGGAAACCATATTTAACTTTCTCTTTGCTTCCAAATACCTTTCACTTTTAATTACCTAGGAAGGAATATAACCTTACTTGGTAAGTACATTGAAAGCTCTGACAGGAGTTGAAAGTGTATAATTTATACTTAAATCTTGATGTATTCTTAATTCACACGTGGACTGTATATTAATGTTGTGGGAAGTACAAGTTATATAAACAAAACAAGTTTTATTGCCATAATTTTTAAACACACTGATGGAAAGGTCACTCAGTTCATTGTCCTCAATGCATTTATTTGTAATCTCCCCTGAGACTGATAGTATTGAGTCATGTGTCTGGAATAAATGAAGGACAATGTACAAGGGATGGTAAACAAAAAAATCTTATCTAAATGCTGTCCCCCCTGTGGATCAAAGTAGACTGTCTCCTTGTAAATGTTATTGATGAAGGAAGTGTTTTAGGTAGGGGTGGTGGATAGTTGATTTAGCAGTGTAGTCATCATTGTTAGTATTGCAGGATGAACTGATTGTAAAAAGCAAGTTGCGGTTTTTTGAAATGTCGTTGCTTTGGATTTGTGAATGGAAAAAAAACCTCGGGGAGTACCATGTTTTTATAAACTCAGATGTCTTTCGTCTCATTTCAGGACATCACTTCTAACAGCTTTCAACATCAGCTGTAGAAAAAAAAAGGATCTTGCAAGGACAGAGTCCTGGTGGTCAGCCTCGAAGCATAGGTCTAATATCAGTAGACAATATCTCCATCAGCATTGCCAGGAATCGCCCTAAAGCATCATGGGAAGCTCGTCCTCCAAATTCCGCAAACATCTCCAGAATGGCGACGAGTATGCAGCGCTGCAGCTGTATGAAAGCAATGCAGATCTGCGAAAGGCGCTGGACCCGAACATGTCATACGGGGAGACGTACCAGCATCAGACTCCTTTACACTTTGCAGCACAGTATGCTATGAAGTCCTTACTCAGGTGGGTGGGTGTATTGTATATAATTATATAATGGATATCCAGGAAGTGCAGTGAGTACGTGTGCCCTCTCCTGACTGCTTGGATGCACACATAAAGGCAAAATTGCACCTTGAACTTTCAGATCTATATATTCATCTGTATGTATTTGATTCAGGTAGTGAAATCTTATGCACAGTCTGAATCCTTAATAGGCAAAAAAAAAAAAAATGTTCCTGAAAACATCATCCCCATAGCTGTAGATTATTTTAAGATACTTTAGCTTTAGGAATGGATCAGAGGAGACAATTGAACATATACTAGTAGTTAATAAGAATCTGAACGAATTATTCCTTTTGTTTCGTAAATGAGGCTCCTCTTTTTTCAACCAAGTTTTGCGCAAAAAGAATCCCTGTTGTGCCTGTACTAGTCATAATCTGATTGAATTATTTACAAAACAAAACGAGAGAATGTATGTGTTGCTATGTGTCAGTGTTCAGGATTACTGGTTTCAACTATTTGTTGAGGAAACATCTACCAATTCACCAATGAAGTGAAGATATTTCATATGAAATCATGTCATCACTTTTTGTTGTGCAGTGCTGTTTTTTTTTTTTTTTTTTTCTTAGAATATGGAAAGTTTTTCTAAATTTTCAATGGCAAGTGTACAGACTTGTGTAGAGCAGATCTAGAGCTGTTGACGTGGATGAAACGTAGCTAGTGATCACACCAGCTGGGAGCCAGTAGAACAGATCTTGATGGCTATTTGGTGGCTTTTTCTTTTTATCAAGAAAGCCAATTTTGTGATGTGTTAGCTAGTTGCCTTATGTGTCTGATTGAACATGCTAGTCCTGAAAAGCAAGTTTAAATGTGTTGAATGTCAATTGACCCAAAGTAAAATTTAAAAATCAAATGTAAAAAGGTTTATCAGCTTGACATTGGTAAAAATGTCAGTATTCGGACTTCTTTTGAATGTGATGGTAGAATCTAAGAAAAGAAAAGATTTCCCTGCTTCTCTTGACAGGATTATCCCATTGTATAGGCTTAATAATGTGAGCAAATAGATTAAAAGCTTGTTTCTGAATAAGTTTAAAATGAATGGAAAAAGCAAAACAGTCTGTAGACCTTGGAAGAAATCTGTTTTAGACCTAGCATCAGTGAATCACCACCTTTCCTTTAATGCTGTGAAATTAAAACAGTCATCAGCAATCTGTGACACTTCAGCAACTTTTTTTGTGAAATTTTCGCTCAAGATTACTAGTCTTTCGAGACTCCTGTATTCTGCATATTGTAACTTTATATTTTGTTTATTGGATGAAATGTTACATTATTAAATGAATTAATAATATGTCTATCATTCACTTGGCATATCAAAATAAATAAAAGTGTCAAGAGGTTAGAGTTCATTTCATCTCTGGTGGGAGTGCACATAAAATGTGTCTGGAATGCTGTAGCTATTATGATAGATGTATCAAGTCAAGAAAGTGAAAACCAGGAAATGATGAATCATGCCTTTTATGTCTTATGAATGGAGATGCACAGAACAGATGATCAATGGGTCTTTGGAAAAAGTTGAAGAAAGGTGATTGAAGAGAATAATAAAGAAAAAAATCATTTCTTCCTACTGTAGCCGAACACTTTAAGACAGCATGGCTTAACTGGTAGCATCACTTAATGCTGTAACTTTCACCACTGAACCTGTGGTGTTCCTTGTAAATATTAATCTTAAAATCAATGAGAGAGCAGTATATAAAACCATAGTTTCCTTCTAAATCTGTGCACTTGTCTATTTTGAGAGAAGATGAAGCATTTTTGCTGTCTAATTAATTGGTACGAAGGGGAAATGCTCAATGACTGTAGCAAAATTTAGGCAATCTTTATTGTTGGAACAGACTGCTCTGTGGGTCATTAAGGTTGATAGGTGAAAATTTTGATTGAAATTGATGCCCAATATTGATGGTAGTGCCAGGCGTATATATTAATATACATATGGGATTCTGCAGTCAGATCATATTTACTAGATGCTAGTCATTTAGTGTTGTGTAAAGATAAGGCCAATTTTTTCATTTACACCTGAACTTTGTTTACATTCTTATCTATCTAAAGATTTATATAACATTTCATTCACTGGTTTGAAGAGAACTTCATTCATAAATGACCATTAACATTTAATCACTACATTTTTGAGAGAAAAATTACAAGATCAATGCATCTTGGTAGGCTAAATCTAGTGGTCTAAAAATTTAGCCCCCAAAATGAATTTTATAATAATTTATAATAATTTATTTGAGCATGAAATGTGACAGTTACATTTGTTAGCCCCTATACTACATATAGGTAAATAAGTAAATAGATATATATAACTATGGATTGCTACTCATACAGTGTTTAAATACTTATTACAATTATAGATAAATCAATACACTTGCAGAACATAAATTTTACTATATATATAATGTGCCATGCTTATGGTACATATAATATTTAATAGCAGGAAGAGGCTACTTCAGTATGACAGACATTTTTGTAAAACAGGACCTAGATATAATAAAGTCTTTTAATTTGTCTAAGTTTTGAGATCCAGGCAAAGATTACTAGCAATAAAGATACATTTTGGAAGTTTGGACTCAAACCTAACACAGCTACATCCACATTGACACAGTTCAATTCATATTTACAATACATACATTATTTATTATTTACATTAAGGCATTACAAGGCTTAGGGTGTTTGAAATTGGCAAATTTATATTTAGTCATGCTCTGGTGGTTTTTGAGTTAAGAAATTTGAAATTGCATCTTGTGATTCATTGAAATGAAGCAGTGTATTGATGGACTGATTAGGAGAAATATTTTCTGTGACAACAGTGTGGACAATCAAATTCACTTATTCAGGTTAATTGTAGCAGTTGTTATGGTTCTGCCTCGTAGTTCAGTTCCCTAAAATCAGGTGTTGTATTTTTGAGCCCTGTTGCAAGAAACAACAAAAGCTGATAGTTAGTTTTAGCAAAGATTGCAGATAATTTTGGCACAAAAGTTGCATTTCATAGAGAAATTTAAAAGATGTTCACATCATGAGTTCCTATTTTGTTCAGTTTTATGCAAGAAGAGCAAATTGTAAGTGTTTTGACAACCCATGTTATTCTCATTGGTGACATTTTAGTCTTAGCCCTGAGTACCTTAAATTTGGGGACAAAACTACCTTGCAACCAACCAAAATGAGGGCATTAGCACAGGCCCATAGCCAGCAATTTTAAAGGGGGATTCTTTTTCTGAAAAAGTGGACCTTATGCCATGAAACCTTCATGTACCTAGATCAAATTTTACCCAGAGCATATCCTTTCCCTGGCAAAAAGGGTCATTCTTTGGAATCCCCCCCCCTCCAACCTGGCCACTGACCTGATAAGCATATGCTGTGGTATTGGGCCCGTGGTATCTGTATTAAATAGCCAATCTAATTGTATTTAACCATGATTGGACTGCTTTTGCCAGCCATTGGTGTAGGACAAATAGTGTTGCCAGAATTGATTGCAATTTGCAAAAGATGATTCACCAAGTTATGCTGCCACTCCACATTTTATCATATATGTCCTGCTTTCCATTTACTGGTTGAGGACAAAAATGTTTGACCTGGGGTCTATTTCACAAAAAGTCAGTTTTTGATTTTCAGTCTTAGCCTACTATGACTTAGCCAACTAAGTACATTTTACTAAGAAACTAAAAGGTAGCTTAACATTTTTTCTCGGTCCATTGAACAAATTGTGATTGTCTTGAAGGTTTTTATTCCCATGGGGTGACAGTACAATTAGATGTGTCAGATTCATTAATTGTGGACCAATTATTCTGGGAATCTCTTTTACCAATATAATATAGCAAATTAAGGTAACTTAAACAACTGAATCCAGGAGTCTTAACTAAGTTCAGACTGTGTGAGACATAAATACGACTGTTGCTAGAGAGTGCCAAGCTGTGTGTGGTTGAAATGTTGCCATCACAGCAGGTGGATAATGTAATGTATACTTCATAGAAACATGGCATGATAGGCAGTTATATACAAGAAGAGACAATGAAACCACTAAATTCAAATTTGCAAGCTGTCTGGCAATTCACTTTATTTTTTAAATTAGAAATTATAGCAATCAGTTGTGCTATTTTTAATAATAGAAAAAATGGGTGTGTACAGTTAGTATTGTGTCTGTTATATGCATTGTTTTGGGCTAAACAATAGACATTTTGCTTCAGGGACAAAGCAGCACACAGACAATTTTTTTTACCGACTGTTCAGGATTGTATGTGAGGCCAGAAGCGATTTAATTGGTCATGATCGGGCTTTGTCCATTTTAGACATTTCCGTGTTGAAGATTGGATTACTGAGATGCCCTACAGACATTTGAACCCAAGGGGAACAAATTTGTCACATTTCCAGTCAAGCTGCTTTGAAACTACAAAGTACCCACTTTTGCAGCAAAGCATTGATAATATGATTATTTTTATAGTTCACCACAGAATGCAAATCTAAGGGATCATTCCCAGACCCTATCGCACTGTGGATTGATCTATCTCCAAGGGGATTCTTGCTAAATTGTAATCAACTTAAGTGGCTAAGGTGTCTGTCACGCCTACTGAAGCTGCTAGGAGATAAGTATCGTTTAGTAGCTTTAGTACATGTGCTAGACATCTAAGCAATTTAGCGAGAAACCCCTTGGAAATGGATAGATCCTGTTAGATTGATCTAGGCATGTAAACCCAGTCTAAGTTCCTCGTTCATTAGAAATAAAGTAAGTTGTTTGCCATGGTGTCTCTTCAGAGATGGGCATTTGACAAATTCATTTGTTACGCTCTCAGAGTTTACCCGGAATTTCAGAAGACACTTGATCAACTTAATTTTCTTCCATCAGCATTCAGAAGAGAGGTGTGAGTTTCCAATTTCTTCTAAAACACAGTGGTGGTCTGAATTAATGCAGCTTTAGAAAGAAGAGCCCATTTGCCTTTGTATTGACATGCAGACTGAACTTTGAAGAAGAAAACTTGTTCACAACAACCAAGGCTTAAAGACCTGCAATTGATTTTATCATTTCAACATGAATTATCAATATCGGTGTTTGTCGAGACGGAGAGAAACATGGCGCAGATGAAACGATGGGAGACTATTACTCAGCAATTAAAGGCTTAGTTTTACTTTAATGTGTGACTGACATGTAATGAGGATGTGTAGTAAGTGGTGCCTGTTTTCATTGCAAGCCAGCCTGGTCTGACATGGGAGATCATGGGAGTTCTCTTATCGCCTCTGCAGGCTGTCATCAGTTGAAATTTGATATATGTAACCACAGAAAACACTAATGGCAAGCCATTATTAAGTCATTATTATATTTTAATATTGAAATAATTTGCTAATAAATTTCATAACGACCTTAGAATTCAAGGGCTTAGTTCTTATGAAATTACCATTGAAACAACTCATTAAGGCCAGTGATTATTCTGCAGGTATATAGATTCTCACATATCTGCTCACATCAAGTCTAGTTGACATTGAAAAAGGGTGAAATTACCTTAAAAACATGCAGACTGCGTTAAGAACATAAGAGTCTTTAGCTAGTCGAAGTGACAAAACGGCAGTGCATGGATGTGACATATAATAGATACTACGCAAATATAGTGTAGCTGGATATAGCTGGAATTTGCTTAGATTGAGAAATGCTTGTTTCAGTCATCCCAAATAATGGCACAATGAAACATGATTATTGCAAGCGTACTTTATGGGAAAACCTTGTTTCTGGACCATCAGGCTCATTAAAAGAGAACTTTTTAGAACAGAATTACGTCTCACAAAAGCTGTCTGTTAATAATCTAAGATGAAGATTTTGTATTATTATATACTACCATTCTTGCCTATAATAGTTTTTGCCTGATCACTTTACATTTTACGTAACTGGCTGGCATTGATCTTGTCAAAATGCATTTTGACAATGAACATTAAATTAAATGCCTGCACTCAGTTTTCATTAAAAACGTACACAAAAATACATGAACTGCCTTTAACAGCTCATTACATGAGAGTCCAAAGCATGTGATCAAGCAATCAACATAGACTGCTCAAATAAGTTTTCATTTTTAAAAAATATAAAATACAAGGAGACAAGATATGTATAAATCCACATTCAACTCTGATTCAGGATTTATTTATTCCTTATAAATTACTGACAACTGATAGAAAACAAGGATTGAGATAATCTGTCATTTATTTCGTGTGCTGAATGCATGAGGAGTGCTGATTCCCGTCTGATGAATTATTGATGTCATTGAGCATCATTTGATATGCATTGGTACATTGTTATGGCAACATGATTTTTTCTTCCTGGTAAGTGCCTTTGCAGGTCCATAGGGGAGTTTGGGGGGGGGGGGTTAGGAAGAACCACTTGCTCTGATTCAAAACTTAATTTAGGTTTTTTAGAAATTTTGTTCAACTAAAGAACACCCTCTCCCTTTCAAATTGCTGACTTAAGGCGCGCTTTGGCATGTAATGCATCCAAGCTTGGGCAAAATTAATTTTATTTTTATTCAAGACCCAGGTAAGTCAACTGTCACATAGCTGTGTTACTTCATCATTTATACCTTGATTAGTATAAATTAATTCCTGCAAATGGATGTTGTATTTAGTTAGGTAATATGTTTTAAAATTTACATTGATTTTCTTAACAATGTACAAGTTTGTCTAAGCCTTTAATAATATCATCTGTTTTTGCACAACTTATGTAATTTTTTAAAATGACATTTAGAAACTTTCCATGTATTCATATATTTGGTTTTCAAATTTAGACAGGGATGTTTCAGATTTTATAACTGTCTAAATTAGAATTTCAAAATCAACCAACTTAAAATCGATCTTATAACATTAATAAATTTTCAACAGCATTTTCAAATGATTTTTTAAAATCTTTCAAGGATATTCTTACATGACCTACAAGGCAATCCTAACAAAAAGAATGGCAAGAACCAGTCAGCCCTCCATTTGGTTTGCACCATCAACCCTGGCAATCCCAATCAGACTCGGCCTATGGCGCGGCAGAGACGCGTGGACTGTATTGCCATGTTGCTGCAGTGGCGAGGGGCAGATCTCAAAGATGGACAAATGGAGAAAGTGGAGCTGGGGGCACAGGATGAGGTAAGGGGGGAGAATGAGGGGAGAGAGGATGGAAGATAGAAACCCAAGATTAAATTTATTTATTTATTTATTTATTTATTTTTAAGGTTTGAAATTATCTCTAAAATTAGATTTGAGTACATAAGTGGTGCCTTTGTCAGCCAACCTGTTTAAGGAGTATCTGATTCATGGTGATTTTGTTATTTATTGTNTGTTTAATATTGAATTAATTTGCTAATAAATTTCATAACGACCCTAGAATTCAAGGGCTCAGTTCTTATGAAATTACCATTGAAACAACTCATTAAGGCCAGTGATTATTCTGCAGGTATATAGATTCTCACATATCTGCTCACATCAAGTCTAGTTGACATTGAAAAGGGTGAAATAACCAAAAAAAAAAAAAATGCTGACTCCGTTGAGAACATAAGAGTCGTAAGCTAGTCGAAGTGACAAAACGGCAGTGCATGGATGTGACATATAATAGATACTACGCAAATATAGCGTAGCTCGATATAGCTAGAATTTGCTTAGATTGAGAAATGCTTGTTTCAGTCATCCCAAATAATGGCAAAATGAAACATGATTATTGCAAGCGTACTTTATGGGAAAACCTTGTTTCTGGACCATCAGGCTATTTAGAGAACTATTTAGAACAGAATTACGTCTCACAAAAGCTGTCTGTTAATAATCTAAGATGAAGATTTTGTATTATTATATACTACCATGCTTGCCTATAATAGTTTTTGCCTGATCACTTTACATTTTATGTAACTGGCTGGCATTGATCTTGTCAAAATGCATTTTGACAATTGACATTAATTTAACTGGTTGCGCTCAGTTTTCATTAAAAACGTACACAAAAATCCATGAACTGCATTTAACAGTTTATTACACGAGAGGTTGTCCGAAGCATGTGATCAAACAATCAACATAGACTGCTCGAATTAGTTTTCATTTAAAAAATAAAATACAAGGAGACAAGATATGTATAAATCCACAGTCAACTCTGATTTAGGATTTGTTTATTCCTTATAAATTACTGACAACTGATAGAAAACAAGGATTGAGATAATCTGTCATTTATTTTGTGTGCTGAATGCACAAGGAGTGCTGATTCCCGTGTGATGAATTATTGATGGCAGCGAGCATCGTTTGATATGACACATTGTTATGGCAACATGATTTTTTCTTACTGGTTGGTGCCTTTGCAGGTCCATAGGGGAGTTTGGGGGGGGGGTTTAGAAAGAACCACTTGCTTTGATTCAAAACTTAATTTAGGTTTTAAGAAATTTTGTTCAACTAGAGGTAAAAAAGAACACCCTCTCCCTTTCAAATTGCTGGCTTAAGACGT
Source organism: Lingula anatina (assembly GCF_001039355.2). The sequence continues at coordinate 1,015,409 of NW_019775458.1, read as the reverse complement.
GCTTTGGCATGTAATGCACCTAAGCTTGGACAAAATGAATTTTTTTTACTCAAGACCCAAGTAAGTCAACTGTCACATACCTGTGTTACTTCATCATTTATACCTCGATTAGTATAAATTAATTCCTGCAAATGGATGTTGTATTTAGTTGGGTAATATGTTTTAAAATTTATATTGATTTTCTTAATTAACAATGTACAAGTTCGTCTAAGTCTTAAATAATATCATATATTTTTGCACAACTTATGTAATTTTTTAAAATGACATTTAGAAACTTTCCATGTATTCATATATTTGGTATTCAAATTTAGACAGGGATGTTTCAGATTTTATAACTGTCTAAATTAGAATTTCAAAATCAACCAGCTCAAAATTGATCTTATAACATTAATAAATAAATGATCAACAGCAATTTTAAATGATTTTTTTAATCTTTCAAGGATATTCCTACATGACCTACAAGGCAATCCTAACAAAAAGAATGGTAAGAACCAGTCAGCCCTCCATTTGGTTTGCACCATCAACCCTGGCAACCCCAATCAGACTCGGCCTATGGCGCGGCAGAGACGCGTGGACTGTATTGCCATGTTGCTGCAGTGGCGAGGGGCAGATCTCAAAGATGGACAAATGGAGAAGGTGGAGCTGGGGGCACAGGATGAGGTAAGGGGGGGAATGAGGGGAGAGAGGATGGAAGATAGAAACCCAAGATTAAATTTATTTATTTATTTATTTAGTTTTAAGGATTGAAATTATGTCTAAAATTAGACTTGAGTGGTGCCTTTGTAAGCCAACCTGTTTAAGGAGTATCTAATTTGTGGTGATTTTGTTATTTATTTGATATATTTCTCATTCCAGGACAAAAACACTGGTCTCCACTATGCTGCCAGCTCTGGTCTCAAGAGATGTGTGGAGGTATGTATCCTGTGTGATTATTGTTGCAGGGGTGGGTTGAGGCCATCTTCTGGGTCGTCCAGAAGAAGGTCAGATTTTCAAGTTTACATTGACGGGTATATAATTTTTTTGTCAAAAGATGGTAAAAAATTAAAGACTGATCAACAAAAATAATTTGTAAGACTGTCAGAAAATATCTCTGGATCCGCCTCTATGTTGGTTGTTTCTTTTTGTATATCATGTATTCATCTTTCCAAGGAGGGTGGGAGCTAACACAAACCTTTTGTTTGAAACAGCAGGTTGTGTTTTGTTCAAAATAGACTGATGTTTTAACCCAGGTGTTATTTCAAAGGTGACATTTGTAGGATCATATTCCCTTCAGTGCATACTCTATGCCTTTGAAAAATGATTCAAAGGCTACATATCCTGCAAAGCTACTTATCTTTCCTTATTCAGACTTTAAAAATGTCAAAACCCCTGAAATATAAATATAAACTGATTTCCTTCTTAAATGTCAAAAAGACATTGTGGTCTATACGAATCCTATGTAATCCTGCTTCATTTAAAACAAAGGTATTTTTAAATAAATTATTAAACATATAAATTTTGCAGAACATCCAAACCCAAATGCAGGGCAGGTTGAGCTCTAATTTGTAAGTTGGAGGAAATTGCTTTTTCTTTCTCATGAAAAGGAAAATTAGATTTTCTGGGAAACTTACAATGTATAGAGTATCTTTAAGTAGTTGGAGCTGGGATGGTGCATTATTAGTGTCTTCATGTTATTGGCCACACTATGCAATAAGGAGACAGCTGGGTGACATTCATTTAATATGTAATTTGTTTGAGTTAAGCGAGGATTTGAGTTGTGGCTGATGTTAGATAAAATATCAGCCAGCACCAAAATAGAAATCTATTCCACAAGACTTGTTCAGGTAATACTACGTGACAGGTTCTATAGTTGTATGTGAGCGTGTACCAAAATAGAAATCCATTCCACAAGATTTGTTCAGGTAATACTATGTGACAGGTTATATAGTTGTATGTGAGCGTGTACCAAATTAGAAAAACAATTCCACAAGACTTGTTCAAGGTGTTACTATGTGACTAGTTATGCAATTGTATGTGTGCGTGTACCAAAATAGAAATCCATTCCACAAGACTTGTTCAAGGTGTTACTATGTGGCAAATTATGTAGTGGTGTATGCTTGTGCACGCGCATGCATGCATGCGAAAGCACACATGCATGCATGTGTGCCTTGTATTTACTCCTGCAGTTAGTGTTGCAGAGTGTATAAACACACAGACTTTGGTTCATTATTATCAAACAAAAGAATTTATTCAATTATTTGGGTCTGTGACCTATGGCGCAATGAAAATGTAGTACTATTCCCTTTGTGGTAGAAATGACAGAACATAGGAATTTGGATTTTACATAAAGAAGATGAGTTTTTCACGATGTAGTAAATCAACTACATGATTATCTGTGTAGTTGGTCTCATTAAACTGCCCCGAGGTAATTTGGTATATGGTATGATGACAAGGTATTGTTTAGAAATATTCCTTGATGGTAGAAATAATGGAATACTGATGTCTACAGATCTTTTTATTGCATAACAGTGTCTCGTTCTCTGTCAATGCAGTAATGATGGGAATGGATGAGGGAAGATTCTTGAAAAGCCTCACAGGAATTGCATCAGACACTTTCATACGTACCTAGGAGAAAACCTATCGGTAATCTTGTAGTTGCCATGACAATATGTCATTGCGTAGACTTTGAAGTGAATTTTGAAGGCAGTGATGTGTGTTAAGTGTAGTTAGGTACTGGATTACATGACAGTTCCTTCAGAGATTGTCTACTTGATACTTATATGGTGTTTTGTAGTTTGGGAAAAATTCCAGATGGAATTTAGGTGCATGTGATATATTCATATGGGTATTAGTAATATTTTTTAGACTTTTTTTTTCTGTTATGGCATAATTGTACCACCAGCGTTNATTTTTTGCATATTTTGAAAATTCTTGTTGATTGCATTTTTACAGCTTGTCAAGCACAAGACTGGTGGCTGTGTTCCTTATTTTGTGTATGTGGGGGTCTGTACGAATGCGCTTGCTCCAGCTGGTGGTACAATATTCGGAGGCGGTATCGCCTCTCTGATCCTCTAGTTTTATCTTCAGTCTTACATTTTCAGCTTGCATGAAAAAAAAATCAAATGTATCAGGAAACGCCCATTGCTATAGATCACCACCATGCCATTAAAAATATTTTTAATCGATTTCATCTGCTCTGGGAGTCATTGTTTCCGGGATTTGTACAATTTTTTTTTTTTTAATGTGAAAATTTAGGCTCGTGATATTCTGATATTCAATTAGTGGGAGTTAAACTAGTGTATTAAAGCTGATGTCTGTCTGCAACATTTACTCTTAGGACATGATCAATTTAAATAAATTAAATAAAAAGCAATTAGATGTGCCAATATTTCGTTCTTGATTGCAATACAAGTTTCAAGGTAAACTATAGATGTTGGTAGTTGAAAGTATATTTATCAGGGCTCTCCATATCATAAAGCAATTATTATATCAAATTAACACCCTATGGAGACATACGCATGGCTTGTGTTTCTGGCTCCATTTATTAAAGGCATACTCTGTATGACACAATCAGTTTTTTTATCACAATGTTACAATTGTGTTACTGTGTATGGTCTTACAAGTACTATTAAGCCTTTTAGGTGATTCAGAAGCACCTGCACAGATACATGACAATAGATAAATTATTTATTCTTTTTTTCTTGTATTTTCACATATTCACATAATTATACAAATGATGCCTACTTAACTGGTCTTTTTTGTCAGTATAATTGCATAACCGAATTTGTCAAATTTTAGCATTATGAATTAATGCCTGACATTCCTGAATTGAAAGTTTATTGATATTTTAAAATATTCTGTGTTTCATATCATTTATGGATACTTCTGTTTCTTTTCAGTTTTTGGTCAACAATGGTGCACCCCTGTTTATAGAGAATGTGGATAATGAGACGCCCTGTGACTGTGCTGAGAGGGCAGGCTTCTCTGATATAGCCCTCTACCTGGAGTCCAAGATGGTTTTCTCTGTAAGTACACCACTAAACAGACACACACAGACATTAATAATGAAATATTGCTTTACATGCTATTGGCCAAGTTTTGTCAGTATAATGGAATAAATAACAACACTGAAACAAGGCTTAGCACTGCTCATTGCTCACTTTTTTCTCTAACACACTTTGATTCTCTCTCTCTCTCTCTCTCTCTCTCTCTCTCTCTCTCTCTCTCTCTCTCTCTCTCAGCACTGTTGGTCTTTAAATGATCAATGAAAAGCTTTTATTGTGAATCATTCAATTTGTATTATTATGTAAATGTCAAAGGCCCCAGACAAATTGATTCCATCCACAACTGTCTGATATCTTTTTCCGTGACCTCAGTAAACCATATTTGTATCATGTAGTACAACACTTTGTCGAGCCAAGGCTGTGCTGTTACAGAAGATAGATAATGCATTATTGGGGTTTCAATCTAATTTGTCTTTTCAGGTTTTGCTTCTGAGCAGGTTTCATGTTATTGTTGTGGTTGTATGTCTGCTCAGAAACCATAGTAAATTGGTGGGAAATTAAAGATGTCATATAAATATACCACAGAGTGATATGAGAGAGGGAGAGAAAGTATTTATGGCATTGCTGTTACAAAGAATACTTTATTGATGCAGTTCATGCCACTTTTCCCCCAAAAAAAATCTTTAAGAATTGAAGCAAATCATAATGTCAATTTCCTCCCCCCCCCACAAAAAAAACTTTGAGAATTGAATCAAATCATAATGTCTATTTATATAGATGGACATATTTAATCATTGAGTCTAGTCCTGAAGCAGTGCTTTAATTTCTGTATCTGTGACATTGTAACTTCATGAATTAATATCAGTGGTGTTTTTTTTTTCTTTGCATACTTCAGAATGACATGGCCGTGGATGAAAATGAGGATGCTGCCATTGTTTCTATTGACCTACAGGAGGTAAGCCAGATTCTAGTGATAGCGATTCATCACCATGGCAACAGCTATCATGATGTCAAAGTTTATCATTGCCAACTGAGCTGGAGGGGTTTGAACTAGTAGATAATTTTATTTTTTGGCTATTGATGTGTGATGTCTGATAAAATGTTTGCTGATGTCACTGTAGTATTGTTTTAAGCTATAGGGACTGGTTTCACTGTTGCCCAGCTGATATTGAAATTTTTGTATGCCTTTTTCTTGTAATTCTGAAATTTTTCAATTTGAGCTTTAATTTACGAAATTATTTAATGATGTGAACGTAAATGTACAGAATGTATACTGTGTAGTGTTTTACAACAAAGGACTGACCGGAAAACTTATTGTTAGCATTAAAGCCTTAAGTATCCTATTCTTTCTTTTACTATTACAGGAATACAGTGGTCTTAAAGCTCAAGACTTGCAGGAGGCCAAGGATCAACTGCTGGTGGAAACATCAGATATGTTGAGGGTGCCACTGTTCACTGCTGAGGCCCTGCTCAGAAACCATGGTAACTAGTGGGGAGAGAAAGATGGAAAAATATCATGAAGTCCAGCAAAAGGGAGGGAGGGAGAGAGAGAGAGAGAAAAAAAGGGTGGGGGAGAGAGAGATCATAGAATGAGAAAAGAGGGGGAGGGGCAGCTGGGGGGGAGACAAGGGGGGTGGGAGAGATAGAGATTTGTAAGTGAAGAGAGGGAGAGAGAGAGAGAGAGGGAGAATATAAGGGAAGAGAGAAGGATAATAGGCAGAAATAATTCTTCTGTCCTCAGCCTCAGTGGTCACAGTCTGTTTTTAAAAGTTGCTTCCCCATGAATTACAATATAAAGACCACCCACTTAGGAAGCAGTGACCCTGATAATGAACCTGTAGATAACGGAAACCTGCGGCATGCATATATTTTCTGAGGTTAACTTGAAAATGGAGATAATGTACTATGTTAAGCAATTATTTGTGTACCATGAAGATATATGTACCGGGTAACCTTTCTAGTCAAAGAAAATATATTCATGAATACAGATGTCAAGTACAATAATGCCAAGATGAATTACTTTTTTAATTTATTAGAATTTGTTCCAAAGCTTGTCAAGAATTTAAATATCTGACATAGAGTACTTATGTCATTTTTTATGCACTGTATATACAAGTGTATGGTACTGGCATCATATGCATGTGATACACAGCAATGGGTATAAATTTGACAAACAAAAATGCATTGCATTTATGACCTAACATAGCAAAAAATCCTTTGAAATTTCAACACTTTTCTTCAGTGCTGTTGAAAATACCACAATCTACAAACCTGTTTTCAGGTTTTTAATTGATTTGCTGTTTTAATTTTAATTACATTTATGATTGAAATTCACTGGTTGATATTTCCATTATGAGAGTGACTCAAAAATTATAAACACTAATTGCAATTTCTTTAATGTTATTGGATATGGTGTATCTTCATAATAAAGTGAAAGGTATTGACATATTCAAGAAAAAAATTGTGCTATTAAAATGTCTAACACATAGTATCCCTATGATGAGGACTAAAAAATATTTCGCTTAATCCCAGTCACAACACTTCTGGTCTTGTGAGAAAGCTTGATGCAGTATTACTGTAGAATATTAATCTGGCACTGGGTATTGAAACACACTTATAAAACAAAGTTCTTCTAATTGTCAAAGTAGAAGTAAATATGAATTATTCATAATGATCTGTAACCATTTTACTGTACTCATTGCTAAATTTGAACAAAATTGATTTTTTGTATTTCCTAAAAAGATTGTTTTGTTTGTATTTCCTAAAAAGATTGTTTTGTATGAAAAAAAATTCTTGATTATGAAAGTAAGTTGGATTTATGTGACAAAGTGCATTTATTTGATTTTTGATATTTGAACAAACGGGGTGTTTGAAATTTGGACTTAATTACCGTACATTCAATTTTATAATATTTCAGAATGGTCCAGAGAAATGCTCCTGGAAGCCTGGATGAGGGATGCTATAGTCTGCTGTGAGAAGAGCGGGGTGAATCCACCATCCAGTGTGTTTGAGGATCTGATGGCTCAGTCCTCTGAGGACTCAGACACTCTCAGAAGTGTCACGCCACGTCACCACGGACAATCTGACATACTCGTAAGTAAAACTAGACCCGGAAATGGTATTAACTGAAAAGATCTGGTGTAATGCTTGGAATTTTTAAGTTTAATTAATTTTAATATTTAAAAATATTCGATAATGTGAAATGTTTTGCACTTAAAAAAAAAAAAATCAAGAAATATTCACTCCTGTGTCCTAGATATATGGTTCAGCTAAATGGTTCAAATGTTTGGTTTAAAAAATTCCTGTTGTTCAATAGCATGCTCAGCAAGGATGTTTATATTGCTGACAGCTGCTTGTTAATAGGTCAACCTCTTATACCCACTTCTTAAAGTTTCTATATATTTTAATATATTTACATGTTCAAAGCACACAAACCAAATAAGCTGATCATAAAATTATTAGCACAAGAATAAATCAAAACAAAGGAAGAAACTTAGCTTTTGCTTCTATATTTAAATGCATTCCATTTTTTCATCATTCATTAAAATTAAACTTAAATAAAAGCCAATGACTGTTACTGTTCTCATTGTTTTCAGTGTGATATATGTGCAAACTACATTCCAAGTGATGAGACGGCAGTTCCCATGTCATGTGAACACAGGTTTTGTCGAGCATGCTGGGAAGGGTGAGTAGTTTTTCGGGTTCTAGTGCTACCAAGATAAGGATAAATATTGAAGGATTAAAACTTAATATCTGAAATTAATGCAGTTTTAATCAAGATAAAAAACTGATATTTAGGTGCTATTTAAAGAAAATGAACCTTTCCAGTTCCTATAATATTTACTGTTGGCTTATACATCCATTTTGTTCTGATTTAAAATTTGGAAATAAAAGCCCTTTGTTCAGTATATTAGCTTAGTGACCTTTTTTTCCCAACACAAAATGCTACCAACATCAGGTATAATATTAAAATCATTCATAAAATATTGATCCTTTCTACAAATTTAAAGCAAATTGAAAATGTATGCTGTCTTCATGAAGAATAAGCACATTCATCTATTCTTATTTTTCATCTGTTGACTTTACAGCTATTTAAATGTGAAAATCCAAGAGGGTGAGGCCCATAACATTACCTGCCCTGCTTATGACTGTATCAAACTTGTACCTGTAGAACTCATTGAGGAGATTGTCTCAAGAGATATGGCCAGGAGATATCTGCAGTTTGACATACAGGTATGTTCTATTAAAGCGAAGTTATAACTGTGAAAAAGTAAAGGTTGTTAAAAAGAGAAATTGCAGAAATTAAATGTTTTTTAACCTGTGAGAAATGACAATCTTGCAATCTTTGATGAAGGGTTGAAATGTCATATCTCACAGGTAAAAAAATGCGTAGTCGTTAAAAAAAATGTAACTTTTTAAACCAAGAACTTAACTCTTTATTATTTACTCTTGTAATGAAATACCAATTCCAGAATGTGGAACAGTCAAATCTTTAAATAAATAACAAATAATCTGTCCTTCATCTATGTAAGTTGCAGTTGAAGACAGATTTCACACTGCTGTATATTATCATTATTCTTTTTTTTAAGGCGTTTGTTGACAGCAACCCCAATATCAAGTGGTGTCCGTCTCCTGGCTGTATCCGAGCAGTAAAACTACCAGATATGGATGGCGCTAGTGGTGTCATGTCACCAGTTCAGCCGTCTATCGCCAGTAAACTTCCTGGGGACACCTCCAGATCTGTGGATTGTGGGAGTGGCCATTATTTTTGTTGGTAAGTAATAACTTCTCATAGTAAGCTTAAGCCTAATTTATATTGAGAAGCCTGTGATGTTTTTGTTGTTTTAAACATTTACGTGATATCACATCACCATTATAAATAACCTGTTTTCAAGGTTATTACAAGTTTTAAATAATGGTTGCTATTGCTACCATAATTAAATGGTTTGACAGAAAATTTGTCTATGTTTCAGGGACTGTCTTGGTGAAGCTCATGCTCCTGCCAGCTGTGAAAACTGGAGTAAATGGTTTCAAAAAATTTCAGAGATCTGCCCAGAAGCATGTAAGTTGAGATTTAATATCATCTGCTGACATTAAAATCTATTTAGCCAAAAAATAATTTAACCTGCTTTTGAATTTCAAATTTCTAATTTTGCCATTTTTAGTGAAATTCTCTAGTCTCTCTCTTCATTATGACAGGGTTTTTAAAACTAGAACTTAGACTCAAAAACAGAATTTTATTTATTGATCAAATTATGTCTGACTGACTATTCTCTTTGTGCCGATGTGGCACTTAAGGCATCTGCCATAGCTTTCAAGTGTTGTCTGTCTGCTGCATAACCCTCAAGCTGTCCTTCATCCATCCTTGTTATTTCATCTCCTTCTCATCAGATTGTTTCTATGTTTCTTTCAATCTTTCTCTGTGTCTTTTTCCTTCTGTTGCCCATCCTATTGCTATTTTTGGAATTGCTGTTTTCTCCATCCTGCTCACATGCCCAATCAATCTCCATCAGTCCTTTTTCATTGCTGTTGCAATTGATTCTGTGTTTGTTCTGTGATGTAATTCCTGTGATCAAATTATACATGATCCAAATGTTGTCTCCAGTCGGGAATTTCAATGGACATTTCAGAGAGTATAAAGTGAAATATCAACCTAGTTTTTTATGTTTTGTTTTCCAGTATGTGACACGAGTGGAGCAGTGGAGACATCAGCCAATATACTGTGGTTGGTGACCAATGCCAAGCCTTGTCCCAACTGCAAGTCTCCTATACAGAAAAACGAGGGGTGCAATCATATGAAATGTTCAAAGGTAAATGAATTTTTAACAATCCTTTTAAGGGGCTTTGCCAAAAACACTGATATCTGGGGGTTTTCTGTAAGTTGCACTGATAAATCCAGAAATATAAAAAATATTATTATTCTAAGAATTAGTTATTGAAACACACCCTGCCAAGTAAAGGATAGAGTTGATGATTTTTTTTACTTCTCAACAGTTGAATATAGAATGGTCTAGCTGATCCTATAATTAACAGCACAGGTGTACTTTATAAATCTGTAGTTGATGAGCTGCTTTAGATGACAGCCTTGAATCTTGACTAGATTACATTTTGATATTATAATGAGGACCTGTGTCAATTTCCAGTGCAAACACGACTTCTGCTGGGTGTGTCTGGAGCAGTGGAAGAAACACAGTTCTGCTACTGGGGGGTACTTTAGGTGCAATAGATATGATGTGTCAAAGAAAGTTGATGAACAGACAGAAGTGCAAAAGACAGAGGTAAGGAAGTGATTAATATATTAACTGAGGAAATTAACCGCATTACAAAAAGAGAAAGCAAACTTGCTTATGAATTAAGTATAATAGAAAGTCTCCTTGGTTATTCAGTAAGCATTTTAGTTTTATTCTTCGTGGCAAAGTTTGTAGGAAATTTATTTCCACCTTTAATGTTATGTTTAGATTTTTGTTTCTTATAAACTTAAAATCAGTGATAAAGTGTAAAGTGTTAAGTGCACATGCCATGGCATATTACTACTGCATATAAAACATTTATCTGGTCGATTTATAAAATTCTTTTTTGACAAACGTTTCAAGATTGGGTTTTATATTTGTTCAGTATATTTCAGCATTCATAATACCCCCCTGTGCATGGATATTGTTTTGTATACATGTATACCAAATTATATTTCAGGCTGAGCAGAAGCACATGGCTAACAAAGAAATGCACAAGTTTGTCCACTATTACACTAGGTTTAAAAACCATGACAATAGTTTCAAGGTAAGTGACAAAGGCTTGAGAGACATGCCAAAAGTTCAAAATACCTGAAACTCTTGGTCTGAAATAGGTGTGATGTTTTAAAGAAAGTGTGATAAAACTATGGGGGAAGAATATATTGTTAATGGGCATTGATAAGTGTCTTTCTAAAGTTATTCTTGGTAGATTCTCACAGATCAAAAGAGGACTCACTATAAGTCCAAATCCACCTGTGAACTGTATGAATTGCTATGATTAATATACCTTAAAAGTATATTGTCTGTGGTTAATATATCCCAGTGTTACATTTTTTGTGACTATTTATCCTGCAAAGCTACTTACCTTTTCAGATTTAGACCACAGAAATGATAAAACACCTCAAATGTATTTGATGTCGATATTTCCTTCTAGTTGACTGATCAGTTATTTAGAACTAAATTGTTTAATTATGAATGGTCCAGGTACAAAACATGAAATCCAAGTGTTAAACAAATTCAGTTTAAAAAGCCTTTAAACACAACAAGATGTAATGTTTACTTTCTTGTTTTAGCTGGAGGAACCATTGCTTACCACTGCCAAAGAAAAGATGCTGATACTTGCCAATGCAGTCAGCGATCCAGGTAATACACCCCCCCTTCAGTTTTGAAGTACTTGTAAGACCACCACAATTCATTTATTTATGGTACATGCTAGTTAGAACCCCCCATCTAATCCCCAGTTGCAAGTGCACTTGCACATACACATTTATTTACACACAAATCCTACAATTATATGTATGATTCCTGCAGAATTTTGAAAAAGTGCATTCAGGCATATTTCAGTCTATTTCAATTTGACGTTTTTATTTTACAGCAACTGCAGATATTGAGACCAAGTTTATAGAAGATGCAGTCCACCAATTGCTCAAGGCACGGCGCGTCCTGAAGTGTTCTTATGTCTATGGTTATTACATAGAAGAAGTAGGAATTAGAAAACCCATCTTTGAATTCATGCAGGTGATTACTGATTGAATATTTATATTATTATATTCACACACATTTTAATAAAAAAATCATTTAATTGAATGTTAGATGTTTTATGTCAATTTCAGTTCTTATTATTTAGTTCTACTGCACTTGAAATTCTCTCAGATTCATTTGTGGTTTTAACATACAAAAAAAAAAAAAGATTTTTGTACAGGACAGCTAAATTATTGATTTACACAATATAAGTCATGTCACATGAGCTGTTTTCATTTTTCCACAGACGGAGCTGGAAGAGGCAACAGAGAACTTATCTCAGATGATCAATCGCCCATACTTACGTACACCACGGAACAAGATTATAGGTCAGGCTCAGCTGGTCACACGGAAACGCCATGACTTGATAGGCGCCATTGCACGAGGCTTGGTGCCCGTTGATCTGTCTCCTGGGAATTCTAGGAAAAAATACAGTTTTGATGTAGATGTAAGTAATTATTAGATCCATTAAGCATTTGTGTGTTTATGTTGCCTTGGAAAGGGTGTGGCCGAGTGCTATTCAAACAATCTGGAACTGCAAGTCTCCTATACAGAAAAACGAGGGGGGCAATGATGATGAAATGTTCAAAGGTAAATGAATTTTTGACAATTCTTCAAAGGGGCTTTGCCAAAAACACTGATATTTTGGCTAAATAGATTTTAACGTCAGCAGATGATATTATATCTCAACTTACATGTTTCTGGGCAAATCTCTGAAATTTTTTTAAACCATTTACTCCAGTTTTCATAGCTGGAAATTCTATAAGGAAATACAGCTTTGATGTGGATACAAGTGAGAATGAGATCTACTTGAACATGGCAGCATGGCACCAGGAAATTTGTTAAATTTTAGGAATCAATAAATTCACTGTGGAAGTAAGGGCCAGGGATGGTATTGGGTTGAAGTGGGAATTTTTTTTTTTTGGGGGGGGGGGGCTGGCTTCTAAACAGGAGTCATGATAAAATATATGTATGAAAGTACAGGGACACACATAGTAATCAAATGCTGAGACCAACTTTTGTCATTTATTACCCACACCAAAGGACAGCTCACAAATTCCATCTGTTTAATATTATATATCTTCTTATAAAGGAGGACACCAAGAAAGCCCTGCTAGACTCCATTCAAGACATGGAGCTGCCCAACCCCTGGGTTATGGACAGTTCAGGGCGCCACACCAATGTCTCTGCACTCTTTGACTGGCCTGACTCCAGCCCTGAGGAGTCCGAGGATGAGCAGGAGGAAGAGCAGGGGGAGGGGAAAGCTGGGCAAACTCCTTCAGTCACTAGTGGTAAGTTATGGTGTGTGAGGCAGTGTTGTCAGTATGTGAAAGTTGTTGTTATAGTTAATGTAGTTACTGTGGATATTTGTGACCTGTCCTGACAAAATTAGGGATCAAGTCACATTGGGTGGCAATTGAGTCATTTTGGGTGGATTGAGGTGCTTGCAGAAATTGGTAGGGAAAAAATTTAGTTAATCATGTAATAGCAGAATTTTCATCAAAACTACTGAGAAATTGACAGTCGAATTAGTTCACATTTCACTGACAAGAACATTTAGCTTTTGAAAAAGCATTCATACTGAATTCTGATATAAATAACCTAGATTACTTTAAAAAAATATTGGTCCCTCTTTTATCAAATTTGATACAATCTCATTATAGTAATTTGAAATAATTATGTTGTAGATGTTTGTCGGCGAACAGACTGCAGCAAACCAAGGGCCAGGAATAAAAGAACAGGAGGAATGCATGAGTACTGTAGTCTGCGCTGTCTTAGGAAGGACAGAGTGGGGAAAGAAGGAGGTAAAGATAACAATAAAATGCACTGCAACGTGGGTATCTTGATTGAACATCAAGCTGTGTTCACTTTAAGTGTCTTGACATTGTTTAACAGAGTTGTAGGAAGGCTATCAGCAGTATTTACTTGATAAAGAAACATTGTTTTCCTTCTTATTCAGTGTCCAGTCCTCGTCCATCGGAGTTAGTTGCAGACTATCAGCTTGACCTCCTCCGTGCCTTAGAGATGTCTCGGCTTCAGCTGCTTCGAGATGTCGCCTCCCTGGGACCATCAGCTGATGCAGCAAGGTGTGGAATTCAGAATAAAATTTTGATTCATTACAAATTTCAGAATATAATCTTGAACAGTAGTCGGTTTGCTTTTGAGTTTGAAAGGCTAAAATTTTTAATTTAAGTTTTGTCACTGAAGTCAATACTTAAAAATAATAGAAAAAAACAGCAGCTGTCATACATGTTAAATGAAACCAAAGTAGACTAATATGATTTAAATGATGGTGAAAATGAAAATCAATGCCAGGAGGTTTTAGCATTTGTTTAATTTATTGACACTGACAGATATCAATGTGGGACTTTCAAAAGTGATACTGGCTAAATGAACAGCATGCCACTTTTAAAAAGGGGATCAGATTATCTTATCTTATGTTTAAAGTTCAAGCAATCGATTGAATATGGAGATTCCATTGCCTGAACCTCTTCCACCACGGCCAGAGGAAACTGCACCAAAGAGCCCCGTGTCCAAGGTGTCCACTAGTCCATTGTCCAGTAGTCCGAGCAGGACAGGACGGTCAATCAACTCCCCTAGGCTGCCTAGAGTAGTTCGACGGGGGACAGCCAATAGGAGTGAGCGACAGCCTCCCGCTGCTGCCACCGATGTGGAAGATTTTGATCCAGAGTTGCAACGTGCAATTGAACTGTCTCGAATTACTGCAGAAGGTGAAGAGTCTGTTTATTTATTTATTTATTTATTTATTTATTTATTTATTTATTTATTTATTTGTTTGTTTGTTTGTTTTATTGATTACTGTTTAACAGTTGAAAATATAATTTTACACAGCACAATCTTGCACATTCAAACCTTGCATCTTGTATTTTGTAAAGTGAACTTTATTTGGTCTGTAATTATTGCATAGAAAGGTGTATGCATCATTCATCATGCATGAAAGTATGTATTAGATACTTAGTGTTTATATGTTTAATCAATGCAACTTTCAGTTAATATTTAAGGAATTAACAAGAAAACTAACCAAATGATATTAAAAAGTGTGTTATCAAATGTGATCATATAAATGTCAGATTGTAACACAAAATAAATATGTTGTCTTTTTACAGAGGAGGACACAGAACTGAAAATGGCAATACAGCTGTCTTTACAAGACTCTGCCCCAAACTCCCCCTTGGAGGCCAGCATCCCCATCACTTGTGTGGACGTCCATGCCACGGACACTCCAGTCACCCCTGTCCACAGCATGCATGTGCCGACGCTAAGTGGTACAGAAGCTCAGTTGATTTTAGCACCTCTTACAGAGCCTTCATTGTGTGTGGATGAGGAAGGAGATATGGAGTTAGAGAAAAGTGTGTTAGGAAGTAAATTGCCAGGTGTTTCCGTTTATAGCCTTCAGGAGAGCAATCAAGAACCACAGGACACTAAGAGCCTAGAAATACCCGAGTATACTGCTACTGCCACCAGAAATGCACAATCAAACATTTCAATGGACCCCAGTGATGGTAGTGACCCAGTTGACCAGATATCTGGAGATAGGGACCACAATGACAATAACAACCAGTCAGTATTGACCCCGAGAGATGACCACTCCAGTAGCTCTGAGAAATCACAGGAGGAAGAGGAGCTGGATACTCATGTGAAAATGTTACTGGCCTACAGTGACTCTATAGTGACCAGTAGTGCACTGACCACTTCAAAGGATGACAGTGACTCTACTGCGGCCTGTTTGGAAAGTCCACTGGACACTAGACAGCATGAAGAAGGAATGGGTGGAGCCAGACCAAAGCACAAACCACATCAGGCTCCTCGACATCACAAAGAAGGTCAAGGTCATGCACAAGGTCAAGGTCATCCCAGGGAATCAGAAGAAGACCCTCAGTGCTCTGGGACGTGTCATGGTGCCTATGGAAACAGTTTTGGTCTGATCAAGAACATTTCTGTGAATAATATTTTGGCTATGGATGTGAACAAAACTAAAGAGTTCGAAAAGAAAGATTTCAGTCACCTTTACTCCTATGTGAAAACTCCCACGGAAGACCTTCCAAGTGCCATTCATGGGGAGGTTGCTGCTGCATCAGTTCCTTTACAGTTCAATATTGATGTGTGTGGGGCCCAGAGCATTGGGGCAGGGCCTCCAGTGGTCGACCCAGCAGTTACCACCCTCGATGAGTGGACAGAATATCTGACCTCCTCTGCCGTGTCCACCAGCCCCACTGTCCACTGCATCAGTACTTACACTGACCAGGTGCCCATGGCAACCACAGATAACATGGACAAGTGGTCCGTTTCTTCTTCGTCTACAAAGGAGATGGAATCGGAAACATCACCACTTCTTCTTAACAATGAGAGTAATCTGCCCTCAGGGTCCTCATCCTCAGGAAAGGTTGTGATTCACGGACAGAATGATCTGAACAGGGGACCATCTTCTGGGAGTGGTGAGAGGGAGACCTCCCTGTGGGCCAGGCATTCAGCTAATCAGATCACTCTTACAGATTTAACCCAGGATGATGAAGACGATATGGTATATGTATGAGATAGCTCTGTGGCTCCCAAATGTTTGTATCCTAAGTGCGAGCATTTGTAACTCCCTTTTATCTCCAGATTGCACATTTATGTGAAAAATGTGACTGACAAGACAGTTACAAGAATGTATGTTAATTACTAATATTTGAGAAAAGGTTACAAATTTTTTGCATACTCCAGCTGCAAATGCTCTATATTAGATCAACAGCAGTGCCTTTGAGTCAGAGTTATTGATTCAATATCTTTAGATATAAAACTGACCAGATAAAACTCTTACCTTTGGGTATTGGGTTTTCATCACTGTATAAAAATATCTAAAATGATGTGAAAGTTAGTTTACAATTTATGAAATCCTAAATAGGCAAGGTTCAAAGTCATTGTATCATCAGTGTCTTGATTCTAAAGGTCACCTGTAAATTGGACCAATGACATCTGAAGGTAGGGAAAAGTTAGAGTTGGTGACCATGTAAAGTAATTAACATCTTATGCTCAGTGACCTTGGAAGGGGGATTCTCAATTTACATGATATTTATTCCCAGTGAAATTCTTAATTAAATCATGAACATTTGCTTCAGCACCTCATTCTGTTGTGATCCTTTAAATTATGAATAATTTACCAAAGTTTTGCACAAATATTCAAGGTTTGATATGAAACCCAGTGATGGACTTCTGATCAGTCAAGTCATATTAATCCCATATATGTATCTGTAAATGGGTGTGATAGTTGATAATTGAAATGAATAGTACATGTAAGTATTGAATGGGCATGTTTCTTTCTTTTGGAATATATGTAATACATCGTGATGTAGCTGTAATTTACAAACATGATTTTTTCAACCTTGGTGTGAAGCTTTGTTGTGTAATCCAGATGCTTAGTTACAGTTTTTTTAAGCAGTTTTTTTTCTGCAATTATTTTCAGATTTTGAAGGATTCTAATCGGTGAATTAAATTATTTATTTATTTATTTTGCAAAGCTGGCCTTTGTTTCAGGAAACTGATATTTTGAAAGAGGCAACACATTTAGAAAAGGATTTTGTAGCAGTTCAAGTAATACTTTTTCTTTCTGCAATGGGTATATCTCCAATTGTGATTTCAACAAGTAACCTAATATTATTTTATTCTAATATTGCTTGAATCCATAAAGTGGCACAATTGGCTGCAATGATTGTAGGGTCTAATTTACATGTATCTTTGTGCCTTAAATGTAGTTTTTGTTGTGTTCAGAATATGGTAATACTGCTCTTTGTTTGGCATTGTTTTTTTTTTTTTTTTTTTTTTCGTTGAAAGATGAATACTTCACACTGTTTCTTCAGATTGCAGCCTTTTGCTTACTTAGTGGCACCTGCAAATAATAGTCTTGGGAATTGTGAGTTTTTTTCTTTCAAATGTTTGTGATATCAGTATTAGGTGCATCTCTTTGTGAAGTGCAGGACATATTTTGCTTAATTGATGTCAAGCCCCATAAACTTTAGTTCAGATTATTTAGCCATATACTAGTATGTGTAAAAAAAAACTGAATTTAAATTTTGTTTGTTTGTCAGTGTATCTGCATCAGTTGAATATGAATTCCTATAAGTAATACATCTATGACATTTCATATTTTCTTCAAAAGTAATATATGCCAATTTTAAGTTCAGCTCTCTAAGTGAGAAACCAGTCTTAACTCCTTGACTCAATTCTCACCAGATGGAATTCTTATTTCTCAAAATAGATAATAGTTGTTTATAAATGAAGGTGTTGGCACTTGAGGCTTGTTGGCAAAAGTGACATGGAAAAAATAATTCTCTATGAAACTAAGTCTTTGTCTGAAAACCAAACCAGTGAATTGAAACTAAACTTCTCATGTTTTATACAAATTTGATATTTAATCAGAAAGTTTATGTTGTGATTTGTATAAAGAAATCAATACTCCAGAACTGTGTGTAAGTGTCAAAGAAAGTGGATACTTATTTTAATAAAGTATGAAGAAAGATCATTAAAGCTTTTTAAATATATGATATATTTATTAATCACCAATTTTTGTTCTTAGGATAACATTGTCTTTAAATGTTTTCTTGACTACAGCCAATACTTGGAATTTTACATTTATTTTGAATTTTTTGACAATGGGCGAACCCCCCTCCCCCTCCTTGCTTGTTTACCGCTAGTCTATTAGTGAAAAAGTTTGCATCAGCTTTGGCTAAATCTCTTAGTTCTAATGCAGTCTGCTAGAAAAAACAATTATAAGGCAGTGAAATTGTCTTTGGTAGCCCTCTGCAGCAGAAAGCTATATACTGTTTTCAAATGAATAAGTGTTAAATATTTTAAAATGCACAGTTAAGCTTAAGCCAAGAGGGTTATTTTATCAACATTTCCCATTGCAGCTATGTTAAAGCATATGGCATGTCTGATTTGAAATAAGTTGGAACAAAGCTTCTGCTATTAATGCGTACGCGGTGTAACAAATTGTGCTGTTCGATTTTTGTATCATAGCTTGTAAGGTTTTCTTAATATATACATTGTATGTACTCCATTATATGTATAATATATATAAATTTAGATGATATGTTTACAAAGAGTGAAGAACGTAATACCGGCCTTTGTGGTCAGTTTTATTTAGGATTAATTGATTTTTGTAATAATGATATATATATTACTTGAAAATAACGGCGATGTTTACTATTCTGTGCATGCGTACTGCAAACTACCTATAGGTGGTTTGTTGTGTTGCTAACAATAAATATTTTAAAAGTACATTTAGAAATTTGTGCCTCCCATTATCAAGGAAACCGCTTGATACTGAACACCACGAAATTGAAAGATTCACTACCCGTGTTTGAAAATGTCCCAAAGTCACGTTTTCTTTGCCTACAAGTCCTGCAAGGTACTTCTCTTTCCCAATTCTAACCTTAAAACAATAAAACCACTCAAATGAAGTGAAAGGATGTCGTAATTACCTTGTGAAATGTAAAGGGAGAGTTGGTGGTCTACGTGACTGGTCAGTCATTTAGAACTAATAGATCATTTGATTACAAATGGTATAAAACATGGCGTCCAAGGGCACTGGTGGGTCGAGCCAAGTTGGAAGTTAATGCACTTTAAAAACGCCCTGATATACAAGCTTTAAACATGACAAAAATATTTCACTCAGAAAATCTGTATTTTTTCTCTAACATTTTTTTTTTTTTTTTTTTTTTTGGCGCTCGCCGTTTCTTTTTTATGCTTTCTGACAACCCAAACAATTTTCTCTAAAGTTGGCACTACGTTTTGCATGCTCCAGCTACATGTCTTCCAAGTATGCATGGTCATAGCAACAATATAGTAAAGCAATAAGATTAAAGATTTCATAGCAATGAACGGTCTTGGATTCCGAGCTCGCGGCGGAATTATTAGACTGGAATATTGTTATTAATGTGCGTACACTTGATTTACACTCAATTCTACGGATTGTCTTATAAAGATGTACCTCTGTATAGTGACTAATTTTTCCACTGACTCCGCACGTCAACAGGTATCCTATCAAAGTATGTGTATTGACTGAGATAACACGGTTATTTCATGATAAAAGTGCGCAAATTCCGGGCTGGTGACACCATAAATGTGTATTAGACCACGTTATGTTTTCTTTTATTTCACAATTTAATTGGATTTATTGCTGACAGTCAGTTTAAAGTAAACGTTTTCTATGTGTGTTACATTTAAATTTTCTGTTAATTGCTGCTTTTTAATAAAATGAGTAAATTAAGGGTTTACCATTTGAAACACTCGGAAGTTCAGTATTTAGCAGATGTTGCTTTAAATATTTGTATATACTCAACGTCTTGATAAAAAAATGGCAGTTTTAATTTCCTGGGACATATTATTATTGTACGCACAATATTCCGTCTCTATTTAGGTCATATGTCTCCGAAGATGCGTTATCTTCTTACTAAGTATGTACAGGTTAATGTAGCGTTTCTATGGTCAGTGCTACTGAAGGACTACGATCACAGTACATAGGTTAATAATGTCACACGGAAGGACTTTCGGACGTACCAGTAAAGTATGATTATTTCGAAACAATGGCAGCAATAGGAAGGGAGGTGACAATTAGTTTGATACTTGTTGGATTTGTTTTGTATTCAGGTATGCGGGGTATATTAATGAGAGGGAGATAGAGAGCGACAAAAAGCATAAAAACACGTGGTATCATGTATAAACAAAGACACATTAATCTCAGCACAGGATGAAGCAAGCGGAAATAGATCTTTTGTGTATTTTAGAAAGACACTTTCCCATGTCCCTGATGAAGACGTCTTGCTAGACAATGAAATATCGAAGTGAAAATCACTTTAGGTTCAGGCTACCAGTGTTGGAAGAAATTACTGTAAATTTTATTCAGTTTTAGATGTGGGCGCCGCTGAAACGTTCCGTTGTCCGTCATTGCCCCTTGGTCACTACCCTTTCTTGTACTGCCCATCTCCACAGGACCCCCCTAACCACACACGCTGCTGTTCCGAGGGATGCTGCGACGGTCGGGGAGAACATCACTGTCCCTCCGGTACGTCATGATTGTTTATTATCTTGTGTGGTGTGTCATTGTTTATCATCGTCCTGACTGTCCTGACATACATAAGTACGTGAGTAGTAAAGATATATTGTGTAATATCATTTTCAAATCGGACCAGGGCTTTTTAAGCTACTGAATAGGTGTATCTGTTTTCATTTATATACGGATAGAGTTTGCTGGTATGTGGCTGCGATACAAGCATCTCCACATTTAAATTCTGTCAAAGTAAAAAAAAAAATGCGATGGCGTACGATTTTCTTGACACAAAGAAAATGTTAAAGTTTTTTCTTAATTTTAGATGATTACAATAAAGACTTTTACTGTCCTCGACCTGGTGACCAGTCCGGTTTGGAGACATTCTGTTGCAAGGCAGGGGACAACAGTGATGCTTGCTGTGGACCGACGGCATTAGCGTAGGTCACTTTTTGTCAGTGAGTTACTTTTTAGTTTAAATGTAACAATATAGGTTTAACATTTCATTAAAACAAAGCGAAAAACTGAACATTTCTTTTGATTTCTTCACATTCCAGTCCTTAAGATGTCATGGGACCACTTTGAATTGTTGAAACAATGGATTTTCTCTTCTGCTTTCAGTTTTATTTTCAGGGTGAAGTCACCAGACTCAGGCATTGTTCACAGTCTGTTAAAATCTGTGATGTAGCATAAACATATTTTCTTCTTTTTGCACAGCATTTGGGTTCTGCCAGTGATTGGTGTATGCTGCGGGCTTGTCTTGCTCTGCGTGAGTTGTGTCGTCTGCTGCTGCTGCGCCTGTTGTCCATTATATCGGCGACGTCAACAATATGTGGTCATCAAATCGTGGTAGTAAACCGCGGGCACATACTTTCTGGGCTGGGATGGACAAGATCTAAAAAAAAAAAAAGACAAGAATCATTCACAAACAAGCTGATGGCAGCTGAGAAATGGACAGACAATTATAGATGACAAAACTGATAGAAGCAATATTAGAAAAAAAAAAACACTAAAATGAAACAACAACCAATTTTTTAAGATGAAAGTGCACAAACGGGGGCTTTGTCCATTTTGATGCGCTATCACGAATTTTTAATTATGTACTACAGTTACTGTGGAAAGTAAAAAAAAAATTAACTGCCGAGGGCTTCAGTCACATATAGGAATTCGAAGTCACGCTTTGAAAATGCTTTAGTAGTGGAAAATGAAGACTTCACAAGTTAGAAACTTTACAACAAACTTTACAATAAACTCCGGCTTGTTTTCTGAACTAGAGTTGTGTTTAAGTATTTGAAGTCCTGTTTGTATTGTCATGTAAGTTTGAAAATAATGAGGTTTTCGTTTAATGGTCTTAACGGTGGCAGACCTCAAAATGTTTTGTCAACATTAGAAAGATAATAGAGCTTTGATTTTTACCATTTGCGAGCAGGATATAATAAAGATATTAAAAATGTTCAGCCAACGCGATTAAATAATGCTCAATTGCGTCAATTATTACCACCAACTTTAATTAAATAAGTAGGGCCTACCACTAGTGCCGTAGACATTCAGAAATTGTAACTATCGCAAGGCTTCAGACCTATAGGAGTTCGAAGTCAGAAAATACCCATGCATGAAAAATTAAACGTTCAGAAAGTAAAGCAACATAAATTAAATGGGATTTCAATTATTATCGTATAACAAACATAAATATCTTATCGAGGTTTCTGTACTTCCGTTACGTACATTGTAAATCAGGTAGCCATTTTGACGCGAGATCTTCGGATAGGATCGAGGTGGAAGAAAGACGCCAAAATTTGTCACTGAAACTGAAATTATTCCAGCGGTCAAAAGAACTGAACGCGTCTTCCTCCTGGATGGGTAACAACATTCACATTTCACTAGTTATTATTGTTATTACCAAATTATCAAAATTATCATCTTTATTAAAGAGAGCAGATAATAAAATGTTTCTCTACAGAACTAGTCGCGAACAGATGAGAAAAGCAAATCCATTGTAACTCCCCTTTTTTCGATGTTCATGGTTTAATTTTCATAACTACGCCTCTTGTTATTTTAATAACTATTAAAATAGTGTTTTTATTGTGAAAGATAGATCGAAGAATTGTTGCCCCTTTAAATTCGGTGACCTGCCTTTCGTTTACGAGACTATTGGATGCGTTCTGCACCAAAAACATTGGATTCGTGTCCGACAGACCTGCACCCATGCCAAAATTGTCTCCTTTGCTAAGTTCGTTTTCCTGTTACTTTTCAGGACATTACTTTTTTGACATTTATATATGCAATGAAATGTTTGCTTTGAATTGTAATATTCTGCATCAAAACATGTATCAATAAAAAGTCGCAATTTATTTATGGAACTTCTTGTGACAGATACATTAAGGAAATGTATTCAATGTATACTTGGTGTCAGCCGTGCTCGTAGCCGGTACATACCTTACGAAGTTATAGTGAAGTACTCTATCGACCTTTTGTGTATTTATTATAATTTGTTTATACATTTGGGTCGGTAGGGGTACCCAGCAGTTTTCGAACTTAAAGAGACCCTATAGGGTATATCCGTGAAACTCAGAGTAGTGGTATTAGATGCTTTTTCTTTAGCTATCATTATCGTGTATCGATATTTATTTATATAGCATATGCATGTACGACACAGTGGCAGATTTAGAGGGGGGGTGCGGTGTCTCCTGCCCCCCCCCCTTTCGATTTCTCAAAGATATATCACACCAATATTCCCCACTTGAAATTAGAGATTTAACTAGCTAAATTATAGTTCTAAACCGTACCAAAGGGCACTGTTTGCTCTCCAAAACCAAAAATTTTTGAGTAGGCCCCGAACCCCACACCAGGGGGCGATGGGTCGGCTTTCCATTAGAGACCTGCTTTTCGCCCCCCCCCCCTTTCAAATAATCCTGGATCCGCCCCTGCGACACATGTATCAACGGGTATTTTTTTTATAAAGTAAACACATAGATTCTATACATGAGAAGGAATAACATTTTATTGGTAAGATACTACAGGCTATCTACAAACTATTAGCGCATCTCTCTTCAGGCTCTTCTGATGCATTATTGGTTAATGAATCTAATTTTCCAGCAATTTTTATTGTTTAGCAGTTTTTTTTTCGGTATTATATGCCATTATTTTGATACTTCAATAATATGTCTATCTAATTCATGGTTTAATTCTCATTCTTTTGTAACATAGACCCCTATGGTCGTTTAAATAATGAAGTTCACAATTTGTAGGCTAGGCCTGATACATCTGCAAAGAAATCGTTCGGAAAATTTCCATCCATTAGTACGTACTAATCCATACTGGTTGAGATTGACGGTCACGTGACAGCTCCAACATCATGACGTCAGAGAAGTCACGCAACTTCTGGAATATAAAGAGAGTGTCATTAGACGAATTTGATGCATAGTCATACTAATATACTGTATTTACCAACTTCTGAAATAAAAAGGAATTGAGATCAGATGGAAATTATGTATAATATATTTAACGACTACATGTGCAAATCCCGTCCACGGAGTAAATAATTTAAAATTAAATGAAGATTCTGCCAAGAAATTCGTTAATTGAATACACGTTGCCAATACTCTGTCACGATTATTATGATGAACCCGGCTGGCTGGTTGATAATCATAGAATATATTTCAAATAGGTACATGCGCACTGTACTCATATCTTACCTTTATATAATAGGGATTTCATTAGAGGCGGAGCACTCCCACACGCCCTCTTCTAGAAGGCACTTGCTCTCTACACCACATGGACTACCTGTTTCCTCTATTTGGTTCGGCTCCACGCACGTATACCAGTGGCTGCAGTTACCAGAGGCCCAAGAGTCACTTAACTGGAAAGATAGAAAGGATATTGGTCAAGCAGTTTGGAAACTGAAACTTTTTTGCCATCTTACATTTTTGCCATTGTACATTTTGATCAGTTCAGACTACATGAAAGTCTGATCACGTAACAGAGCTGATAATCTGTATTGAAATAATAATAATAATAATTATAATAATAATAATAAACTTTATTTAAAGATGGTAAAATATGTAAAGTGCGCACACTTATCTTACACATGGCCCTCTTGCCTATACCAGTACACTGCAGGTAGATTATTATTGATTTTTAAAACACGAAAATTGTTAGAGACCTCAGTGGGCTTGGAACTCTTTTAAATGGTACTTTGCTGTTTTTGGTTGCACCCTTTTACCTGATGGTAGCTTCCCATTGCATCCATGCAGCCACACATTTCGTTAGGCACGCACAGATGCCCACTACGGACGTACCCAGCCAGACACTCGCACCCCTCTTGTATGCCTCTTTCACATCTCTCGGAACGAGGAGATCGGTCACAAGAAGCCGGACACCTGGTCGTTTCTGGGCTGTATCGCATGTTGTATCCCGCCGTTGCACACACTGTCATCGCTATTAAAAAAACACGTGAAAAAACATGATCAGGATAAGAGGACTGAATTTAAAAGAGAGGTCAATAGTTGTTCAGTTCACTCTGTTTATCATATTTTGTCATTACGAAATTGCCCAATTGATGGCCAAATGACAGCTATACTGATGAACTTACGGCAATCGGTTACTTCTCTCCAAGCGCCAGGAAATACCCCAAGCCCGACTTCTTCGCACGCTTTGGCATACGCCCCAATAATACCACACGCCGCCTCATGCTGAATCTGCATTCATAAGAAAGATCTAAAATAGTTTCTATGAGTTTCAAATTCATGTTCAGCATAAAGTTTGTATCTGAATTATTTCTGAATTAACTTTTAAAACCGACAATTTTTGATTGGTGAATGCTTGCATTTGGAATAGAAAAAATCTTCTACTTTTAATTTTCACAAGAGAATGACGAGCAAGTTTGTCAGCGCATTTGCCGAGGTGACGATTTCGACATCACATTGCCGGATGAGACTTGGCCGAGTGAACTGGCTTAATAAGTTAACCTACCTCTGGCAGTGTTGCTTCATCTCCTGTGGCTGAGCAAACATCAATTGCACAGGATACGTAGTACTCTTCGGAATTCACAAGTGGACTTGCGGCACAATTGCC
This sequence comes from Lingula anatina, assembly GCF_001039355.2. The sequence continues at coordinate 989,556 of NW_019775458.1, read as the reverse complement.
GAACACGCCTTCAACGTTTTGTATGACAGCACAGAGGTCCTTTGCCTGGCAGTCTGTTTGCTCCGAAGGAGCTTGACGCTTGCGTCTTCTCCCAACTGGGGCCTGGCACCTGAAATGTTAAGGGCAACAAGGCTGTGATGGGTTCTGTTTTCAACAACTTTCTTTACAGAAGACAAATGAAATAAAATTGTTCAATAGAGCAAGGACTATATAAGACTATACAACAAAGCATGTTGTAGAATCCACACACATCAAGCTTGTTGATAACACCCTTATTGTAATGGGAACTCCGGAAGTTTCAAACCCACATATACGAGTTTAAGAATGCGTGGCAAACCATCTTAATAATAGTTCCATTTATCTTACTCCCGTGCAAGACTGGGATCAGGAACCAGCCAGCTTTCTCCAATCTGGTCAAACATGGCTTGGGTCTGTGGCACCGGTGGAAAGGACGGTATATACTGGTCACCCACATAAGTTCCGTCAGCCAGGGAGTAGTCATCGGCTGGGATCCCATTGCAGGTACCACACATACCACACAACAGCCCCCTGTAAGTTCCGGGAACGGTTATGAAGAGATTGTGATTATACCACGTAATACGAATTCCAAAGTCGAATTGAAAATAAATCCAGTAGTCAACCCCAAGGTATATGCTGATGCATCTTCCTGCGTTGCACAGGTCGATGGGTGTGGTGCTTAAGCCGAGGATTTGTATCCAAGAATTCAACTAAAACGAATGATAAATCAAATGTTAGATACGTATTAGGAAATAATTTTAAAAAACTTCATACAGGTTGGTAAAAATATGCTGAATATCCTATATTTATTCAATAAAATATTCTGGAAAACGTATCATTGTGTATCTTGATTCAGTGACAGACTCACTGTAACTATTTTCTCTAAGATGGCTCAGGATCTTGGCAAAAAAGGCTAGGCTACTCTAAGCCAAGAAATACTTCAGTTGAATGATTGACAACTGAATATCGCATTAAACTATAAGCCATTTGTTGCACATTCTCTCTTACTTGAGCAGGTATATTACTGTTCCCTTTATGATAGAGATTACAGTGAAAAGATGCCTACTATTGTATCCCACATGAAAGCTGTTGGTGGTGATCCTATCCCAAACTTGAATTTCATTCCAAAAACGTCAATGAAAGCTTCTTTAATCCATGTGCGATCCGGGAATCCGGGTGCCGGGTAGTTGATTCCTTCAATGTTGAACTCAGTTAGTTCTGGGTGGACCGCCGGATCGAAACAAGTCTTGCTGATGGTGTACCTGCATTCACCTTTTGGAAGCACATAAATTATTTTTTATAAAGATAAGGGCAACAATGTTGCATTTTCAAAAGGATTTTGATTAAGACATTAGATCATTAACTATGAAAGAGGCTTTTTTGTGGTCATAGATAGAATGGTAAAATAGCGCATTTATTTGATTAGTTGATCAATAAAGTCCTTGTACACTGTATGTCTGTTAGCAACATCAGGCATAAACCTATGGGAGGGCTTCTGGGGATTTTTTTCAGGTCAGAAATGGGCTAGATTTTGGTGGCAAATCATTAATTAATAGGCCTAATTGAAACTGAGCAGCAAATCAATTGATCAAACGATTAATGCGCTCTCGGAGCGCTCTCGGAGCGCTTTTTAAAGTTTCCAATGATTTTCTTAACAAAGTTTGTTCACAGAGTGGCTCGATTCCATGAGACTCACCTTGGTAATGAATTGACTGGCCATCATACGTTTGATAGTGTGGATCCCCCATAACTTTACAGCGACATTGATCTGCAAAGTAAATAGATGCGTTGCCCATGAACTGTTGCACATTAATGGTCTTTTTGATATGAATACATAGTGAGACGTGAACGTCATGTATCTTACAGTTACAAACAGCCCATTAATTTTATTAATATGCCATACCTCAAAACATGTAATCTCCATGCTGGCTAAAAATGGGAAATATTAAGCCGTATGAACCTACATAGACGCCAGTGGTATATGATATGGTTTATAACGAATTACTATTCTGGAAGTAGTTTGATTTGGAAAGATGTAAAGAAAGCCACATATGAGATAACAGAACAGTCCAGCCTTTACATGCACGCAGATTGAGGCTCCACCTATCCAGGAGTAATTATGTCTATCAGTGACTTCAGCGCTGATTATGCAGCAAGACTTGGAATTGTTCATATGGACTACCAGATGACCGACTAAAGTCTAGTCTCCTAGACTAAGTTTAAGTCCTATATAAGATTTTAAAACGCCCTTTATGTTACTTAGCAACAATTTACAAAACGCTGCCTATGAAATCGTTCCAACGTAAAAAATATAGCAGTGCATTGTCACCTACCGGAGTGGCAGTCCACGTTACTACAATGATCCTGGCTTAGTATGGCTTGGTTCCAGCAATTGTCATACGCACACGGCATGTCAAAACCCCTGCGAGATGTGTCACACTGGATAAAACGTTTACAGTCCGTCGGATGGGCAAAATAGTACTGATTTGACGGACCCAATGAGCATATCAAATCTGAAACACGTCAATGAATATTATGTCATTAAAACATGCCTTTATACACTTTGCGACAGATCTTTATTTGAACTGTGGACGCTTTTGTATAAATAAGTATGAAATCATGACAAAATAATTTCAATATGCAACTCCTTAAGGAGAGGGGTACTTTTTTGACCATACAATTGACATAGGATGAAGTTTTGGCCAGCAAAATTGCCAGGAGGTTGGGTTGTTCCATGAGAACCATTAACAGACCTAATATGATAATTCTATAGATAAGCAAAAGAAAAAAGACACTTGCACAATTGAAAGTAATTTGATTTTTTTCTTTTCATCGTCATCGGTCATCGCAAGAACTCACCCAATTGTGCTTGTGTTAGAGCCTCTGTCGTCACGAGGAGACAAAGGAGAGTTAAAACGCCAACTGAGAACCTAAAGTTACCTGCTCCCAAGAAAAAAAGCCAAGTTTTTTATTATTCTAAAACATTCAATGTTTCGTAAACGACGTGTTGCCAGTAAGAAATGAAAAAAAACTTATACAATATTAGCGCGATTTTCTTTACTTTACGAAGTTCGATTAAGAAACATAAGAAAACATATATTGTAACATGCACACGCTCCAAATGTGTCGATCTTTCCTAAGGGTAGTATTAAACAAGGAAACAAAAGCCAAACTGTTTGTTTCTTTTCATGTCCCAATACGCACTATATTTCTATTTGATGTTGCAACAGAAATTGAAAACAACACACTAGTTGAAATCTACATATGGGTATACTAAATACCTTTTTTGAATAACACAAAACTGAGATATACTGACAGTAGAAGTCCTTTTAAAATTGTTCTTGCAGCGCTAAGAAGTAACTATTTCGATTATATACGAATATGACAAACCTGTGTATCCAAAGTAGATAGCGTCTACAAATTAATTATGACACTTACCCATTTTGGCTGCTGTATCCAGGCCTGGATAGGTTTTTCATCGTCGACACTGTGTATTTATACGTTTGCTTACCACTTAAAATCGAGTGGTCTTGATTTCCAATTCTGGCCGGTTTGATATATTATAGGTGCTGACAAAAAACTGGACTGCTTTCAACCTCATTAACATGGCTGTGAGATGACCGCTTTTGTATGTGGAGTGCTTGGAATATTTTTATCGATATCTTTATGTCCATTAATTTATACATTTTAAAGGTCCAGAAGGTATAACCTAGCGACCCTCGTGAATAACAGTTACTGGGGCAGAACGGTGATGTACAAGATGCAATAACATGAAGTAATGTTAGGTTAACTTCCATTGAAATACTAAGGTAATCTTTGAACAATTTTAGTTAAAATGTGAATTTCTGTGTGTTCCTACACAAATCTACTACACATGATAGAGGTTTGCATCTTTTGGCAAAGCATGAAGCACTGTTTGCTTCTCACTTAAGCCACACGTACTCTTTTGTCATCTTTATTATTTAATGAATGATAAAGTGATGTTATTCTCTTAATAGATTCATAGCTGTGAAGTGTTTACCATGTCATCTTTCAGTGCAAAATCAACGAGCTGTTGTCTGGGTGGACATCATCCACTGATATATATAATATTATGTCAAAGGTGGTGGGTCACACAAATAAAAATGTCATCTTCAATTGTCCTTGAATAATAAAATAGCGTTATTTTCTTAATTGATTCACAATTATGAAGTGTTTACCATGCCCTCCTCCAAGCAAATTCAACAAGCTGCAAGTGCTGCCTGGGCAAATATACTAGCCAAAAAGTTTTTTATATCTGTAGTTTTTATATACCTTTTCATGCAATATTGTTGCATAACTGGTAGTGTAATGTTCAGTAACATGGCTGCAGTACAGGCTAGTACCCTCCTCCTCGCGGAACGCACGAGGCCTCGAATGCGGACCTGGGGCGTCATTTTCCATTCTCCCACCAGTGCAGCTCTCAACTTTATGACAGTGGTAGGCTGTTTCTGGCGGCTATGAAGTCATCTGCCCAGTTCACCCCAGGTATGTACAATGGGAGACATATTTGGTTTAAACGCTGGCTACGGAAGAGTCTGGATCTGTTCCTGCTGCAGGTACCCCTGTGCTATCCTGGCAGTATGGGGACGTGCATTGTTCTGCTGGAGCAAGAGTAGGGTTGGGTGTTGATGCATGAGTGGCACAACAGCTGCCCTTAGGGCATTATATCCGTACCGCTGGCCAGTCAGATTTTTCCNACTTATAGGAAAGAAACATGGCACTAAAATACAGCTTCAATAGGCAACGCAGGCAGTTTGGTAAATTTTTCTGGCAATTTAACAGTTTTTTGTGAAAATTTAATTTTTCACTTGTTTGCATCTTTATTTTCTGTTCTTTGTCTGTACATTTGACAGCTTTGCTGCCTTGTTATGCTTTCTGACAACCCAAACAATTTTCTCTAAAGTTGGCACTACGTTTTGCATGCTCCAGCTACATGTCTTCCAAGTATGCATGGTCATAGCAACAATATAGTAAAGCAATAAAATTAAAGATTTCATAGCAATGAACGGTCTTGGATTCCGAGCTCGCGGCGGAATTATTAGACTGGAATATTGTTATGAATGTGTGCACACTTGATTTACACCCAATTCTACGGATTGCCTTATGTACCCCTGTATATAGACTAATTTTTCCACTGACACCGCGTGTCAACAGGTATCCTATCAAAGTATGTGTATTGACTGAGATAATACGGTTATTTCATGATAAAGTGCGCGTATTCCGGGCTGATGACAGCATAACTCTGAATTAGACCACGTTATGTTTTCTTTTATTTCACAATTTAATGGGATTTATTGCTGACAGTCAGTTTAAAGTAAACGTTTTCTCTGTGTGTTAAATTTAAATTTTCTGTTAATTGCTGCTTTTTAATAAAATGAATAAATTTAGGGTTTACCATTTGAAACACTTGGAAGTTCAGTATTAAGCAAATGTGGCTTTAAATATTTGTATATACTCAAAATCTTGATAAAAAAAATGGCAGTTTTAATTTCCTGTTTTATTATTGCACGCACAATGTTCCCTCTTCATTTAGGTCATATGTCTCCGAAGACGCGTTATCTTCCTACTAAGTATGTAAGCCTACTGGTTAACGTAGCTTTTCTATGGCCAGTGCTATTGAAGGACTACGATCACAGTACATAGGTTAATAATGTCACACGGAAGGACTTTCGGACGTACCAGTAAAGTATGATTATTTCGAAACAATGGCAGCAATAGGAAGGGAGGTGACAATTAGTTTGATACTTGTTGGATTTGTTTTGTATTCAGGTATGCGGGGTATATTAATGAGAGGGAGATAGAGAGCGGCGACAGGCATAAAAGCACTTGGTGTATAAACATATATAAACATATATAAACAAGGGCTACTGTACTTTAAACTCAGCACAGAATCAAACAAGTGGAAATGGTTCTTTTGTATATTTTAGTAAGATACTTTCCTATTTCCCTGATGAAAATGTCTCGCTAGACAATGAAATATCCAGGTTCAGGCTACCAGTGTTCGAAAAAACTACTGTAAGTTTTATTCAGTTTTAGGCGCGGATGCAGCTGACACGTTCCGTTGTCCGTCATTGCCCCTTGGTCACTACCCCTTCTTGTACTGCCCATCTCCGCAGGACCCCCCTAACCACACACGCTGCTGTTCCGAGGGCTGCTGCGACGGTCGGGGAGAACATCACTGTCCTTCCGGTACGTCATGATTGTTTATTATCTTGTGTGGTGTGTCATGGTTTATCATCGTCCTGACTGTCCTGACATACATAAGTACGTGAATAGTAAAGATATATTGTGTAATTCATTTTCAAATCGGACCAGGGCTTTTTTAAGCTCTGTTTTCATTTATATACGGATAGAGTTTGCTGGTATTTGGCTGCGATACAAGCATCTTCACATTTAAATTCTGTCAAAGTAAAAAAAAAATGCGATGGTGTACGATTTTCTTGACACAAAGAAAATGTTAAAGTTTTTTCTTAATTTTAGATGATTACAATAAAGACTTTTACTGTCCTCGACCTGGTGACCAGTCCGGTTTGGAGACATTCTGTTGCAAGGCAGGGGACAACAGTGATGCTTGCTGTGGACCGACGGCATTAGCGTAGGTCACTTTTTGTCAGTGAGTTAATTTTTAGTTTAAATGTAACAATATAGGTTTAACATTTCATTAAAACAAAGCGAAAAACTGAACATTTCTTTTGATTTCTTCACATTCCAGTCCTTAAGATGTCATGGGACCACTTTGAATTGTTGAAACAATGGATTTTCTCTTCTGCTTTCAGTTTTATTTTCAGGGTGAAGTCACCAGACTCAGGCATTGTTCACAGTCTGTTAAAATCTGCGATGTAGCATAAGCATATTTTCTTCTTTTTGCACAGCATTTGGGTTCTGCCAGTGATTGGTGTATGCTGCGGGCTTGTCTTGCTATGCGTGAGTTGTGTCGTCTGCTGCTGCTGCGCCTGTTGTCCATTATATCGGCGACGTCAACAATATGTGGTCATCAAATCGTGGTAGTAAACCGAGGGCACATACTTTCCGGGCTGGGATGGACAAGATCTAAAAAAAAGACAAGATCTTCCACAAACAAGCTGAAGGCAGCTGAGAAATGGACAAACTTATAGATGACAAAACTGATAGAAGCAATATTAGAAAAAAACAGTCTAAAATGAAACAAAAACCAATTTTTAAAGATGAAAGTGCACAAATGGGGGCTTTTTATGCGCTATCACGAATTTTTAATTATGTACTACAGTACTGTGGAAAGTAAAAAATTAACTGCCGAGGGCTTCAGTCACATATAGGAATTCAAAGTCACTCTTTGAAAATGCTATAGTAGTGGAAAATGAAGACTTCACAAGTTAGAAACTTTACAACAAACAATAAACTCCGGATTGTTTTCTGAACTAGAGCTGTGTTTAAGTATTTCAAGTCATGTTTGTATTGTCATGTAAGTTTGAAAATGTCATAAGGTTTTCATTTAACGGTCTTAACGGTGGCAGCGCTCAAAATGTTTTGTCAACATTACAAAGATGATAGAGCTTTGATTTTTACCATTTGCAAACAGGATGTAATAGAAATATTCGAAGAAAAATATTAAGCCATCGCGATTAAATAAATGTTTAATTGCGTTGATTATTACCATCGACTTTAATAACATGTATGTACCACTGGGGCCGTCGACATTCAGAAATTGTAACTAGCGCAAGGCTTCAGACCAATAGGAGTTCGAATCAGAAAATACCCATGCATGAAAAATTAAACGTTCAGAAAATAAAGCATCATGAATTAAATGGCATTTCAAAAAGCCCTGTCGTATAACAAACCTTAATTTCTTATCGAGGTTTACGTACTGGGAACCCAACGTAAATCAGGTAGCCATTTCAAATCACGCGACAAGAAAGACGCCAAAATTTGGTAGGCCTACTGAAACTGAAATTATTCCAGCGGTCAAAAGAACTAAAGGCGTCTTCCTCCTGAATGGGTAACAACATTCACATTTCACTAGTTGTTTTTACAGCGATTTTTTTCGAATTATCAAAATATCATCTTTTTTAAGAGAACCGATAAAAAAATATTTCTCTACAGAACTAGTCGCGAACAGATGAGAAAAGCAAGCTGTTTTCGGACTTAAAAGGAGCATATGCATGTACGAAACAGTGGCGGATTTAGAGGGGGGGGGTGCGGTGTCCCCCGCCCCCCTTTCGATTTCTCAAAAATATTTCACACCAATATTCCCCACTTGAAATTAGAGATTTAACTAGCCAAATTATAGTTCTAAACCGTACCAAAGGGCACCGTTTGCTCTCCAAAACCAAAAAAATTGAGGAGGCCCCGAACCCCACACCAAGGGGTGCTGGGTCGGCTTTCCATTAGAGACCTGCCATTCCGCCCCCCCCCCTTTCAAATTATCCTGGATCCGCCTCTTCGACACATGTATCAACGGGTATTTTTAAATAAGGTAAATACATATACATGAGAAGGAATAACATTTTATTGGAAAGACACTACAGGCTATCTACAAACTATAAGTGCATCTCTCTTCAGGCTCTTTTGATGCATTATTGGTTAATGAATCTAATATTCCAGCAATTTTTATTGTTTAGCAGTTTTTTTTTCGGTATTATATGCCATTATTTTGATACTTCAATAATATGTCTATCTAATTCATGGTTTAATTCTCATTCTTTTGTAACATAGACCCCTATGGTCTTTTAAATAATGAAGATCACAATTTGTAGGCTAGGCCTGATATATCCGCAGAGAAATCTTTCGGGAAATTTCCATCCATTACTACGTACTAATCCAAACTGGTTGAGATTGACGGTCACGTGACAGCTCCAATATCATGACGTCAGAAAAGTCACGCAACTTCTGGAATATAAAGGGAGTGTTATTAGACGAATATGATGTATAGTTATACTAATATATTGTATTTACCAACTTCTGAAATATAGAGGGGGTGAGATGAGATGGAAATTATGTATAATATATTTAACGACTACATGTGCAAATTCCGCACACAACGCAGATCAATGTCCTACGGGGTAAATGATTTAAAATTACATGAAGATTTTGCCGTGAATTTCGTTAATTGATTACACGTTTGCCAATACCTTGTTACGATTATTATGATGAATCCGGCTGGCTGGTTGACAGCCATTGACTATTTCAAATAGCTACATGTACACTGTATTTCTATTTTACCTTTTATAAAAAAGGGATTTCATTAGAGGCGGAACACGCCCACACGCCCTCTTCAAGCAGGCACCTGCTCCCTACACCGCATGGACTCCCTGTTTCCTCTATTTGGTTAGGCTCCACACACGCATACCAGTGGCTGCAGTTACCAGAGGCCCAAGAGTCACCTAACTGGAAAGATAGATAGAATGTTGGTCAGGCAGTGTGAATATTGAGAATTTTTTGGCATCTTTTACGGTGTCCATTGTGCATTTCGATCAGTCCAGACTCTGATTGGCTCTTAAAAGAGCTGATAATCTTTATTGAAATACTGACTTGTAACAGTACACTAAAGTGAACGAAATAGATCTAATTGCATCCTCTGAATTAAATTGAAATTTTCGACTTTTGGCAATTCTGAGGTCAGCAGGTAAGTTCCACGTGTATGGATTGTTGGATACCTCAATGGGATTGGAACTCGTTTAAATGGTACTTTGCTGTTATTGGTGTCCATGGACTGTCCGTTTTTAAATGTTAAAACGATTTTAGGGCATGATAAGATTACCTGATGGTAGCTTCCCATTGTATCCATGCAGCCACACAATTCGTTAGGTACGCAAAGATGCCCACTACGGACGTATCCAGCCAGACACTCGCACCCCTCTTGTGAGCCTCTTTCACATCTCTCCGTAGGAGATCTGCCGCAAGAAGCCGGACATCTTGTCGTTTCCGGGCTATAACGCATGTTGTACCCCGCTGTTTCACACACAGTCATTGCTAATCAAGAAAGACAGAAAAATATGATCAGGTTGAAGGCAACTGAACTTGAAAAAGATGTCAAAATGAGTTGGGTTTCTAACAAAGGAACCAAAACAAGACAGAACAATAACACCTATCAAACATATTATAAAACAATGATTTGTTATTGTATTTTATTATCAAAATATCAGATGCGTTAATCAAAACTCTTTGAATTCAAGTTGGGGCCAGGAGGAGCGAGCAATTTACTGTTGTAAATGTTCACATTGTGAGCAGTTGATGTCCAAATGACATGGTTAACTTACGGCAATTTGTAACTTCTCTCCAAGCTCCAGGGAATACCCCGAGACCGGCTTCTTCGCACGCTTTAGCATACGCCTCTATAATACCACACGCCACCTCGTGCTGAACCTGTATTTGAAGCGAAAGATCTCCATGTACAATCGTCTATTCGCGATTAATAATTTTCAATATAGAATTGTTTTTTGAATTAATTTCTATAATCAACAATTTTTTTAGATGTAATTTTTTTGCATTTAGAATAGAACAAATCTTCCTCATTAAACTATTATTCTTAAAAGATCCATGAAGAGACTGCTGAGAAAGTAGAATGCCGACATCACAGAGCCGGGTGAACTGGCTCAAGAAATTAACCTACCGCTGACAATGCGCCATCATCTCCGGAGGCTGAGCAAACATCAATTGCACAGGAGGTGTAATACTCGTCGGAATTCACCAGAGGACTTGCGGCACATCCACCTAACACGCCTTCAACGTTCTTGATGACATCGCAGATATTCGCTTCCGGGCATTCCTCTTGCACAGAAGGAGCTTGTCGCTTGCGTCTTTTCCCACCTGGTGCTTGGCACCTGAAGTGTAAAGAGAAACAAACATGTGATGGATTCTGTTTTCACCTTGTTTCTTTACAAATGCGACCTCAAATAAAAATATCCTGGAGTGCGGTTAGGCATTCAGAATATTACCAGAAAACTGACCCAGGTTGGGTAGTGCTGTTAGACCATTTACGACTTTAAGAATGCATTGCATAACACCTGGATAATACTATTTTATTTATCTTACTCGGGTCCGAGACTAGGATCAGGAACCAGCCAACTCTCTCCAATCAGGTCGTACATGGCTTGGGTCTGTGGCACCGGTGGCCAGGATGGTGGTATATACTGGTCACCCACATATGTTCCGTCCTTCAGGGAGAAATCATCGTCTTTGTTTCCATTGCAGGTACCACACATACCACACAACATTCCTCTGTATGTCCCAGGTGTACATATGTCAAGTAGGTGGTTAGCCCAGCTAATGGTGATGCCGAAGTCGAATTTGAATTTGATGCGGTTGTCAACCCCAAGAGATATGCTGACGCATCTTCCTGCGTTGCAAACATCGATGGGAGTTGTGCTTAAGCCGAGAATTTGTATCCAAGTGCTGAACTAAAAGAGAAACCTAACATTAGATACATGTACGTATGAGAATATAATTTAACTTAACTCACACAAGTTCAAATATGCCCAATATTCTTTATTTACTTAATGAGATTTATTCTGGAAAACGCGACATCGTTTATATAGATGAGTAACTGACTCCATGTGATAATTTTCTCTAGGAGGGCTGCGGGATCTGAGCAAACAAAATAGCCTGATTTGATTAGAAAATTCACCGACAGATATACTAAATTTAATTCAATGAAAATAACTCGATTCTTAAAAGTACTTGAAAACGTATTGATGTTGGTCATGGTTATCAAGTTATCTAAAATGGCTGCTAATTCAAGATGGTCGTCAGTTATCGAATAGACACATTCCTGTCCAAACAAGGATTGTGTTTCCAGTAAAAGTAAAAGGAACTTGACTACAATTCTCTGAATGCAATTTTTATTGTTTGGCACTTTTTTCTTTTCGGTATTATATGCCATTATTTTGATACTTCGATAATATATCTATCCAATTCATGGTTTATTTCTCATTCGTTTGTAACATAGAAACCTAAGATCACAATTTGTAGGCTAGGCCTGATATATCTGCAAAAAAAAAAAAAAAAAAAATGGTCTTTTTAACGTAAATACATTGTGACAGGTGAACTTTCTTACAAACAGAGAATGGCTGGTTGTCTATTAACGTTACGCATATTATAAGATATATGCCTTAAAATTTAATCTCCACACTGAACACATTTTTATAAAATAATATATTCGTTGTGAGAAAACTAAACTATAACTAATCGTCACCTACCGGGGTGGCAGTCCACGTTACTGCAATGGTCTTGACTTAGTATGGCTTGATTCCAGCAATTGTCATAGGCACACGGCATGTCAAACCCCCTGCGAGATGTGTCACACTGGATAAAACGTTTACAGTCCGTCGGATGGGCAAAATAGTACTGATTTGACGGACCCAATGAGCATATCAAATCTGAAACACATGTCAATGAATATTATGTCATTAAAACATGCCTTTATACACTTTGCGGCAGATCTTTATTTGAACTGTAGACGCTTTTGTATAAATAAGTATGAAATCATGACAAAAATAATTTCAATATGCAACTCCTTAAGGAGAGGGGTACTTTTTTGACCATACAATTGACATAGGAGGAAGTTTTGGCCAGCAAAATTGCCAGGAGGTTGGGTTGTTCCATGAGAACCATTAACAGACCTAATATGATAATTCTATAGATAAGCAAAAGAAAAAAAGACACTTGCACAATTGAAAGTAATTTGATTTTTTATTCTTTTCAGCGACGGTCATTGTAAATACTCACCCAGTTGTGCTTGTGTAAGAGCCTCTGTCGTCATGAGGAGACAAAGGAGAGTTAAAACGCCAACTGAGAACCTAAAGTTACCTGCTCCCAAGAGAAAAAATCCAAGTTTTATTATTCTAAAACATGCAATGTTTCGTAAACGACGTGTTGCCTGTAAGAAATGAAAAAAACCTGTCGATCTTTCCTAAGGGTAGTATTAAACAAGGAAACAAATGCGAAACTGTTTGCTTCTGCAACAGTAAACTTTTCATGTCCCAGTACGCACTATATTTCTATTCGATTTTGCAACAGAAATTGAAAACAACACACTAGTTGAAATCTACATATGGGTATACTTGAATAACACAAAACTGAGATATACTGACAGTAGAAGACCTTTTAAAATTGTTCTTGCAGCGCTAAGAAGTAACTATTTTAATTCTATGAATATGACAAACCTGTGTATCCAAAGTAGATAGCGTCTACAAATTAATTATGACACTTACCCATTTTGGCTGCTGTGTCCAGGCCTGGATAGGTTTTTCATCGTCGACACTGTGTATTTATACGTTTGCTTACCACTTAAAATCAAGTGGTCTTGATTTCCAATTCTGGCCGGTTTGATATATTATAGGTGCTGACAAAAAACTGGACGGTTTTCAACCTCATTAACATGGCTGTGAGATGACCGCTTTTGTATGTGGAGTGCTTGGAATATTTTTATCGATATCTTTATGTCCATTAATTTATACATTTTAAAGGTCCAGAAGGTATAACCTAGCGACCCTCGTGAATAAAAGTTACTGAGGCAGAACGGTGATGTACAAGATGCAATAACATGAAGTAATGTTAGGTTAACTTCCATTGAAATACTGTGGTAATCTTTGAAGAATTTTAGTTAAAAATGTGAATTTCTGTGTGTCCCAACACATATCTACTACACATGATAGAGGTTTGCATTGTTTGGCAAAGCATGAAGCACTGTGTGTTTCTCTTTTAAGCCACACGTACTCTTTTGTCATCTTCATTATTTATAAAGTGGTGTTATTCTCTTAATAGATTCATAGCTGTGAAGTGTTTACCATGTCATCTTCCAGTGCAAAATTAACGAACTGTTGTCTGGGTGGACATCATCCACTGATATATATATAATATTATGTCAAAGGGGGTGGGTCACTCAAATAAAAATGTCATCTTCAATTGTCCTTGACTAATAAAATAGCGTTATTTTCTTAATTGATTCACAATTATGAAGTGTTTACCATGCCCTCCTCCAAGCAAATTCAACAAGCTGCAAGTGCTGCCTGGGCAAATATACTAGCCAAAAAGTTTTTTATGTCTGTGTTTTTTACATGCCTTTTCATACAATATTGTTGCATAACTGGTAGTGTAATGTTCAGTAACATGGCTGCAGTACAGGCTAGTAGCCTACCCTCCTCCTCACGGACCGCACTGCGAATGCGGACCTGGGGCATTATTTTCCATTCTCCCACCAGTGCAGCTCTCAACTTTATGACGGTGGTAGGCTGTTTCTGGCGGCTATGAAGTCATCTTCCCAGTTCACCCCAAGTATGCACAGTGGGAGACATATCTGGTCAAGGAAGAGTCTGGACCTGCTTCTATGCAGGTACGCCTGTGCTATCATTGTAGTATGGGGACGTGCATGGTCCTGCTGGAGCAAGCGTAGGGTTGGGTGTTGATGCATGAGTGGTACAGCAGCTGCCCTAAGGGCATTATCTCCGTACCTCTGGCCAGTCAGATTTTTCTACCAATCAAAACAATTACCATGAGTTCTGTCTGGAAATTGTCCGCAATAACCATAATACTGTGCCAATGGCAAAATCCATGCACGACCCCTGTCCAGATCAGACAGCCGTGGCATTATGTAAACATGGAATTTCGTCTCCAAAACTCCGTTTTTCTGATTTCTGTGTCAACTAACATTGATTGTGATCAGCTATTTCTGCATGTTCAGAAGAAATGTCTGAAAATCTTAAGCAAGCAACCGTTTGAAATCAGACAAGCGAATCAGTACTCTATTGCAGGACGTTCTGAGATAGTGTTCTGTCACTGAATACAGTGACCATACTAACATGTATGGGCATTTTGAAGCACTGTGGTCAAATCAAATCTTGTGTTTTTTTTTTTGCCACTATAGCATAAACGGACACACTGTATTTGGGATTATTTTAAAGAGGTGTGTCGCAAGGTTAAAAATTTGCAATTTTTACTTCGTTTAAGTAGTAGCAATATTTTAGTTAAATCATAATTGGACAGTGTTTAACATGCCCTCCTTCAGGTGTTGCCTGAGTATAGATATTAGCCGCCATGAAGTCATTCTAATAAATAAATGCATGTATGTCTATATTGACAATAAATAAATAAATAAATAAATAAATAAATAAATAAATAAATATAAATGAAATATAAATGAAATTCAAAATAAAAATAATAAAAAAGTGGAGCAACAAATTTTTTCAAGATTTTATAAGATTTTGCATATTATACATAATATTTTTGATGACTATTTCACGAAATCTTCGTAATCTGCGATGGCGCACTACTAAAACCGATGCCATAGTGAGTGATTGCCTACCCTGGACTTAACGCAGCAGGACGCACTAACAATTAACTTAATTCTCTCCTCACTGTTAAAGTGTGTATCATAATTAAGTCATATTCAGCGGACTGTCTTATAAATTTCCTAGTGGGATCCATGTTTCTTCTTCATTAATTTGAAACTACCTAGCTTTATTGAATTGCTTTTCAATTACTCATTTGTCATCAGTATTTGATACTCGATGTGAAAGAATCCGTATCGCTCCACATATTATTTCACATAGAATTACTAGTATGTTAAATGGATAATTAGGCAGTCTCTGAAAATTGCACAAATACACAAGTCGGAGAAGTACTGAAAATGCGCCGTAGCTGGGAAACGGACAAGGGAAATTGTGGAATGTTATATAGTTTCCTGATAAGTTGCATAATTAAACTTAATAATCTATCTAGCCAATTTGACAGTGCTCAACATTGCATATGTGTTTTTATATGTTAAACATGAATTATTCATATCAATTTGAACAACGGTAAGAACAGCTAATGCTGTGTTAATTGACCGTATTTTAAGTCACCGGGCTGCACATTTTTTGTATCTCGAAAGCAGCGCTGAGACTGACCCAGTGTTACTTATCTTTTCGTCCTTACATGTCTAAAGAATTTATTACAGTTTCCACTGTTTCGGGTAAGACGTCAGGTAGTAAACTTAGCCCGTTTAGGACAGGAAGTGTTGATTTGTCACACCTCCCATTATCATTTTTCTATATCAAAATGTCGGGTCAAATACCGTGTGCCTGATTCACCAGTTATCTAGAGTATCGTGATATCTTTTCAAATCAAACTATCGAAAGCTATTGTTGCCCGTTATATCATGATACACTGACTTGCATTAACCGATCTAAATTAATTCATGATACTGTATCTGGCTGTTTATGAGATCGGCGGTGTTTAACGAGTAACAATGGTTTCTATGTCCATGTTTGGTTACTCGACCTGCGTGGTTTTCCTGTTGCTGGCTTTAAGTAAGTTGTACAGTGAGTGTGTGTGTGTGTGCACGCGCGCGCGCGTGTGTATCAGAGAAAGAGAGAGAGGTATGTGAGGGTAATGAGTGTTTGCTATCGCTGTTCTTTTTGCTTCTAGCATACATCGTGCAAGTTCTCAAGCAGTTGCCTTTTATTCTTTTCAATATAAAATCGAAATTGCAAAAATACAGAGCGTTGCTGATACTTAAGAAACTAACTTAAACGTTCAAGATACAACATACGCCTTTTATTTCAGCGTCAGTTTATTGCCAAGCAAGAAAGAAATTCGTATGTCCAGCGAACTCGTCAAAGAGCCCTTTCTGTCCCCAACCCGGACAACCGGATGATTACACACACTGCTCCCCGGACGGATGCGATAAAGGGCGTGGCGAGCACCACTGTGGGGACGGTAAGTTCCCAAATAATTCTGACTTGAACTGTGTCTAATGGTTTAGTCATTTCCGAATCGCAATCAATGTAGAATGAACCCTGTGGCATTTCTCAAAATGTTTAAGATATTGTTTTATAGTTACCATGACAGTATCCATTCCTCTAACACACTTTGGGGAAAACATAAAATATCAAAATATATGGTTTATTTTCAGGTTACGAGAAGAACTTTTACTGCCCCCGCCCCAACCAAACCGTGTTCGATACCATATGCTGTAAGGACGCCAACAGAGAAGATGCCTGCTGCTCGGCCGAGGGTTTAGCGTAAGTCTGTTTATGTCTCCTCCATCCCAGTGTACCACAATTTTTCATGGTCCCATTCATAACAAGAAAGAAGGCAACAAAGAATATATTTTCTTTATACATTTACTTACTCTTTCATCTTACGCTCGATATATTTCCTGTGTCTTCCTTCACTTTAAAATTTCTGTTTCACTATTTGTATTTTCTATTTCAGAGAGTGGGCCATTATAGTCATAGCAGTGGTGTGTGTGTTGGTGTTCCTTTTATGCGTGTGTTGTATATGCTGCTGCTGCTGCGCGTGTTGCCCGTGCCATCACACCCGACGTAGCGAATATGTCATCTTTCGGAATACGTAGGACAACGGCGGCTGCGGATGTCTTTTAATGACCTACATGCACAATGCTACAGTTATATTATGCTGTTCTATAACTTCAGATGAGGATTATTACTTTATGAATTTACGTATAATAGCAGATTCGCCTACATGCACTGAACAATATAAGTGTCACCCCTACTAAATACTTTGGGGGAGATAAATGACTGTGGAATTATATGCTCCTGGTATCATTTTACTAACATCAAATTTCACAAAAGAAACTGTTCTGACTGAACAATTCAACTGTATCGATATTCTGACATTGCTTATATTCCGCCTCTTCAGGTTAATAATTTTGATTACTCTGATTCAGGGGGTGACACTTCTATTGTCCAGTGTGTGTACAATCCAATCCCAAATGTGCGGGGAAGGAGTTTTGGAGGCAAATTTTGGAATGGTTCCGCTACCGGTACATGAATTTAAGCTGCGTCAGTATTACCCTTAACCCGTATAACTGGACTTTCTCTTGATATTATGGATATGCATTGTTCTAAATGAGAATAAGGCCTAATTGTACTTCATTTAAGTAATATACAAATAAGAATTATTCTTCTTTATTTAGCACATGGCATATTATGTTGAAAAAAAAAGACCAAACAACCCGGGCGAGAAGGGAGTGAAGAAAATAAGCCATGTGCCCTCTGTCAACCTGATTTCGTTAATAACGGGGACAACGGATGCCACAAGCACTGTAATCTGTTCATTTAAACAGCGGTTTTAATTCTTGTACTAGTTCAAAAACATCGTACACTTTATGTTCACTTACATGGTATTTTATAAATGTTACAAATAAGTTCTTGCATACTGAATAATTTGAATCGAGGCCGTATGTCAGTACAGACCTTATCATTGGATAAGATAACACGAATTCGATAACATGAATAATTGTACATGTACATGTGCGTGTGTACCAAACGTAAAAATAGATCACATATGACTTATTACATCTTGCGTGACACCCATAATTAAATAAACATCGATATTCATCAACCAGGAATTTCCTTAATACTTTGTTTAGGATTTATAATAGTAAATATTATTGGAGTGAATCCTAAGATTTTAATAAATTTAATCAAGAGTATGCATGATTTTAATGAAATACAATTTTCAAAGCATTGCTTAGCTTCCAACAGCTTCTTTAAAGGTTAGAATAGTATTACCTGCAATTGTTTTAATGTTTTTACAGATGGTAATGTTGCGCAATGTTAATACTATTTCAGTCGTTTAATTACTATTAGTTATTGATCTGGCGGGTCAGAAGTAGGCACAAATTAACTGTAACATGCAGATGTTTGATGGAATATTCTTATTCATAATTCATGTTTCTTAATTCATAGATGATGTTCACTAGATTTACAACTGCACGATCCACAGAATCGTCTATAAATAAATTATTTAATATTTATATCAACAAAAGGATCATATCTCATGAGCACATATCATCATCATCATTTAGAGCCTATAGTGTTCCACTGTTGGACAAAGGCCTCAGCATGCTTTTTCCATTGTTTCCTATCCTGAGCCTCAGATTTCCAGTTTGGCCAAGGTTTCTTCTTCCAAGACTTCCAGTAGTCATCTAATTCATCCCTCCATCGTTTGACCGGCCTTCCTCTTTTTCTTTGTCCATACCTTGGGGTCCATTCTGTAAGCCTGATTGTCCACCTATTGTCCTTCATTCTTTTGACATGTCCTGCACATATATTTTGAGTTTTTGAGAAACAGCGTCCGTTTTTCATTGCAATGCTACAAGAACAAAAAGATGTAAGGAGGAAAAAAGTTTTGCGCGTGGAAAAATTGTCGCTGTATGGCGAAATTTTCTTCGTAAATTCCGCTGTTTAGTCACTGAGGGTTAATGTAACGCCGTAGATTCACGTCACTCGAAGCAAGGGATTTAGTTGGCCATTGCACCTCCCAAACCGTCTTCGTACATAGAGCACAGCAACAACAGCAACAAAGCATTAATAACAGTCAATTCCGCTAAAGTTAAAGAAACAATGTCGAAAGAAGAAATTCAGTCAAAGTAAAAGTTGATTTATAAGGATAATCACTCACATTAAAAATATAAAAACGGCAATCCAAGCGATTGATACGCCGTTTTAAAAGTTTCAAGGGTTTGATTCGAAATACACAGCGATCTTCAAACGGATATAAGTACATTAAAAAGATACAGAACTTTATCAGCAGTACTGAAGTATAACGAAAGGTACAGGGAATTTCAACATACAAACCTGATATTAATATCAATAATAATTTACTGAAATGCTGGGGAAACACTGCACTATGTCATTGAGTCCACGTGACTGCACACGTGGTCGTCTGCTTTATCGAATACCTAAGAGCAATAAAGAATTTACTGTTGAATCATAGAAAGAGATGTTTTATTTTGTTGATATTAAAATTAGAACCAATCTAAATCACTTTAATACTTCTTTTTTGTCTATACCAAGATATAAACCATTTAAATTACAACACAGACGAGATATGACGTCAATACTTTTACGCCGCATAATCAACGCAGTGCCTTCGTGCATGAAATCTATGCCTTATTATCCTACATATTTATCCACGTATCACAACTGGCACAGTGAGTGAACCTGTAGTGCCGGAAAATCACTGATACGTATTGCCGGTCACAATGTATTAAAATCGACTTATCTGATATATAGTGTTTCACGTTATTTATCATAATGTGTTGACAAGATAGCCATTCGTCCCATTTGACAGCAATGTTCATGATTAGTGACATGCGTCATAATAACCGTTCAGAAGACAAATGATAGAATGAGATCAGCTGTTGGTGTCCATTTCTTCCTATTATGTGGTGAGTAGCTATAAGCGCTGCACAAACTTTAGAGTATGATGATCGCACAATATTGTTCTATTTAGATCATCTAGAAGAAGTTTAAACTATTATCCGTTTTAAGTATCCAGATTAAAGGTTACATCAGAGGTTATTTAAAGGTAATGATGCATCGGATAGGTCATTGGGTGGGTAGGATTGGAGACAGGATTTTGTTCTATTTGCGTTATATATATTATTGCACCTGTTATTATTTTATTTCAAAAGTGTGTGCCCGCGCGCACCCGCGTTTATTTCATTGACTTTCTTTATCACACAGCCCTAAATACATAACTTCTCCGTGGGAACTCGAATGGAAAGCGTTTTGAGCGATTCCTTAAGAGCAGACAGCAGATTAAAAAAAACTTTCTTCAGGGGTTTGTTATTATTTAGCGTTCATATTAATGGAGTCATTTTTTAAAGGCCAATGCGTAAACGCCCTAGCTCTAGAATTTACCCCTTATCCGAGACTGCCTTTTTATCACCAAGATACTCCTGCTTTGCTGTGAGATATACAGCATGTCTTATTACAATGTGCCAATGGGTTTAGTTGCAGGCTACAGTGTCCAAATTTCCTTCGGAGAAGTCTTCAAATGCCCAGCCAATTTCAGCAAACCATCCTGCCCGGGCCCCGGTGACCCCCCGAGAAACACTTGGTGCTGTGAACGAGGCTGTTGCCCTGGGAGACGAGAACACTACTGCACGGGAGCAGGTAGGGTAAAATGTGTTGGTTGTGACAATGCTAAACACAACAGTGCGTTAGGTGTGACAAACCGTCAATGTTTGGCATCTTGATAACGTGTTCGATAACGGGCCACCTGAAATAGTGTGATAGATTTGCCATTGTGTTAGGTGTGAGAGGCACGAATGCAGATTTTATACTTTAAATACATTGCGCTAATTGTGACAGTGTGTATGTATCAATACAAAAGTATTTTGTGTCTGGCATGGTCAAGTATGGCAGTGCGTTTGTTGTGACATTTTGTGAAACGCAGGTTTGCTTTATGCGGAATAGATACTACGAGCTACCAGTAAGTTTGCTACAGGTGTATAGTGTGATAGGTGTGGCAGTTTATGTTTAAGTTCAGTTTGAGAATATTCACTTTAAGCACTAACATTTTGCTCGTAGTAGGCTATGTAGGGTTGCTGTAGACTAACACATATTTTACACTGGGAATAATATATAATATAATAATGATTGTACCAAATATAAAGTCGATAAAACCTGAAGAAAAAACAAACCATTTTTGCCATTTTTTTTTGTGTGTGATTTAGGTAGGTTCTTATTCTGGTACTGATTAAAAAAACCTCTATTTCTAGGATTCAAGAGAGATTTTTACTGCCCAGGACCATTAGACGATGCAGACGACTATGTGTGTTGCCACGTGGGCTCAACGTCAAAGTGCTGCGATCCTCCAGTTTTTCAGTAAATTAGTCGTTTTGTTGCCTATTTTCCCCTCTTAACCCCCTTAATTTTGTAATTCGCCGAAACCGTGGAATAAATGGGAAACTTCTGTGTTTTTTTAAACCAGGATCATATGTTAAAATTTTCTTTTCATATTACTTACGATCAAAGATTTCTATGGATTTTGGTCAGTCAATTTTGAAACTTCTGAAGCATTGTGTCAGTTACTAGCATGGCTGCTTAGATGATCGTGTCGTGGGTTTCAAAAACTTTCCTTACTCTGACTAAAGTTATTCTTCCTAATGACTTCTTTGGACTTGTTTTTCAGGGCCTGGGCTGTGGGACTGATTGTTATAGCGCTCGCAGTGGTGCTTACGTGTACATTGCTGTGCTGTTGTTGCTGCTGTGCTGTATGTCCTATACACCGAGCAAGATCTGTTAGCACGGGAGATCCGGTGGCTTACAACGTCATGTGATTCGAATGACGTCACAAAATCTATGACGTAACACAAAACAGCTGTATTTGAAAGGAAGTTGCATTTTTTCATGCTTGCAACGTTTTCCGTTTACTCTTATTCCTATTTCTTTTTGAAGCACTATGAAAAACGCTGCACTAGAGAAAGTTGGCGCTGAACGAAACTGTTCACAGAAGCATTGTCTCTGCTGCGCACATCGAACTATATAATTCTGACATATATTCTTTAAGATAGTGCTGTAAAATACAATTTTTTTTCTTCAGAATAGGTCATCATAAAGATGAGTATAGTTTATAAACACCTTAAAATGCCTACGACATTAAAGTGTCTTTGTAGATACATACATATTTAAATATTCATTTATACACGAAATAACGTATTTCAGTGCCAGAGTGGGTACAAAATATTGGTACTGTCTACGTGAATTTTAGACGATTTTTTAATGTTTTGTTCTATTATTATTATTATTATTATTATTATTATTATTATTATTATTTTGCAAGTGAAAAGTGTAATGCGCATTACAGCAGAGCGTACTAACAACAATGGTGTCAATACCCCCACATCACCAGTTAATCTGTAAAGTGATCAAAATGCACGAAAATAATAATAATAATAATAATTAATGACCAAAATTTATAATTTATTTATCATTTTACCCCAGAAAGTTACGATTTCAGAAACAGAAAAATCTAGCATATCAAGTAGAACCTATATAAAGTACTTTTATAGGTTCTTATCAAACACAGCCGATCACACCCGGTTACAGTATAATAAACAGAGATCAGCTGGTGCACGTCAGTGCTCCATGATATAACGGGATACAATAGCTTTCGATTATTTAACCTATTAGAAAGATAGTATGATAGTCTAGATAACTGGTGACTCAGGCGCACGACGTATTGATGCAATATCACGACGCATTTTAACGATTAAACCCTGAATTCCAGGATACTCGGATATGTTTGACGTCTTATTTGTACTTTATGTTTGGAAATGCAGTCTCGTGAAGAGTAAAGAGTACATTTTGATCATGGCCCCTTTTTCCCCCCATGTGTACCATATTTGCTATCTTTGCCGAAATGGAGGGATAAGGTAGGAGATCTCAGAGCCGACGGAACTTGTCATGCGAAGGCCGTCAGAGGAAGGAATATCCCTCTGAATTATCATCTCAGTAATCTAATTTGGGCCATTATGAATTAATACTCTGTGGTCATCCGCTGTAGCTATTATTATTTAACTAGCTGATACCCGCCACATCAACAGTCGGGGGAGGGGGGGGGGGTCCATCACCTGGTGCCTCACACAAGGAGGTACACACAATGTATAATGTGGAGAATTTAAAAAGATAAGTGCTTTATTTTTTAATCTTCAAAGAGAGCACTAAAATTGGGCACATGCAATACAGTAAATCACTACTTTCCAGCCTTTACCTAACGAAATGTACTCTTAACCTACAGCAGCATTAGCTGCACTCTCCGGCACCCTATAATGTTTTGTTGCATTTATAATAACGCTAATTAGTTGTCTTTCAAAGTCTTTTCACCGATCTCTACTGTTTACTACATGTAGACATGCAGAGGTTTCGATACTCGTTTTTGTCCGCACTGATCAGGCGTGTAAACTCTCTTCTCTCAGCGTCTTTTGTGTGATCTGTAAATCTTTCTTTTTTCTCGATTTAGTATTTGGTATTCCCTTATAAGGCAATCTCTTTACGTGTATGTATTACCTCACGCCTTCTAAAACTTGTTGTCTAATAAAGCTTTTCATTACGTACAGTCCAGCTGTTATCAACATAATTGAAATATTTTTGATTGTGCGAACAACCGAAAAAAATGTTTGTCGTCTTTTCTTATTACAAATGTCAACCAACGCGCAATTTTTGGCATCAAAGAAATATTGAATTTGTACTCAATAGCTACTTTTGGTTTATTTAAATTTGACTTAAAACTTCTAATTTGTGGTTAATAAAACCGTTACCTTTAAGCTTTATAGCAGCTTGATTTAATGGTTTTTGTTTCAAATAAATATCCTCATGTAATGCTGTGCACTTGACAAATTGGTAAAATTACGGAGATGAATTATGTAACAAATAAGGAAACTTAAACATTCCAAAATTTCTCTTGGTTCGTTGCCGAGCTACAGTGTATTCATTTGCAAGTACTTTGTGTACGTGCATTTTTCAGAGACCCGTTACTGTTCAACTTTACAGCAGGTTGATTTAATGATTTATGTTAGAATATAAATATACTCATGTACTGCTGAGCACTCGACAAATTGGTTAAATTATGGAGTTGAATTATGTAACAAATTGGGAAACGTTAACATTCCAAAATTTCCCCCTTGTTCGTTGCCGTGCTACTGCGGATTTAATTTGCAAGTACTTTGTGGATTTACATTTTTCAAAGACCTGCTAAATCCCTGTCTACTAAACTTAGAAGTTTATGTGGTTTATCCTGGGGCACTATTTAAAATAACCAAGGACGTGAATATTCACGGCCTTGGAAAACTTAGGTATTGAATTATTTTTTTAATTATAGGACACTGATTTATATCTATGGAATTGAATTGCAAATTTGTAAGATGAGAGCTTCGAAAACAATTCTATAAATCTATTTGTCTGCGTGAAAAAACAGGGATGTCAAATTAACGAAAAACATGGATTCTACTCAGACAACGTTCTGAACAGCACGTTCAATATGGCTTAATTAGTATGCAACGCTGCGGGCAGATTTATGTTTTAAGTGTTAGAATTATGTTTTAAATGATATAATATTTTATGTTTTGAATGTTTTAAGTGCTAGCACATGGTGCGGTAGTAGATCCAGTGGTTGGCACCGTGTGAAGCTTCTCTCCATTCTCCCTGTTTCCTAAATATGTACTGGTAAAAATCGAGAGAAACGAGACAAAACATAAAGCAGCTTCCACCTCTGTGCATTTTAATTTTTCATTGACTGTCCAGTGTACTTCAGTTATAACTTAACTGAAAATTACTTCAGCTTATTGTATCTGTTAATAAGAACATTACTTTTCTGACTCAGGGGCTTTTATTACGGTGGTCGCTAAGTAATACATTATGTCCCTTGAAAATGTATAGATAAATGAATATAAATACATTGATGAAAATAGTCCAATAATACCATAAACAAAAATCATCATTTCAATTGATGTTAATTAATTAGGTTAACTAGGTAATTTACTTGATAACAAACTTTCAGTTTTTGCAAACGCCTATCATATATCAAACCGTCCAGAATTGAAAATCAAGGCCACTCGATTTTTTGCGCAGTTCAGCAAACGTATAAATACACAGTGTCGGCGATGAAAAACATATCCAGGCCTGGAAACTGCAGCCAAAATGGGTAAGTGCTATAATTTTGTGGTTTCCTTGTACTGTGAGTACAGAGGACTCAATCGTAGGGCGGCAACAGGTATTCCTTTGTGCTTTAAGAACAATGTTAGGAACAACCCTATACTAATACTTATACTTTATGGAGATTATTATGAAATATACCCATATTTTGGTTCATAGATGTCAATTAAACTTTGCACAATGGAATCAGAAACATTTTTTTAGTTTTTGATATTGCGCATAAGGCAGGAGTTGCTCGCTTTTTGAATACATTTTGATATCGGGTCTATAATGATTGAAGTAATTATTGATTATTTATAAAGAAAGCATTTTTTAATGAAAGAAAACGTAACTATTTTTTCATATACCTTTCTAATGCTCACAAGGCTGAGCCTGAACCCAAAACCGACTGTTTTGTTTATTCACGTGACCACTTACGCGGAAATTGTCCTCGTTACTGATGGTGTGCCAAAGGCACGTCTCTCAGCCTTATCTGCATCTTCTGATCTTTATCTTATACAGAAACGGAGTTCATTTTTGTAGAAATGAAAGCGATAATAAACTGGTCTCCTTGGACCATCCTGTATATTTCAAATGTATTTTGACAAAAGCCAAGGTATGCCGACTTTGCCATTAAGATGTTGCTATTGTGTTACTTAAGTTGTTTTTTTTTCTCTTGGGTGCAGGTACCTTAAGCTTTAGACTTGCAGCCGGCGTTGCAGCTCTCATTTGTCTTCTTGTGACGACAGAGGCTCTTACACAAGCACAACTGAGTGATTATTTACAACGATTCTCATTAACATGGATTTTGAAAAATGAAAAATTGTATCGTTATTTAGTTGTAATATTTTCTTTAGTTAATTTGCCGAGTTATCGCATCAAGGCCTTTTTAAAGGTCAGTTCCATGTACATAATGAGTTTTTTTATGATGTCGATATACTTTTATCTAAAATTTTATGTTATGCTGTACATGAAAAAAAAAAGAGAAGAACCTTATCCAGATAAATTTTATATATATTAACCTGTATTTTCAGATTTGATATGCTTTCTGGGGCCGTCAGACAAGTACTATTTTGCCCATCCGTTGAGCTGTAAACGTTTTATCCAGTGTGACACATCTCGTAGGGGGTTTGACATGCCGTGTGCCGATTACAATTGTTGGAATCAAGACCTCCTCACTCAAGACCATTGCAGTAACGTGGACTGCACCTGGGGTATGTGACCACATATACTTCTAGCTTTGTCATCATTTACTTGATAATAACTTACCCTTCGATTTCTGAAAAAATCACACCAATGGTCCCCTTTTGAAATTAGAATTTTGACTAGCTGAATTATAGTTCTAAACCTTACCAAATGGCACCGTTCGCCCTCTAAAATACCAAAATTTCTCGGGGCCCTTCACAACAAAGGGGGTGGGGGGTCGGTTTCGCATCCGCGGCTCCCCCTTCAAATAATCCCGGATCCGCCCCTGCTTACATCACAGCGTTTTGTAAACTGTTACTAAAAAGTTTCCATTTAACAAACCATTGTGGAGATAAGATTTTTGGAGGCATGAGTTATCGTATATAAAGTTAATAGACAGTTTGCCGACAAGTCCACCCGTTACTATGTATGTTACCATTGGCCACCTGTGCTACATTTCAAGGGCAACGCTTGCCTTTACTTTGCAGTTCCATGTTGCTGTCACGTAACCGGGGATCCACACTATCACACGTGCGATGGCAAGTCAATCCATTATCAAGGTGAGGCATTGCAAATTACACTTCTCATTGAGGCAAATATTCCGATATGAAAATCGCTGAAAGAATAGATAGATATTCCCACTGATATTTAATACTTATTATCACTTGTCTTTTCTATTAAATTAAGCATTCAACAAAAAGATCTATTCTTCAACGTGTGTCTGTAATGGTGTTTAATAATTGTAATATTGTACGTTTGTTTCCCAAAAAAGGTGAATGCAGATATACCATCATGAAGACGTGTTTCGATCCGGCGGACCACCCAGAACTAACTGAGTTCAACATTGAAGGGGTCAACTATGTGATTCCCGATTTTAGCATGGAACGCACCTGGTTAAAGGAAGTTTACGTTGAGGTTTTTGGAATGGAATTCAAGTTTGTGCTCGGGCCACCACCACAGGTTTACAGAAAGCTTTGGGTAGGCAAAACCAACCGCCTTTGTGGCAAATGCAATTTTTGTTTACTGATGATATATTATAACGTATTGTCTGAATGCTTCTGTAAGTACTCTAGTATTACATATATTGTATTGTGTGTATTGAAAAAAAAGGTTTAAAAATTAGGCATCCCAGAATGGCACTTCCTGTCATTCTAGAAAAATGGTCACCGGGGTGTCAGAAAGTGCTGACGAATTTCCAAAAAACACTAGCATAAGTATGTACAGCAGTGTAGCCATGCAAACTTCGTACTTTAATGAAAAATACAAGCTTAAACATCAAGAACCTTTTTGAAGTATATCTATTCGATTATTGATTACCACCTTTAATAAGCAGTAATTTTGGATTTGATTGATTGATTATCGTGACCAACATTACATTGTTTTAAAATAGGAATTAAAATATGATAATGATAATGCGTTTAGTAAAATCATAGCAACCGAAAGGTCGTGATACAAAAGTTATCTTTACAGCATAAATCTTTGTCTAACTGACACGTATGTGATATTTTGTATGCCCAGATACTTGGAGTAAATGGCCACAAGGAGTAAGTTTGTCAAGATATACGATGCTACGTTTTGCAGAGTTTTTTTTATTGAATAACTATAGAATATCTGGTATATTTGTACCAGTCTGAGTAACGTTTGCATATATTATATTATCATACTTATCTAACATTAGAATTGTCATACGTTTCAGACTGGTGATTGGGAACTTATCCCCTTAGGCATCGGTGTAACTATAGTGTGCAATCCATTTATAGCAAGATGCGTCAAAATATGGCGTCTGGTTAGCCAGCGCATTCATTTCAAATTCGACTACGGCGTTAGAATCAGGTGGGGGTACAGCCAGCTTGACATATGTACTCCTGGAACTTATAGAGGGTTGTTATGCGGTATGTGTGGCACCTGTAACGGTGATGCGGACGATGACTTCTCACTGAAGGACGGGGCGTATGTGGGCTATCTGTATGAGGATCCGTCCTGGCCACCAACGCCACAAACCCAGGGCATGTACGACCAGATTGGCGAGAGTTGGATGGTTCCAGATCCCGATCTCGGACCCGAGTAAGATAAATGCAAATTATTGTTTATTTTCATACATTCTAATAATTGTTATAGATGGGATTGAAACTGCTGTTGTCAATACGCTACTATCACAGCAGGTATATGCACTTGTACAATAATATTTATTATAATAAATAAATAATGCAATAAATAAAATGCGAAGTTATTATATAGCGTCAGGCAGTTTCTGTTGCACGTTGTGCTGCTTAAGAATCCAAGTAATAATTCGACCTGGTCTAACTGCACTACCCACTACTTGGTCAGTTTTCTGGTAGGCCCTAATATACTGAAAGCACATGTACACATCATGCTGAGTATTTTTCATTAGGTTGCATTTATTTATTAAGAAACTTGGTGAAAACAGAACCCATCACATCCTTGTTGCCCTTCACACTTCAGGTGCCAGGACTCAGCTGGGAGGAGACGAAAGCGTCAAGCTGCTGTGCAAGAAGATTGTCCGGAAGCGAATATCTGTGATGTCATTCAAAACGTTGAAGGCGTGTTTGGCAATTGTGCTGCAAGTCCACTTGTGAATTCCGAGGAGTACTACGTGTCCTGTGCAGTTGATGTTTGCTCAGCCTCCGGAGATGAAGCAACATTGCCAGAGGTAGGTTAACTTATTAAGCCAGTCCACCTGCTGCAGTGCAATTGTGACGTGGCTAAGGGTCCGCTGAAAGACCCGCCCTAAATTTTTACCCTCTGATTAACTAGTATGTCACGCTTACTATATATATATATATATATATATATATATATATATATATATATATATATATATATATATATATGGGATGCATTCATGTATTTGAAGATGATTTGTTATATTTTACGTCTAAAATTAACTAATTTACCTTACTTAATTTTAAGAATTAATTAATAGAATTTTCAATATTGAAGTGAGATTCAAATTCGGAGAAACCATCATAACTTAGGTTCAGCACGAGGTGGCGTGTGGTATTATTGAGACCTATGCCAAAGCGTGCGAAGAAGCAGGACTCGGGGTATTCCCTGGAGCTTGGAGAGAAGTAACAGATTGCCGTAAGTTTATCAGTTAGCTGTCATTTGGTCATCAATTGGTCACAATGTGTACATGTAAAATAACACGACAAAAACCAGTAAATTATGCAGACCTGCTGTAGACACGGTAAAAGCGGTGTACATTTCAGTAAATTGCTCAATCCTCCTGGTCCGAACTTCAGTTTACAGAGCTTCGACAAACCCGTCAGCTATAGTGATAATAAAGTACAATATCAATTCATTGTTTTGTAATCTGAAAACATTTTAAAACGGTTAATAGACGTCAGCAGATTGCTTAAATCTGCTGTTTCTTACTTCATTTGCAAGAATGACAGTATACTGCGTACGTATAAGGTACACACAGACTGGTAGAGGTAATAATGCACAGCGTGAACTGAATATTTTCAGCTTAATGTGTATGTTCGGGATTCTAAAACAAATTGGTCATTGTTCTTTCCTGTCTTAGTTCCAGCATTGATAATGATCAAGTTCTTATTGACCTATTTTCTTTTCATAGACATATTTTCTCTATTTCCTTGAATAGCGTTGACTGTGTGTGATACGGTAGGATACAACATGCGTTACAATGCAAGCATGACTGGTTGTCCAGCCTCTTGTGGCACCCCGAGCTCCGAGCAATGTGCTTCACAAGAGGGATGCGAGTGTCTGGCCGGGTACGTCCGTAGTGGACATCTGTGTGTTCCTCGGGACCGTTGTGGTTGTGAGGATGCAAAGGGTGGCTACCATCAGGTAATCATATTACACTTTAAAGGATATATAGTTTCTGTATTTCA
This sequence comes from Lingula anatina, assembly GCF_001039355.2. The sequence continues at coordinate 959,054 of NW_019775458.1, read as the reverse complement.
AAACATCCAACAAGCATTTTAACCAGTTCCACGCCCCCCACTACACACACACATTCAAAGAGCTCTCTAAAATGCTCAAGTATGTGCTTAAAAAAGGCATATGGGAGGTGAGAACGTCTACCTCCATTCTGAAGAGCAATAAATAAATAGAACTGAAAAATAAATACCCAGATATACTGTCATCTAATGTAAACTACACTGAGATGCAGGTGGAGTGCGGTAGGTCTATACAAGAACAAAACTTTCCTTTAAATTTACTTTTATCTGCAAACAGCTATATCGATGAGCACTTTGTTTGTTGAGTTTCAAATGCTAAATTTGAACAAGTTGTGTTACCGTTGAGTAACAAGTAATCATTTGTTGCTTCTCAGTGGCACGGGGCACCATTGTGCAATTTACCCTGGTCAGTCACGACCGCGTCACACTATTAAAAAGAGTTATTTTTAAAAACAAAATTCAGTGATCGGAATGGCTGCATTCATAAGGGAAACCTACACCAACCAACGTGTTGGTCTCTCTCTTTGTTTGTCACAAGCTTAACTAAAAAGCTGTGGTTGAAATTTGCTGAAATTTGTAGGATGGATCAGATATGGAATAACTTTTAAGTTATTTCAAGTAATAACATTTAAAAATGACTTTACGGATCACCACCTAGATCCAAGAATTTTAAAAAGTATTGCATTGGCTTTTGAAAATTAGTAAATATTTAATGATCGATTATCAGCTCTTTCCATCGTCTGGACTGCTCATAATGCGCAGTAGACACCTCGATTACATGTAGAACAGTACTAAAACGATAAACTTCCAAAATATCCACACTGCTTGACCTGTAATACACCTGTATCTTTCAGTTAGGGGACACATGGGCCTCTCGAAACTGCACTCATTGGTACATGTGTGTGGAACCGAACCAAATAGAGGAAATACAAAGTCCATGTGGTGTAGGGAGCCAGTGCCAGCTTGTAGATGGCCTGTGGACATGTACCGATCCCATCAAAACAACTAGTACCACCACCCCTAGTATTATAATACCGGTTGTTTGAAGGTAAAATATACAATGGCAGATATTTAAATGATTTAAGGTTTTTCATTTACACTTTTTCATTTTTCGTTTTTCATTTAGACTGATGTTAGCAAATTACCATATGGACAAACAATTCTTCAATGGGTTTTATTTTAATTTTTTTAAATGTTAAATTGACCTAAATATTGAGAATTAGTGTAAACAGATAGCCAGTCAGGTCTCTCATAATTTTAATCATGACAAAATGTTAACAAATGTTTTTTTTTTCAAACGACGGTATTTATACATGTATCTGGATCGTAATTTCATTTTAAATCACACACACACACACACACACACACACACACACACACACACACATAACAGAGGCGGATCTAGGATTATTTGAAGGGGGGCTGCGGACGCTAAGCCGACCCCCCCTCCCCCCTTGGCGTGGGGTTCGGGGCCCGCTAAAGGTCCCAAAAATATTTGGTATATTAGACGGCGCAAGGTGCCATTTAATATATGGTTTAGAACTGATTAAGCTAGTCAAGGGGTTCGGGGCCCGCTAAAGGTCCCAAAAATATTTGGTATATTAGACGGCGCAAGGTGCCATTTAATATATGGTTTAGAACTGATTAAGCTAGTCAAAATTCCAATTTCAAGAGAGGACCTTTGGTGTGTTTTTAGAAATCGAAGGGGGAGTTAGGACCCCCCTGACACCCCCTAAATCCGCCACTGTGTATGAAAGTGTTAGATATTTGAATTTATTTATAATTGTTTAATGACACTTTCAGAAGTTGCTTTACTTCTCTGACGTCATGCCAGTGGTGTAATCACGTGAGCGCTGCAAACTTCTTCTAAAGCAGTTTATAAAACTGGGGGAACATTTTCTGAACATTTTTGCTGATATATAGAAGGCGTAAAAACGTTCAATAATTTTTATCATTTTACCGACAATAAAATTTTGCACCAACCTTATTAGAGGCTTACTAATACATACACTTAATGATGAATGTGTAGTAGCCTGCTACCGTTTATTAGAATATCTGTATAAAGTCTACACATACAACACTAGCATTTACACGTCATAAGCAAATTGCCAGAATAAAAGTTACCTGTTCTACATTATTACGCTTTTTGCTTTGTTTTTTTTCCGAACAACTTGACTTGATGAAGCACAATGAACGATGAGTCGACTTGACTTGTTTTAATGGGGGTGAAACGCTGTAACCGATTTGTACTTTTCATGCGTTGTATAATTGTGCGAGTGTGTTTTTTCTGCATATTTAGTTGAATACCAAATAAATTGCCATTTGATGGACAATGAAGGGGGGAGAGCGGGTGTCGCCGAATACGGGTATCAACGTGTCTACTGTACAACCACAGTATCCACCACTACACATTGTGTGCAAGATAAAAAATGCATCTTTTCCACATAGCGTGCTAATCATTTAACATCTTGCTCATTACTACCACTTGCCTTTATTTCCAATATATTAAACGTCATTTTAGTTACTTCATTTCATATATGTATTTACTTGCCCAGTCACCATACTATACAGTGTATCGAAACAGTACAGGCCTTTGGTTTCTTATTGGTCCTTTATTGGCAGATGCATTACGTCTGAAAAAAAAACACTTCACTTCATCTTCACGTGAAAATAAGTCGACAACGACTTCGGTTTGCTTAATTGTCACAAAATATAAAAAAGAGGGGGATACACCCTACTGACTAACTATTGTAAAATAAGCATTGAATAAACTGTTTTAAATTAGTGGTCCAAATATCGTATCAGAAATATAAAACTATCTTGGAATTACAATATATTTTTTTGGTCAGCACCACAAAACCCTGTTTCCTATTGCACCAAATACTTCGACAAGACGAAATTTTCTGACATTTTTCTAGTGAACATGCGTTACATAGTATTAGCCAAGTCCCCTGAGTTACAGTTTAAATATTTAAATAAAAACATCATTACGTCATATATATTTTTCCATGACTGAATCACTACAAAATATATTGGAACGCGATGTAAAAATTAAAATTATATGACCCGGAGCATACGTTACCGGAACGTACGTTACCATTTATACGCTGCTTACATAATGAAAACATGTGTGTGGGACCTTTTTAATTATGCGGGGCCTCTTTTCTTATTTAGTCATGAAACTGAGGGTCCGTGTGACAGACAGTCCGACCTCCATACAGTTATAATGGTTAGGGTTAGTTTGACCTAAGTAGGTCAAAAGCTAGGACGAGGCTCACCTGTACAAATGAATGAGAAGCGGACACTCTGTCATGGGGGACTTTCTGGTACATGACCCCGGGTCCCAGATTAATGACCCTGTATAATAAAACCCCAGGTGTTGGGCACTATAGGCTCACATCTTTAGAAATACGCTATCTGTAAAACTGCTACAGAGATTACCAGTTTCTATGTCCAAAGACTGCACACGGAAAAGAATGAAACGACTACATGTTGTATCTTAACAGAAAATATTTTGATAAACTAAAAGTTACATGGTACAAGCATGGTCACCTCCAAGCTTAAATCGATCTCTTCTCATGCAGTCTCTCTCTCCCTCTCTCTCTCTCTCTCTTAAAATTTAAAGTTAAAATATTTTAATGCTAAACTTCATCAATTAAATTGTAAATCACATAACTTATAAAGAGATTTGTTACTTCAAACACAAGCCCGCCCACTCATTGTGGGCACTCCCAAATATTCCATGTAATCAAGCTCTAACAGAACACTAGCTTGAAACAAAGGACATTAAATGTGCACTGCTAGGTGTGAAATATTATCTAAAGTTATAAAGACAGGGTTAATATTTCCATACCTAGATTGATCTAACAGGATCTAACTATCAAAAATAAAAATATCAAAAATATATCTGTATAGAATACCTTCATATACCAATACTAATACAACAAATAACAACTTTACATAGTCCCTTATAAAATAAGATTTAAAATCACTGTGTAATGATAAAATTCTCACCGATTAACAACTAGATCTGTGTCTCTCACATTCGCTTACACAACTATTTAGTAGGGTGAGCAATGAAAGAAAATTCATGAGACCAGTTTCATATAACTATTTACAGCAAACGACTGTTGCAGAGGTTTCGATATCCGTTTCCGTTTGCACTGATCACGCGTCTAAACTCGCTCCTCCCAGCGTCTTTTGTGAGATCTATAAATCTTTCTTTTTTTTGTCGATTAAGTATTTGACATTCCCTTACTTGGCAATCTCTTAATGCATTGGCTCACGCCTTCTAAAACTTGATATTTAAAGCTTTTCATTACGCCCAGTCCACCTGTTATCATCATAATAGAAATATACTTTTTAGATTGTGCAATCAACCAACCAAAAAATAAATATATTTTTCGCCTTTTCTTATTACAAACTACAGTGTACAAAGCGCAATTTTCGTCTTCAAAGAGAAATTTACTTGTACTCAATACCTTTCTACCATACCTTTTGTTTATTTGAATTTGACATAAACTTCTAATTTGCGGTTAATGAAACCGTTACTTTAAATTTTACAGTTTTACAGCAGCTTGATTTAATGATTTATGTTTAAAATATAAATATGCTCATGTAATGTTGAGCACTTGACAAGTTGGTTAAATTAAAATTTCTCCTGGTTCGTTGCCGACCTACTGTGTATTTCATTTGCAAGTACGTTGTGAATGTGTATTTTTCAAAGATCAGCTAAATTCCTGTCTACTTAACATGGAAGTTTATGTGGTTTATCGTGGGGTAATATTTAAAATAACCAAGGACGTGAATGTTCACGTCCTTGAAATAAATGAAGTGTTGAATTATTTTTTGATTATAAGATGCTGATTTATATCTATGGGATTGAATTGCAAATTTGTAAGATGAGAGCTTCGAAAACAAGTCAATAAATCTATTTGTCTGCGTAAAAAAAGGGATGCCAAATTAACGAAAAACATGGATTCTACTCAGACAACGTTTTATACGGTATGTTGAATACGGCTTAATTAGTATGCACGGCTGCGGACAGAATGTTCACATGACGCAGCAGTAGATCGGGGGGGGGGGGGGGGCACCACGGACCGTACGTGTCCACACCTTAAGCTGCGGAGGTATCCTTCATCTCCATTCATACTGTTCCCCAAATATATACTGGTATATATCGAAAAAAGATACAAAACAAACAAGCAAATTCCACCTCTGTGACTTGCATATTATAGTTAGAATGTCCTCGTCTGTTGGTTTATATTTGCCAAATAAAGGCAATTTGCTCTTACCCTTCTGCCCTTTCTCCCTTCGATATGCCACTGCACGGTATCTACTCAGACAACGTTTGATACAGCTCGTTGGGTTTGATGGATGCCGTGATAAACACTTCACAACTATGAAACAATTAAAGAACAACTGTACTTTACCAAGGACAAGTGAGTATTACATTATACAATTTGTGTTTAAAAGGGGAAGTAACTAGTGTTTTCAAGAACTAAGTGGATAAACACACGGAAATTGGCATTTTAAAATTTCAGAATAACTTAACCGAAAATTACTTCTGGTTATTGTAGCTGGTAGTACATTACTGTTCTGACTAGGTAGCTTTTATTTACGGTGGTCGCTAAGTAATACTTTATGTCCCTTGAAAATGTTAAGATAAATGAATATATAAATACATTGATGAAAATATTCCAAGAATACCATAAACAAAAACCATCACCTTAACTGATGTTAATTAATTATGTTAACTAGGTAATTTACTTGATAACAAACTTTCAATTTTTGCAAATGCCTATAATATATCAAACCGGCCAGAATTGGAAATCAAGACCACTCGATTTTAAGTAGTAAGCAAACGTATAAATACACAGTGTCGGCGATGAAAAACCTATCCAGGCCTGGACACAGCAGCCAAAATGGGTAAGTGTTATAATTATTTAATGAGCCATATACTGTAGAACCAACCGGTCGGAGGAAATAGGTATTTCTTTGTGCTTTAACAACAATTTAAAGAACAGCGTTAGCTCTACTGCCCATCGAGTTCAGAAATATTTATTTTTAAAAATACTCATATTTTGAATCATAGATTTTAGTTAGGCTTTTGACATATGAAATGTTTTTTTTTTTTCATTTTTTTAATTGCAAATGAAAGACAGCATCGTATTTGTATTTTTGGTTTAACTACCCTTAGAAAGGTTCGGGGACGCTTCTAATATTTCCCTAGCAGGAACACAAAAAAGTGTTTTGATTATCTTATTGAGTACATGTATATCATGATTGAAGTAAGTATGGGACATTTTAACATAACGTATGAAGACAGTATTGTTTATTTTCCTTTTCTTTATAACACTATTCTTTTTATCTTTTTGTTCATCATCATCATTAACTTATTTGTTTATTATGTTCTGTCTAATGCTATTTCACTTTGTTTCTCTAACTGGAAGGGCATTTTTTGGGTTGTGAAAACAAACAAGAAATAATGAAAACCAGTCCATTGGCAGTTTTATATTAGTGGTAATTTTAATGATGATTAAAAAATACATCACAGCAGATATATATTTCAAATGTATATTGACAATAACCGAAGCACGTTTGTTAAGATACATCATAGTATATTACCACGTCATGGGATAAGTATTACTACTTCATGATAGAAGGCGACTTCATTGGTTAACACGTTGTTTTAGTCATTGAAAGGTGTTATCATTTTATAACATGATATCTTATTCTAATCTCCCAAAGAGGGATATTTAGAAGATAAATGTACACTTTAAGTTTTTTTTTAAATATTATTTACGAAATAGGCTTTGGGCGAGATCATCTCGGGGACATTCTCGACTCGAAAAAGGGATTATTGACCGACGACTGGATAAGACTATCCGGTTATTAGTCTATGAGTTATGTTTAGATGTATCAAATTAGACCTCTATTTCATATATCATTTAATATAAGTCTTCTATGTTTTCTATGTTAAACATTGAAAGGTGTAACCATGATGTAGCTTTAAATTTTCCTTCTTTTGGTACAGGTTCTTTATGGCTTACAGTTGGCGTCTTAGCTCTCCTTTGTCTCCTCGTGACCACAGAACCTCTTACACAAGCACAGCTGGGTGAGTATTTACGCTGATTGTCATTAAAAGGATTAAAGAATCAAAATACTTTTGGTCACTTAGTTGTATTTTTTTCTTGGGGCCATTTACCCAATTGTCACATTTGTTCTATTGAAAGGCCAGTTTCATGGAAATTAGTAGATTTGTTAATGATCTCCACAACTTTTATGTTAAAATTTGAGTTTTGGCACCATTTGAAAGGAAAAGTTGTTTTGACAAGACACTTTTACTTCTACTTTTAGATTTCATATGCTCAGAGGGTCCTTCAGATCAGTACTATTTTGCCCATCCGCTGAGCTGTAAACGTTTTATCCAGTGTGACACATCTCGCAGGGGGTTTGACATGCCGTGTGCCGATTACAATTGCTGGAACCAAGACCTCCTCACTCAAGACTATTGCAGTAACGTGGACTGCCGCCCCGGTAGGTGACCATATGTTCGTTATTACCTGTAGTTGTAATGCACTTTCACGTTTTGTAGTCCTTTACTTTTGGAATAATTTTCTTTTCAGCATTTTCTAACTTTAACTGAATAAATTCCATTTTTAGACGGCATGGGGGTAAATTTTTTTAAGAAATGAATTACACACTTGCCTTCCTCTGTTGTGAGAAGGTTTACTTTTTGCCATTTATTTACGTTAAAAAGACTATAAATGTGTAAAATTCTAAGGGCGTGGCATGTGTTTACTTTGCAGAAAGATGCTGCTGTTATGTTGTGGGGGATCCACATTATCACACACATGATGACAATTCAATCCATTTTCAAGGTGAGGAGCTGCAAATTAAACAACTCTAGATAGCTGGAAACATTCTACAAAACAATACAGATAGTTATACATATATAATTGAACAGGGGATTGCGGGCGACGTTGCCACAAATATTTATTTATCACTTGTCTCTTCTACCAGACAACCGTATAACCAATGGACCTAATGTGTGATTCAACATGAATATGCATAATAAAGTCTTAATGATTTTGAAATGTGATATTTTCCCCCTAAAAGGTGAATGCAGATACACCATCACAGAGACGTGTTTCGATCCGGTGGTCCACCCGGAACTTACAGAGTTTACCATTGAAGGAATCAACTACATCGATCCCAACTTTGCCACGGATCGTTCCTGGCCAAAGGAAATCTACATTGACGTTTTTGAAATGAAATTCAAGCTTGATCAAGGAGACCCAGCGCCTGGATTAGCAGGTCCATCCGGCCCGCCGAAAGCTTTCAAGTTTGTGGTAAGCATAAAAACAGCTTTTAAACAAACATGTGGCCAAATAAAGTAAACCTGCTTATTTGTTGCTTTTGTACAAGGAAAATGTATAATGTAAGAATAGTTCATGTAAAAAATATTACAATCACCGGGACCTTTCCATTTATGGGACCACGAGTGCAGCAGCGGCTGTATATGGTACCTTCCAAAATTGTTATTTATAAGTTGCATATTGAAAGGATGACAAGAATCCATATATAGTCGTACATAATTTATTACACCCGCAGTGTTGCAGCCCATTTGTATGTCAAAGCGTAACCACCACCATATCCTAAAATTAGATGTCAGCTGGGAATCAACTTTGTCAGTCATTTTCTCAAAAACGCTGTACTCGTTTAGATTGCAATATGTGGAAGAATAATATATCTTTCAACCAGAAACAATGTTACGTTGTTCGGGATATTTTATTGAAAAAATATAGAACATTCATCATAAATGAGTAAAGTTTGTTTTGATTGTATTTTCATGTGTAGGATGATTGGGAACTAATCTTTTATGGCGGCGACCCTATTGAAGTGTGCAATGCAGGAAGATGCGTCAGCATATCTCTGGATGCTAGCAACCGCATTGTTTTCGAATTTGACTTCGGCATTACCATCCACTGGGGGGAACACCGCGTTCCTAGACGCTATAAAGTTAACATATGTATTCCCGGGACATACAGAGGAATGTTGTGTGGCATGTGTGGTACCTGCAATGGGGATAAGGACGATGACTACTCTCTGAAGGACGGGACGTATGTGGGCTATCTTTATGAGGTCGGTCTTTTCTGGTTCCCAACGCCACAAACCCAGGGCATGTACGACCAGATTGGCGAGAGTTGGTTGGTTCCTGATCCCAGTCTCGGACCCGAGTAAGATAAATGAAATCAATATAATTTTAATGAATCTTAAAGTCTTGCCATTCATTTTTGAAATTGTTTACGTAGGGTTAAAATTCTTGTTGTCAATGTTACATGTAATAATGTCATAAAAGTAGGTCCATGAACATGTGCGACAAGCCAGAATTATATGTTGAGTTTGAAATAACTTTGAAGAGAGCGTGGTATAGCACCATCAGTTTTTATGCCACTCAAAAGAGCCGACAGTTAAACCGAATAAATCACTCGATCAGCTGTAAAAGAGCTTCAAAACTGCCCTTTCTTCAAATCTCTGGTTGTAAAATGATGACTTATTTACCTGTTCTCAGTTCGCAGAAGTCCGAGTAGTAAGACATTGTGCATTACTGTTGACCGCGGTTATTTAAATGTGTTGCCGAAAACGACCAACGATATCACAGAAAGAAATCAGAAAAATACCTATCTCAAATACCAAATATCAATTTCGGGAAATATAAAACGATTCCCTTTGGTATTTCTTTGAGTTATAATATTTTAAATTACAAAGTGACATTTGGTCGGATTTTATGCCGAAATTGTTCATAAACAAGTTGCTATTTCTGTTGCACTGATGTACTATTTCTGTTTTGCTCTTTAGGACCAGAGTGATAAACACACGCCTGGGTCATTTTTCTTGTAATATAGGCCCTACTGAATGCCGAACCACACATCATGCTGAACAGTTTTATTTATTTATTTATTTATATATTTGTTTGTTTGTTTGTTTGTTTATTGTTGGGTCTGTTAAAAAACTTTGTAAAATCCGAACCCGACAATTTTTTTGCCTTTTACACAGGTGCCAGGCACCAGGTGGGAGGAGACGCAAGCGTCAAGCTTCTTCAGAGCAAAGGGATTGTGAGGAAAAGATCCTCTGTGATGTCATAAAGAACGTTGATGGCGTGTTTGGCAGATGTGCCGCAAGTCCACTCGTGAATTCCGAGGAGTACTACGTGTCCTGTGCAATTGATGTTTGCTCAGCCTCCGGAGATGAAGCAACATTGCCAGAGGTAGGCTAACTTATTTTAACATGAGATACTTTGAAGAATGAAAATTCAAATATGAAGGTAACTGGTTGTTATATTTTTAAATGCAAAAAAAGTCTACGCATCAAAAATTAGTTAAATTTAATTAATTTTAGGGATTAAACTCGAAATAAAGAAATATGGAAAATGAATTTTGAATGCTAAGAAACCATTACAGATCTTTCTCTCCGAATACAGGTTCAGCATGAGGTGGCGTGTGGTATCATTGAGACATATGCCAAAGCTTGCGAAGAAGCAGGACTCGGGGTATTCCCTGGAGCTTGGAGAGAAGTAACCGACTGTCGTAAGTTTATCAGTTATACAATGTAGCTGTCATTTGGTCATCAATTTGTCACAATGTGCACATGTAAAATAATACGTCAGAAACCAGTTAATTATGCAGACCTGCTGGTTCTAACTTCGTTAGCAAGTAGTTTGATAAAATGCGTATGTGATAGGTATAGAGATAATATTATACAAAGTGCACTGAATTCTTTCAATATCTATTTTCGGAGATCTAAGGTCGTTTGATTTGTTTATTGTTCTTTCCTGTTCTAGTTCAGATATTGATAAAATAACTCGATCTTGTTGGTCTTTTTTACATATCTTGGTCATATTTTTCTCTTTTTTCTTGAATAGCGCTGCATGGGTGTAATGCGGAGGGATACAACATGCGTTATAATGCAAGCATGACTGGTTGTCCAGCCTCTTGCGTCAACCCCTCGGGCTCCGAGCAATGTGCTTCACAAGAGGGGTGTCAATGTCTGGCCGGGTACGTGCGCAGTGGCCATCTGTGTGTTCCTCGGGACCGTTGTGGTTGTGAGGATGCAACGGGTGGCTACCATCAGGTAATCTTATAATACCATAGAACGTGTTTTTTCACCTTTAAAAGGGTGCCGGTAGTTTTCTGGACTTCTATACATCCAAACGTCAAACATTCACTAAACCAGTTCCATATCCCCTCCCCATACATACACAAAAAGCATTTTTGCTCTCTTAAATGTCCATGTATGTACTGGCCTTGCGGTCAAAGTGAACTAAGAATATTAAAAAAAAATTCTTCACCATTGCAAGATAGAGCCTTGGCCTTGTAAAGTGTTTTTAAATACTTTTAATTAAAATAATTAAATGACTGATGTCAGCTCTTTTACACATCAGTCGGGTCTGGACTGCTTATAATGCACAGTGGACACCTTACATGTAGAGTAGTACTAAAACGATAAACTTCCAAAATATCCACGCTGTTTGACCTGTATTACACCTGTATCTTTCAGTTAGGCGACACATGGGCCTCTCGTAACTGTACTCATTGGTATATGTGTGTGGAACCCAACCAAATAGAGGAAATACAGAGTCCATGTGGTGTAGGGAGCCAGTGCCAGCTTGTAGATGGCCTGTGGACGTGTACCGATCCCATCAAAACTACTGAACCCCCAGTAATTGTATAATACCAAAATGAAGGTAAAGTATACATAGACAAATACTTTAATGATTTGAGGTTTTTCATTTTAATGCAAAAAGCTTATTCTCAATAAATAGGTCCATTTGGGATACCGAAATTAACGACGGTTTAAAATTTAGTCCGTTTATGTATATTTGTGTGAGAACTGAAAAATGTAGTAATACTTTTTTTAGTGATTTAAGTTGCTAGACTGAGGTTAGTAAAATTCCACTTGGAAAAACAATTCTCCCATTCGTTTTATTTTAATAAAATAAAATCAATTGTTACATGGACCCATATAATGAGAATGAGTGTAGTCAGCCAGCCAGTCAGTTTTTTCTTAATCATGACAAAATGTTGACAAACTTTTTTTCAAACGACGGTATTTATATTTGAATTTGAATTTTATTTTAAATCACACATACAGCATATATATATATATGTAGGTGTTTGATATTCCAATTTACTAATAATTGTTTAATTATGCATCACTTTCAGAAGCTGTGTTACTTCTCTGACGTCATGCTAGTGAGCGCTGCAAACTTCTTCACATTCTACAGCAGTTTAAAAAGCTGGGGAAACATTTTCTGGGCATTTTTGTGGATATATAGAAGGCGTAAAAAACGTTCAATCGTTTTAACCATTTTACCGACCGTAAAATTCTGTATCAACCTTATCAGAGGGCTACCAGGAAAAAGTACTTGTAGATACAATGAATGATGAATGTGTAGTAGCCTGCTACCGTATGTTAGAGTATCTGATTAAAAATGCACCCATGCAACACTAGCATGTACACGTCATAAGAAATTAACCGGAATAAAGATTATCTGCGGTACCTTACAACGCTTCTTGCTTCTTTGTTTTTTCCGAACAACTTGATTTAATAAGACACATTGAAGAATATAATGAGTCGAATTTCCTCGATTACTAGTTTTGTGGGAGTAAAACGCTGTAACTGTGTTGTTCTTTTCATGTTTTGCACATGCATGTATGTGTTTGCGAGTGTGTTTTTTTTTCTGAATGCTTAATTTTAAATTTGCCAAAACAAAGTGCCATTTATTCGACAATTAGAAGGGGACCGAATATTGCCGAAGGGAGGGGCACGTGCTGTGTAGCCTACATCCAGTGTATCCACGGTCATTGTGTGCAAGATAAAAAATATCGTTTCCGCGTGGTGTGATAATAGTTGAGCATCTTGTTAAATGTGGTCGGCTTTCATAAACATCGAAATTGAAGTTTCATGGTCGTGGTTAGTAGAGTAGAGCAACATTTGCTAGTTGTCAGTTTACTGCAATGAACAGGATAATTTTGACCTACCTTGAGAAGCAAACGCAGCAATCAGCAAGGGTGATTAAAGAAATCGTCGAATTCATTATAAATCATAAGAATTGAAGTAATCTGGCTCAGCAGTCAGATTTCACCTATGGAATAAATAAAGCCAATAATTCAATGTCGCTGGATTGTGTTTGAGCATACAAGACGCTATTATTCTTGATCGAAAAATTTACTAGCAGAATATTTTGAAAACATTCTATCTTGTGCTGCATTGCACGTCCGGCAATTACCCTTGTATGTTTGCCAAGTGCCCTGATTGATGCATTAAGATCAAGTGTCCTGCATTCTCTATTAATGTTTAAGAGTTCTGTATTTCTTTTGAAAACCCTACATTCAGCAATACTGTACATATGTATGTAATGTACCATCCAATAATCATTGCACCCATAAAACATTACTTCAAAGCTCTGGTACCATCTTACACGTTTTCACCACTTCTCAACTAAGTGACTGTTAAGTTTATAAATTACAAACACTGTGAAAACCACATTCTTCTGTTTAATAATTTTATTTGAAAAGAACAATAGACATTTAGACTTTTGAACCATACCTCAATTTAGTGTGTATGACATGCTTTGCTTATTCAGTGATTTATTACATATTCATAAAATAGGGATTAATTTAGAGATTAATGTAGTTTATAATCCTTGTCCTATAACCAACTCATTAGTAAATTGTTAAGCCTCAACAGTGTATATTCATTACATACTATAACAGTAATACAATGGCATGTATGTCCACACCATGTAAGTTGTAACCAAAATCTTTTGCTTCAATTATTTATGGTTACAGAAAAAATATTCCAATTAACGAATATAAAATAATCTAAGAGCAAGAAGTACATGTTCTGTATATAAATGTAGTATACACATTTCATTAATTCATATTGTTAGATGTATGACACAGATGCTGGACAAAAATATGGCAGTGTTTTACTTTACTACATCATAAACATTTTCACAAATTACACTGTGTGTGTATTCACAATACAATTTTTTTCACAAGAAATTGAAAGCACCAGTGTTTCACTTTTCAGTGTTGTTTTGTACAAATAAACAACAAATTTTCACATTACAGAACTTGTTTTATACGTCTTGTTTTTCATGGTTACAGTGCAACCCATCACTGTTTTTTCCATAAGATAAAATACAACATTACATATAACTATGCAATAATTTTTGAATTACCTTGCTATTGTCTAAGGGGGCCTCTTGATATTCCGAAGGTTCATTGGTCGGAAAAATAATAACATTTTCATCGTTTTTTTTTAATCAAGGGTTCATTGGTCCGAAGGTTCTATGGTGAACATTCGGACCAATGAACCTTCGGACTACTGCTACGGCCCCATTGTCTAACTCTTTTCTTGCATTCAATACATTTCATAAGATGAGTGAAAACAAAGTAAACTTTTGAGTGAAATTGAAGATTTTTGTTTGCATTATTTGATTTTTTGATAACAGAAACAATTCCCCTGGGTTAGTAACAAAAATCAAAATACATTATTTTGCAATAATTATCTACTCATACACTGTACCAGTAAGTGGCTGGAAAATATCAGTTAAAGCAACAGATCACCTTGTATCAGATAATGCACAATTTTCATAAATGAGAGCAAAAGATAGATTAAAGGGGACTTTAAGAAAAACATCCAAGTACATTGTATAACATGGATTTCTTTTGATAAGAGTACAGTCCACCATCATATTATATGCACATCCTTTAACTTCACCTTTATCTTAATTTCATATCATTTAGGTAATGAACCAGTAGTAAAACAAAAGTATTAAATGTGGCACAAAGACTGACACACTGCTTAACAACACAGCTCTAGAAATTTGGAATGCCTTTATGAAATAGTCTTTATGAAATATATCTGTGTATAACTCATTCATAACCATGATAATTATCTGAATGCTTTATGTGTATTTTCAAAGCACAAATACTTTTTATATTTGTTAATCAGTCATGTATAAATCATTCTCATTCAGATTCACATATCATCTTCATTGGCTGGATAAAAAAATACATGAGTAAATAAACAAAACAATCATTTAATACCTAAATTTGTGCACTACAAGTAAATGCATGCTCATATGGCAATTTACCTTAAGAGAAAAAAAATTTAATTACCCTTTGTAAGAGTGTCATGCCACAGCACCAACTAACTTATAACAGCATAAATATGTTCTCAAATTATAAAACAGGAATGAGAACAGTTATAACAGTATTACAAAACTGGCATGTTAAGTCCTCTCAATCAGATCCACAGTTTAACAAAGTTTGACATAAACATACAAACATATTTTTTTTCATATTTACTTTAAGAATATGACACAGATGTTCTTAACAGCTATGAATTTAACTTTTAGTCCATCAAATAAATGCCATGCACGGATTCTATATAAAGACAATACATTTTTTGCAATTTTAAAGTACCACTTTTTATGATGAAAAATATATATGAAACTTTCAGTAGCAGATCTATAATGTTCAGAGAAAAGTCTATCCATTTTTAATAAAATATCAATAAAAAAATAAGATGTTAAAAAATTACTCACCAGTGGAATGATTTCAGCATTTGAAATCTTATTTTAAAGTTAAAGTGTTAATGCTTAAAATAAATAAATAAATATGATGGCCTTTGCTGTAGAAATCCCTACACCCTACCTGACCTCCATATTCTAAAGTTTAATGGGATAGTTCATTGATTAAAACTATCCAAAATATATCTGTATTCTATAGCATCACACCTTCACATATTATATCAACAAATAAACTTTACACTGCCCCTTATCAAATAACATTTAAATCACAGAGTAATGATAAAATTCTTACCGATTACCAACTAGATAAGTGCTGCTCAAATGTCCTTAAACAACCATTCAGTAGGGTGAGCAATAAAAGAACATTTATGAGGCCAGTTTCATAAAACTATTTTCAGCAAATTACTGTTGTTCAAGGCTCCTTTGCCCATTTTGCCTGTGTATTCAAAATTAACAAAACCCCTAGTGAGCAGTTACTACCTGGTGAAGCCACTGTGACACAGTCCATAAAAATATTCTGAACCAGCATTTTGGAGTTTCCTCTTTCCTAAAAGACTGTCTCTGTTTATAATTTTATTGCACATGATTCTAAATCTTTTAGGACATTCTGGTGCCACTAATAAAACCGCCAAGTATAATATGTTTGTTATCCTCCCCTTATTATCTAATTATCTATTTATTAATGATTATCTATTTACTGCTGATTAATATTATGACAAACCAATTTAATCAACTCAGTTTTTTCTGCAGCCAGGTAACAGTGGCATCCTGGCAGTTCTTGATCCAGAAGATATTAGCTTGAATACTTTCAAGTGCTTGCTTTGATGCAACTTCACCAGTCCCCAGTTTCTCTGCATTAGCTTTAAAGAAGTTTTTCAACTGTAAAAGATATTAAAAAAATTGAAGTGACTAACATGGAAGAATTTTAATGAAATTTTCAGCTTTTCAAGGGGAAATAAAAAGTCGCAAATATTAGATTGAATCCAGGTCTCATAGTATTTTCTTAAGTTTATTTTATTTTTCTTTACATTTTGCCTTGACAGGAGTCCATCCTCTTGGGAGTTTATCTCTAGTTTCTAACACAATTTGTAGGCATTTAGCAGAAATCAAGGATGGACTAAACTACAGTGAAAACAGAGTGCAACCCACCTGGACATAGTCCCTCTGAGTATGGAGAGTCTGGGTTGTTTTCTCTATTAAACGACCAATCTCAAATGAGCCCTCACCATACCTGTACAATATACAAACATCATGTGCAGATACATATTTCAAGATACAAAGAGGTATTTTAATTTTTGTATAAAAATGAATAAAACATCATAAAACTGCAAGAGTGTGTATGGTTTTGTAATTTTACAAAAAGGATAACCATTCAACAAGACCCAAATGTCTGTTTCTAAAAAAGGACAATTTTGCACTGAAGCATGCTTTCACAAAATAAGAGACTGAACCACAAATAAAACTTGCCTGTGAATATTTCTAGTTTTGAATAAACTTTCAGTTCACATAAAAACCAGAATAATATCTACCTCTCATATATGATATCCCAATTCTGTTTCACATAAGCCAATACAAGAGCAGTGGCAGCATGATTTCTTGACATTCCAGCTAACACTTGAATTGCACTCTGTTTCTTTATCTTTGTTGGGTCCAAAGCATACTGAAGATACCTGAAAATATTTTTCTTCTTCAATATTAACATTTTCAATTCATCTTTAGCTAGAAATAATCACACCTGAATTAGCAAAATGAGAAATCATTTCTTGATATAATAATAAATTGCACTCTTGCTAATGTCCAATTAAATCAATCAGCTTCGAGATAAAAAATGACCATAAACATAGAATTACACCAGTATTATATACCAAATGAAAATAATTCAAAATAAAAATCTGTAATTAAATTTTTAAATGAAAAAATAAAATTTCATTTAAGTTCTTAAATCTCATATCAATACCTAGAAAGCTTATCAATATTCTTGGTAAAGGTCATAGCTATAAGAAGTTTTTTCTTCTCAGCATCATTGGACTCGGCAAGGTACTTTTTCCAGCAGAAATCCCATTCTCTTTCTCTGCCATTACTAACTCCTGCCTTGTACACTATGGACCTGTAATCTGCCCGTATTCTAGAAAATGAAAGAGCATATAATAATATTAATCTCTATGGCATAATACACAAAATGTTGATAAAATGCATGTAAACAGCAAACTGGCAAAATTACAAACAGTTGACTTTAAAACAGTATTATAACTTATTTAACAAACATTTGGGAACCATTATCTTGTGTTAAAGTCTACTGCCAACAGGCATATTCACTTAATAACGAACAAATCAGATGGGCCACATCTTTGCAGGATAATAATTTCCTATTGTCGAATTCAAACATTCCATTTTAAAACTGTATTAAAATGCATGTTCTTAATATGTTCTTAGGCTTAGATCTTAACCATTATACTTTAGTTTCGCCTACCTAACAGTTGCCATAAACATTTACACAGACTGTTCCAACTGTCTGTTATGTCACTGCTTGCTTGTATAATGACCTAATTTTGGAAATATATGGTCATTCTCAAAATATGTACATCCAAAGCAACTCTCTAATAGACAAAAAGATGCAACTTACGGTTTATCTCTCAACATCCAGTCATTGAACATTTTCATTGCTCTGCTGACTGTCTCATTGTGTCCCAGTTCTACAGCTAAGCTGAGAATCTTCAGGCGCATTAAACTGAAATATATCATAATTATATCTAATACCAGTTTTAATCATAGGATATAATTTTGTTCATTTTGTTTACAAAGCTAACCTTCTGATCAAACTTAAATATCAAATAACATATTATCATAATCATTTTATCATAACTAATTCCAAATACTAGATGAAAAGCCACTTTTTCATAATCACTAGTATTCTACAACTACAAAAAGATATTAGCAGAGCAACAAATGTTACCAAAAATACCACCATCACTGTTTATATGTCTATATTAAGCTAATTAAAAGAACTGGTGGTCATAGTACTGAATTACATATCAAAGTAACAGTGTTGTTGCCCTCCCTTCTCTTTGTTAGCCAAACTTGAAAAATGTGCGAGTCAGCCACAGTTGGACAAACGTCAGTTAATATCTGAAATGCCCTTTAGAGAGTTCTCACAAACCATCTGTTTTGATTTCTCACTAAGAGCCCTCACATATGGTAGAGTGAAACAAATCAGCTTTCAATAGATATTTGCCCAGGTTGGTTGCAAGCTAACACATACTAAGTTTATAATGTACAAATCATTGGTACATTGTGAAATTCTCAGCATATAATTCATAAAATGTTAATCACAATACAAATAATTAAGATTCCATCATGCAGTTTAATTATTAGTTTAATTATAATAAAGGCATGGTCTTACTTTGCCAAATGTCCTTCATTAGGCTGTCTCTCCCAACCAAGTCTCTTTATTTGAGGGTCCATCAGTGACAACATATACTTCTAAAATCAAATTTAATAATCAAGTTAAATACTGAATTGAAATATTTGCAGGTGAGGTGTAAATACTAGGCTGAACTCAAATAATATTATGAATATATG
>NW_019775458.1:923721-936204 GCF_001039355.2 Lingula anatina | reverse complement strand
ACGTCCCCCCCCCGCCCCCCCCCCCCAAAAAAAAAAATATTCCCACTTCAACCCAATACCATCCCTGGCCCTTACTTCCACAATTTATTTATTCCTAAAATTTAACAAATTTCCAGGTGCCATGCTGCCATGTTCAAGTAGATCTCATTCTCACTTCTATCCACATCAAAGCTGTATTTCCTAATAGAATTTCCAGCTGTGAAAACTGGAGTAAATGGTTTCAAAAAATTTCAGAGATTTGCCCAGAAGCAGGTAAGTTGAGATATAATATCATCTGCTGACGTTAAAATCTATTTAGCCAAAATATCAGTGTTTTTGGCAAAGCCCCTTTAAAGAATTGTCAAAAATTCATTTACCTTTGAACATTTCATATCATTGCCCCCCACCCCTCGTTTTTCTGTATAGGAGACTTGCAGTTCCAGATTGTTTGAATAGCACTCGGCCACACCCTTTCCAAGGCAACATAAACACACATATACTTAATTGGATCTAATAACCACTTACATCTACATCAAAACTATACTTTTTCCTAGAATTCCCAGGAGACAGATCAACAGGCACCAAGCCTCGTGCAATGGCGCCTATCAAGTCATGGCGTTTCCGTGTGACCAGCTGAGCCTGACCTATTATCTTGTTCCGTGGTGTACGTAAGTATGGGCGATTGATCATCTGAGATAGGTTCTCTGTTGCCTCTTCTAGCTCCGTCTGTGGAAAAATGAAAGTAGCTCATGTGACATGACTTATATTGTGTAAAACCAGCCTGGATTTAGTTGTCCTGTATAAAAAGTTTTTACAGTTCCCAGGTATATGCTTGTAGTGATTTCAAAGATCACTTGCTGAGGAATTCATTTTAAAATAGTATTTTCTGAAGATACCCGATTCACAAGATTTTCTAAGTACAGTAAACTAAATAAAATTGAAAATGACCTAAAACACTTAATATTCAATTAATTTAGAAAAATAAAAAAGAATTTTAATTAAAATATTCAACTGCAATCACCTGCATGAATTCAAAGATGGGTTTTCTAATTCCTACTTCTTCTATGTAATAACCATAGACATAAGAACACTTCAGGACGCGCCGTGCCTTGAGCAATTGGTGGACTGCATCTTCTATAAACTTGGTCTCAATATCTGCAGTTGCTGTAAAATAAAGATGTCAAATTGAAATTGAATGAAATATAACTGAATGTGCTTCTTCAAAATTCTGAGGGGATCATACATTGTTGATGTTGTGTGAAAATAAAGAAAATATAATAACTTTTGCTGACTCGTCACATCATATTTTAGGATGATGAGTCTTATTTAATATTTCATATAAAATTTTTATCCCTAAGGCCATAACATTTGTTGCAGGCAACAATTTGCTACATTGTTATTATTGTTAAAATTATTAGGATAGTGAGTTTATATAATAAAAGCGGCCTTGTTTGGCCAAATCACGAACACGAACAATCTTTGTTGCCTTCTCTCTTGTTATGAATGGGACTATGAAAGTTCGCAGTACACAGGGATGGAGGAGACATAAATGCGTATGTATATGTGAATACTGTATGGGATATTCTCACTAGCATGTACCATTAATGGATTGAAGTGGTCTTCTAAGTGCTTCAAAACTGGGATAGGCGATGAAAATGGAGATTTGGGATACATGTTTACCTGCCAAGAAGAATAAGAACTATTACAAGTGACAATTCTAATTTCATAATACTTGTCTGAAATGTAGTATAGGAATCCCATGGTCAGGACGTAGGTGGTGGAGGGGGCAGGGGGGAGGATGGGCACTGTATTACCTGGATCGCTGACTGCATTGGCAAGTATCAGCATCTTTTCTTTGGCAGTGGTAAGCAATGGTTCCTCCAGCTGAAACAAGAAAGCAAACATTACATATTGTTTTGTTTAAAGGTATCTTAATATCTGGGATTTTCACATCTAACTGAATTTATTTTACATTTGGATTTCATGTTTTTTACCTTGATCATTTATAATTAATCATAGCAATTTATACAGATCACAGGTGGATTTGTTAGAATCTACCAAGAATCATTTTAGAAAGACACTTATCAATGCCCATTAACAATATATTCTTCCCCCACAGTTTTATAACACTTTCTTTAAAACATCACACCTATTTGAGTCCAAGAGTTTCAGGTATTTTGAACTTTTGGTATGTCTCTTAAGTCTTTCTCACATACCTTGAAACTATTGTCATGATTTTTAAACCTAGTGTAATAGTGGACAAACTTGTGCATTTCTTTGTTAGCCATGTGCTTCTGCTCAGCCTGAAATATAATTTGGTACATACAAAACAATATCCATGTACTGGTGGTATTATGAATGCTGAAATATACTGAACAAATATAAAACCTAATCTTGAAACATTTGTCAAAAAAGAATATTATAAATCAACCAGATAAATGTTTAATATGCAACAATAAATATGGCATGGCATGTGCATTTTACATGATTCTTATCACTGATCCAAAGTTTAAAAGAAAAAGAAAAAAATCTAAACATAACATTTGAAGGGGGAAATAAAATTGCTACAGTCTACTACTATCTGGATAACCAAGGAGATTGCCATTATTTCTATAATACGGTACTTACCTTACAAGCAAGTTTGCTTTCCCTATTTGTAATAAGGTTAATTTTCGCACTGTTAATATATTAATCACTTCCTTACCTCTGTCTTTTGCACTTCTGTCTGTTCATCAACTTTCTTTGACACATCATATCTATTGCACCTAAAGTACCCCCCAGTGGCAGAACTGTGCTTCTTCCACTGTTCTAGACACACCCAGCAGAAGTCGTGTTTGCACTGGAAATTGACACAGGTCCTCATTATAATATCAAAATGTACTCTAGTCAAGATTCCAGGCTGTCATCTAAAGCAGCTCATCAACTACAGATTTATAAATCATATCTATGCTGTTAATTACAGGATCAGCTAGACCATTCTATATTCAATGGTTGAGAAGTAAAAAAAAAATCTTCAACTCTATCCTTTACTTGGCAGGGTGTGTTTCAATAACTAATTCTTAGAATTATAATATTTTGTATATTTCTGGATTTATCAGTGCAACTTACAGAAAACCCCCCAGATATCAGTGTTTTTGGCAAAGCCCTTTTAAAGGATTGTTAAAAATTCATTTACCTTTGAACATTTCATATGATTGCACCCCTCGTTTTTCTGTATAGGAGACTTGCAGTTGGGACAAGGCTTGGCATTGGTCACCAACCACAGTATATTGGCTGATGTCTCCACTGCTCCACTCGTGTCACATACTGGAAAACAAAACATAAAAAACTAGGTTGATATTTCACTTTATGCTCTCTGAAATGTCCATCGAAATTCCCGACTGGAGACAACATTCCGATCATGTATAATTTGATCACAGGAATTACATCACAGAACAAACACAGAATCAATTGCAACAGCAATGAAAAAGGACTGACGGAGATTAATTGGGCATGTGAGCAGGATGGAGAAAACAGCAATTCCAAAAGTAGCAATAGGATGGGCACCAGAAGGAAAAAGACACAGAGAAAGATTGAAAGAAACATAGAAACAATCTGTTGAGAAGGAGATGAAATAACAAGGATGGATGAGGGACAGCAAGAGGGTTATGCAGCAGACAGACAACACTCGCGAGCAATGGCAGATGCCTTAAGTGCCACATCGGCACAAAGAGAATAGTCAGTCAGACATAATTTGATCAATAAATAAGAGTATGTTTTTGAGTCAAAGTTCTGGTTTTAAAATCCCTGTCATACTTAAGATAGAGACTAGAGAATTTCACTAAATATGGCAAAACTAGAAATTTGAAACTCAAAAGGAGGTTTAATTTTTTGGCAAAATAGATTTCAATGTCAACAGATGATATTAAATCTCAACTTACATGCTTCTGGGCAGATCTCTGAAATTTTTTGAAACCATTTACTCCAGTTTTCACAGCTAGCAGGAGCATGAGCTTCTCCAAGACAGTCCCTGAAACATAAACACATTTTCTGTCAAACCATTTAATTATGGTAACAATAGCTACCATTATTTAAAACTTGTAATAACCTTGAAAACGGTTATTTATAATGGTGATGTGATATCACGTAAATGTTTAAAACAACAAAAACATCATAGGCTTCTCAATATAAATTAGGCTTAAGCTTACTATGAGATGTAATTACTTACCAACAAAAATAATGGCCACTCCCACAATCCACGGATCTGGAGGTGTCGCCAGGAAGTTTACTGGCGATAGATGGCTGAACTGGTGACATAACACCACTGGCGCCATCCATATCCGGTAGTTTTACTGCACGGATACAGCCAGGAGACGGACACCACTTGATATTGGGGTTACTATCAACAAACGCCTTAAAGAAATAAAGAATGTTGGCGATATAAGGTATTGTGAAAACTGTCAACTGACTGAGATAGAAAGAGACAGATTATTTGTTATTATAAGTTTTGACTGTTCTGTATTCTGTGATTGGGCTTTCATTACAAGGGTAAATAATAATTTAAAATATTAAGTTTTTTAGAAAAGAAAATAATATTTCTTAAGAGACTAAGCATGTTTTTACCTGTGAGGTATATTCTTTTAAAGAGTAACATGAGATGGCATATTTCACCAGTTAAAAAGATGGCATGTATCACCAGTTAAAAAAAAGGTTAGAACTTTCTACAGAGATAGTTTCCTTTTTGAAAATATAAGGCTTTTTTCACAGTAGAATTCTTGTTATGAATCTTCACTTTAATATAAATCACACTTTTCATAACAAAACAGTGCCACATGTAACACCTGTAACAGGTATAATTCCTCCTGATAAAACAGAAAACTCATATAATGTCATACTACACTTTTCAAAAACTTTCAGAACCATTTCAACTGTAGAACACACACACACACACACACACACACATTCAAACTTAAGAGGAAACCCCAGCTAGCCCACCTGTATGTCAAACTGCAGATATCTCCTGGCCATATCTCTTGAGACAATCTCCTCAATGAGTTCTACAGGTACAAGTTTGATACAGTCATAAGCAGGGCAGGTAATGTTATGGGCCTCGCCCTCTTGGATTTTCACATTTAGATAGCTACAAAATAAACAGATAGATGAATGCATTAATTCTTTTTCTCTGCAGACAGTGTTCATTTTCAATATACTTTTGTAGAAAGAATCAATTATCTTATGAATGATTTTAATATTATACCTGACGTTGGCAGTATTTCATATGTAGGCAAAAAAGCTTATACTGAACAAAAGGTTTTTATTTCCAAATTTAAAATCAGAACAAAATGGATATATAAGCCAAAAAGTAAATATTAAAAGAACTGGAAAGATCCTTTTCTTTAAATAGCACCTTAATGTCAGTTTTTAATCTCAATTAAAACTGCATTAATTTCAGATATTAAGTTTGAATCCTGAAATATTTATACTTATCTTGGTAGCACTGGAACCTGAAAAACTACTCACCCTTCCCAGCATGCTCGGCAAAACCTGTGTTCACATGACATGGGAACTGCCGTCTCATCACTTGGAATGTAGTTTGCACATATATCACACTAAAAACAATGAGAACAGTAACAGTCATTGGCTTTTATCTAAGTTTTCAATGAATGATGAAAAAATGGAATGTATTTAAATATATAAGCAAAAGCTAAGTTTTTTCCTTGGTTTTATTCTTGCTTTAGTTAATAATTTCATGATCAGCTTATTTGGTTTTTGTCCTCTGAACATCTTAATATAATATAATATAGAAACTTTACCTTAAAGAAGTGGGAATAAAAGGTTGACATATTTACGAGTAGCTGTCAGCAATATTAAGAAATATTTCTTGATTTTTTTTTAAAAGAAGCAAAACATTACAACTTGTCAAATATTTAATTAAAAATTTCAACAACCCCAAAAATCTTTTCAGTCAATGCCAGTTCTGAGTCTAGTTTCACTTACGAGTATGTCAGATTGTCCGTGGTGACGTGGCGTGACACTTCTGAGAGTGTCGGAGTCCTCAGAGGACTGAGCCATCAGATCCTCAAACACACTGGATGGTGGATTTACTCCACTCTTCTCACAGCAGACTATAGCATCCCTCATCCAGGCTTCCAGGAGCATTTCTCTGGACCATTCTGAAATATTATAAAATTGAATGTACGGTAATTAAGTACGAATTTTCAAATACCCCACTTATTTAAATATCAAAAATCAGATAAATGTACTTAGTCACATAAACCCAACTTACTTTCATAATTAAGAATGTTTTTTCACACAAAACAATCTTTTTAGGAAATACAAAAAAAAAAAAATCAATTTTGTTCAAATTTAGCAATGATTACAGTAAAATGGTTACAGATCATTATGAATAATCCATGTTTGCTACTAGTGACACTACTTTGACAGAAACTTGTTTTATAAGTGTCACTGTGTCTGTGCTACCCAATGAAACATTAATATTCTGCAGTAATACTGCCTCAAACTTTCCCACAAATACGTAAATCAATATATAAAACCTGAAAACAGGTTTACAGATTGTGGTTTTATACAACACCACTGGATGGGATAACCCTACAAGTTAGTAATTTGAAGAAAAGTGTTGAAATTTCAGGGGATTTTTTCCTATGTTAATTCAAAAACGCATTGCATTTTTGTTTGTCAAATTTATACCCATTGCTGTGTATCACATGCATATGATGTGGAGTACCATACACTTGTATATACAGTGCACAAAAAATGACATAAGTACTCAATGTCAGATAATTAAATTCTTGACAAGCTTTGGAACAAATTCTAATAAATTAAAAAAGTAATTCATCTTGGCATTATTGTACTTGACATCTGTATTCATGAATATATTTTCTTTGACTAGAAAGGTTACCCGGTACATATATCTTCATGGTACACAGATAATTGCTTAACATAGTACATTATCTCCATTTTCAAGTTAACCTCAGAAAATATATGCATGCCACAGGTTTCCGTTATCTACAGGTTCATTATCAGGGTCACTGCTTTCTAAGTGGGTGGTCTTTATATTGTAATTCATGGGGAAGCAACTTTTAAAAACAGACGGTGACCACTGAGGCTGAGGACAGAAGAATTATTTCTGCCTATTACCCTTCTCTCTTCCCTGATATTCTCCCTCTCTCTCTCCCTCTCTTCACTTACAAATCTCTATCTCTCCCACCACTCCCTTGTCTCCCCCCCCAGCTGCCCCTCCCTCTCTCTTCTCATTCTATGATCTCTCTCTCCCACCCTTCTCTCTCTCTCTCTCTCTCTCTCTCTCTCTCTCTCTCTCCCCTTTTGCTGGACTTCAAAATACTTCCCCATCTTTCTCTCCCCACTAGTTACCATGGTTTCTGAGCAGGGCCTCAGCAGTGAACAGTGGCACCCTCAACATATCTGATGTTTCCACCAGCAGTTGGTCCTTGGCCTCCTGCAAGTCTTGAGCTTTAAGACCACTGTATTCCTGTAATAGTAAAAGAAAGAATAGGATATTTAAGGCTTTAATGCTCAAAATAAGTTTTCCGGTCAGTCCTTTGTTGTGAAACACTACACAGTATATATTCTGTACATTTATGTTCACATCATTAAATAATTTTGTAAATTAAAGCTCAAATTGCATACTTGCATTAATTAAATCATTAATAATTTCACAAAAGATATGTCAAAATACCAAGAAGTTTTAGCAAATGCTTTACATTATCTATACTTGACTGGTACACAGGGATAATGAAAATCTTTTCAGAATTACAAGAAAAAGGCATACAAAAATTTCAATATCAGCTGGGCAACAGTGAAACCAGTCCCTATAGCTTAAAACAATACTACAGTGACATCAGCAAACATTTATCAGACATCACACATCAATAGCCAAAAAATAAAATTATCTTCTAGTTCAAACCCCTCCAGCTTAGTTGGCAATGATAAACTTTGACATCATGATAGCTGTTGCCATGGTGATGAATCGCTATCACTAGAATCTGGCTTACCTCCTGTAGGTCAATAGAAACAATGGCAGCATCCTCATTTTCATCCACAGCCATGT
This sequence comes from Lingula anatina, assembly GCF_001039355.2. The sequence goes on along the minus strand of NW_019775458.1, from coordinate 928,157 downwards.
CATTCTGAAGTATGAAAAGAAAAAAAAAACACCACTGATATTAATTCATGAAGTTACAATGTCACAGATACAGAAATTAAAGCACTGCTTCAGGACTAGACTCAATGATTAAATATGTCCATCTATATAAATAGACATTATGATTTGATTCAATTCTCAAAGTTTTTTTTGTGGGGGGGGGGGAGGAAATTGACATTATGATTTGCTTCAATTCTTAAAGATTTTTTTTTGGGGAAAAGTGGCATGAACTGCATCAATAAAGTATTCTTTGTAACAGCATTGCCATAAATACTTTCTCTCCCTCTCTCATATCACTCTGTGGTATATTTATATGACATCTTTAATTTCCCACCAATTTACTATGGTTTCTGAGCAGACATACAACCACAACAATAACATGAAACCTGCTCAGAAGCAAAACCTGAAAAGACAAATTAGATTGAAACCCAAATAATGCATTATCCATCTTCTGTAACAGCACAGCCTTGGCTCGGCAAAGTGTTGTACTACATGATACAAATATGGTTTACTGGGTTACGGAAAAAGATATCAGACAGTTGTGGATGGAATCAATTTGTCTGGGGCCTTTGACATTTACATAATAATACAAATTGAATGATTCACAATAAAAGCTTTTCATTGATCATTTAAAGACCAACAGTGCTGAGAGAGAGAGAGAGAGAGAGAGAGAGAGAGAGAGAGAGAGAGAGAGAATCAAAGTGTGTTAGAGAAAAAAGTGAGCACTGAGCAGTGCTAAGCCTTGTTTCAGTGTTGTTATTTATTCCAGTATACTGACAAAACTTGGCCAATAGCATGTAATGCAATATTTCATTATTAATGTCTGTGTGTGTCTGTTTAGTGGTGTACTTACAGAGAAAACCATCTTGGACTCCAGGTAGAGGGCTATATCAGAGAAGCCTGCCCTCTCAGCACAGTCACAGGGCGTCTCATTATCCACATTCTCTATAAAAAGGGGTGCACCATTGTTGACCAAAAACTGAAAAAAAAAATTGAGGTATCTATTAATGGTATGATACACAGAATATTTAATAATATTAATAAACTTTCAATTCAGGAATGTCAGGAATTAATCCATAATGGCAAAATTTGACAAATTCAATTGTGTAATGATAGGGACAAAAAACACAGTAAAGTGGGCATTGTTTGTTCAATTATGTGAATATGTGAATATACAAGAAAAAAAGAATAAATAATTTATTTATTGTCATGTATCTGAGCAGGTGCTTCTGAATCACCTAAAAGGCTTAACAGTATAAGACCATACACAGTAACACAATTGTAACATTGTGATAAAAAAACTTATTGTGTCATACAGAGTATGCCTTTAATAAATGGAGCCAGAAACACAAGCCATGCGTATGTCTCCATAGGGTGTTAATTTGATATAATAATTGCTTTATGATATGGAGAGCCCTGATAAATATACTTTCAACTACCAACATCTATAGTTTACCTTGAAACTTGTATTGCAATCAAGAATGAAGTATTGGCACATCTAATTGCTTTTTATTTAATTTATTGAAATTGATCATGTCCTAAGAGTAAATGTTGCAGACAGACATCAGCTTTTATACACTAGTTTAACTCCCACTAATTGAATATCAGAATATCAGGAGCCTAAATTTTCACATTTAAAAAAAAAAAATTGTACAAATCCCGGAAACAATGACTCCCAGAGCAGATGAAATCGATTAAAAATATTTTTAATGGAATGGTGGTGATCTATAGCAATGGGCGTTTCCTGATACATTTGATTTTTTTTTCATGCAAGTAGAAAACGTAAGACTGAAGATAAAATTATGCCATAACAGAAAAAAAAAGTCTAAAAAATATTACTAATACCCATATGAATATATCACATGCACCTAAATTCCATCTGGAATTTTTCCCAAACTACAAAACACCATATAAGTATCAAGTAGACAATCTCTGAAGGAACTGTCATGTAATCCAGTACCTAACTACACTTAACACACATCACTGCCTTCAAAATTCACTTCAAAGTCTACGCAATGACATATTGTCATGGCAACTACAAGATTACCGATAGGTTTTCTCCTAGGTACGTATGAAAGTGTCTGATGCAATTCCTGTGAGGCTTTTCAAGAATCTTCCCTCATCCATTCCCATAATTACTGCATTGACAGAGAACGAGACACTGTTATGCAATAAAAAGACCTGTAGACATCAGTATTCCATCATTTCTAGCATAAAGGAATAGTTCTAAACAATACAATGTCATCATACCATATACCAAATTACCTTGGGGCAGTTTAATGAGACCAACTAAACAGATAATCACGGAGTTGATTTACTACATCATGAAAAACTCATCTTCTTTATGTAAAATCCAAATTCCTATGTTCTGTAATTTCTACCACAAAGGGAATAGAACAACATTTTCATTGCGCCATAGGTCACAGATCCAAATAATTGAATAAATTTTTTTGTTTGATAATGATGAACCAAAGTCTGTGTGTTTATACCCTCTGCAACACTAACTACAGGAGTAAATACAACGCACACATGCATGCACGTGCACAAGCATACACCACTACATAATTTGCCACATAGTAATACCTTGAACAAGTCTTGTGGAATGGATTTCTATTTTGGTACACACACACATACAACTATATAACCTGTCACGTAGTATTACCTTGAACAAGTCTTGTGGAATGGATTTCTATTTTGGTACACGCACACATACAACTACATAACTAGTCACATAGTAATACCTTGAACAAGTCTTGTGGAATTGTTTTTCTATTTTGGTACACGCTCACATACAACTATATAACCTGTCACGTAGTATTACCTGAACAATTCTTGTGGAATTGATTTCTATTTTGGTACACGCACACATACAACTATAAAACCTGTCACGTAGTATTACCTGAACAAGTCTTGTGGAATGGATTTCTATTTTGGTGCTGGCTGATATTTTATCTAACATCAGCCACAACTCAAATCCTCGCTTAACTCAAACAAATTACATATTAAATGAATGTCACCCAGCTGTCTCCTTATTGCATAGTGTGGCCAATAACATGAAGACACTAATAATGTACCATCCCAGCTCCAACTACTTAAAGATACTCTATACATTGTAAGTTTCCCAGAAAATCTAATTTTCCTTTTCATGAGAAAGAAAAAGCAATTTCCTCCAACTTACAAATTAGAGCTCAACCTGCCCTGCATTTGGGTTTGGATGTTCTGCAAAATTTATATGTTTAATAATTTATTTAAAAATACCTTTGTTTTAAATGAAGCAGGATTACATAGGATTCGTATAGACCACAATGTCTTTTTGACATTTAAGAAGGAAATCAGTTTATATTTATATTTCAGGGGTTTTGACATTTTTAAAGTCTGAATAAGGAAAGATAAGTAGCTTTGCAGGATATGTAGCCTTTGAATCATTTTTCAAAGGCATAGAGTATGCACTGAAGGGAATATGATCCTACAAATGTCACCTTTGAAATAACACCTGGGTTAAAACATCAGTCTATTTTGAACAAAACACAACCTGCTGTTTCAAACAAAAGGCTTGTGTTAGCTCCCACCCTCCTTGGAAAGATGAACACATGATATACAAAAAGAAACAACCAACATAGAGGCAGATCCACAGATATTTTCTGACAGTCTTCCAAATTATTTTTGTTGATCAATCTTTAATTTGTTACCATCTTTTGACAAAAAAATTATATACCCGTCAATGTGAACTTGAAAATCTGTCTTCCGGACGACCCAGAAGATGGCCTCAACCCACCCCTGCAACAATAATCATTCAGGATACATACCTCCACACATCTCTTGAGACCAGAGCTGGCAGCATAGTGGAGACCAGTGTTTTTGTCCTGGAATGAGAAATATATCAAACTAGAGGATCAGAGAGGCGATGCCGCCTCCGAATATTGTACCACCAGCTGGAGCAAGCGCATTCATATAGACCCCCACATATACAAAATAAGGAACACAGCCACCAGTCTTGTGCTTGACAAGCTGTAAAAATGCAATCAACAAGAATTTTCAAAATATGCAAAAAATATATATATTACTAAAAATGGTACAATCAAAGTTAAGTTCATCGCAAGGTAGGTCAAAGGTCAATTCCAAGGTCACAGTAAATTGCCAGTATATGACTTCCTATTCAACTTCAATAGTAACTATGGGCCTATCTCTGCCAGGTTTGGAGTTAAAAGAGAAAGAAATTAGCAGAGTTCAGTTCATGATAATAAGTAGGTCAAAGGTCAATTTCAAGGTCACACTTAGATTGCCAGTATATGACTTCCTATTCACGTTCAATAGTAACTATGGACCTATCTCTGCCAGTTTTGGAGATAAAGGGGAAGCAAACTATGCAAAGTTCAGTTCATGGTGAAAAGTAGGTCAAAGGTCAATTTTAAGGTCAC
>NW_019775458.1:889324-913208 GCF_001039355.2 Lingula anatina | reverse complement strand
GTAGCAGCCCGTACATTCGGTTCACAGGTTGACAGCAATTTATTGAGACTCCCCAGAGAGTTAGATCAATCCAAATATCTGTGGGAATGGTCCCTTAGTGGGAGCAGGGCTTCGCTCCATGTGATTAACGCTCATTACACAACCTGTCTTGTCTTGTCTTGTCTGTCTGTTAAACAAGTCACACGGTGTTTAAGGAACACCCTGAAGTAACAAGCTATTCAGGGGCTGTTTTTATTATCACAGATGAGCAATTACTCGTAACTGTCTTGACTGCTGTCAAGGAGACTTGACAGGGACCTGCTAAGTGACAGTGCCTGAGTAGTTATGCAAACAATTACCAGCCAGGTAATCATCCTTGAGATTTTAGCATAGGGTCACAGTACAGAGATAAGCCACCTATTTAACCATTGAAAAAAATCAATGTGAGGGCCCTATAGAGGATATGGGAGAGTAACGACACTGGGGAGAGAACTTGAAGGATACTATGGTGAAGAGAATTTTGTAACATTCCATTAAGCAACAAAAGAACAACTCAGTATCTTTATTTTACAAGGTAAATATGGTATTCCATGACAAATAACAAAGCATGAATGCAAAATTAATAAGTGTGTTGGGGGAGGGTGAAGTTGATTAGGAAAGTACAGAGTTGATTAGGAAAGTCCATCATTCCATTTTTTTCTGAATGGGATACAAGTACGGTATATACAGTGGTATGCAGCTTGAAAATGTGCTTAGTTATATTGTGGTCTTGAGTCTTATACATTTAGGCATATATCATTCTCTCATCATTCAATATTCACATTTAATTTAGCCAAAAACAAGAATGATAAAGTGCTGTCTCTCAGTCATAATGTCTTATTTATTTAGTTGTCTTTGTACAAGATACATTGTATGCATATAAAATTGTGTAAAGAGCCTGTAAACAGTACATGTTGACATTTTATTGCTTAAAATAAAATAAAATGTATGTCAAAATGTGATTTACATCATTTAATTCAAAAGCAATACTAGTATATATAAATAAAAAATCTTTAAAAATCACAAAAATGAAATCACTTCACCCCACTATACACAAACCCATTAGTTCAGGGTCTTTATGGGTTATTTATGGTGATTTTATTAAATTCATTTTTAATATACTTAACTGATTCAATCTGAATTTTTGCACTGTGGTAGACTAGTGTGGTATTTCTAAGCGTTTTTCTGTGGTTTTGGGGCTCATTTAACATGTTCATTAACGAATCAAGGTGAAAGCCAAATGTAATATTGATACTTCATTCGCAATGCTCTGTCAAGTCTTATAAATACATGTATATTAAAAAAGAAAACAATGACTTTCACTTTCTGGTGAATTGAAACATTTTAGTTTCATATAATGTATGACTCCCTTCGTTTTAAACGTTAACAGATACATTTGGCTTTCAAACAGCTATCCATATTTTGACCTAGAACATGAAAAGCAGTAAGCATGAACAAGACAGCGCTATATTTGTTTTGTTTTTCGTGAGCTCGACTCGAGCGATCAGCTGATTACGATTTTTCTCGCTTTAGCCAGCAAACTACAGGGCAAGCGTACATAAACAGGCATACAGACGGCAGCTCAGCTCTTTGCTTGTTTTAAACTAAAATACATGATGCGAATATCGAGTAGTGCAGTTAAAAATAGAAAAGGAGAGAAGAAAGAATATTTACCTTGCGGAGCAGTCCCATCTTGCATATTGCATTATGGGGAAACCAGGCAGGTGCGAGTCGCAACCAACACAATCCTTCAGAGAAATGGCATGTGAATGTGTTGTGATGTTTGTCACATCTAACACACTCTGGTCTTTATTGATTCATTTTCTGTTATTTTAAATAAAACAAGACAATTTAATATTTTAACATTATAATGGTCACCTCCTTTTTGGCATACAAGAATAGGTGGTGAGTAGTGTGTTAAGTATATAAAAATAAAAATACAAAAAATTAAAGGAGAATTAAATGTGAAATTCATTTGACTGACAAAATGTGCTACAACCAATTCATGTACATGTTTTAGGAACTTTATTCTCCAAGTGTTACAAAAATGTCTTTAAAATTTTGAACAATAAATGCAACAAACATTTGAATATAACTAACCCTTTAAAGCCAGCATGCCAATTGTTATTTTCTATATGCTAAAATAAAATGTAACCTTATCTACTGCAGGGGCGGATTTAGACGGTCTTCTGGGTCTTCCGGAAGACGGTCAGATTTTCAAGTTTACATTGACAGGTATGTAATTTTTTCTGTCGGAAGACGGTCAAAAATGGTGGATGGATCAACAAAGATAATTTGGAAGACTGTCAGAAAATATCTCTGGATCTGCCCCTGTACTGAAAAACAAATATAATTAAATTTGTACATGTACATCTCTATATCAAGAATTACAAGGAAGTGGACACAAAATGCTTACAAAGGAGGAATAACATTCTAACCCTGCCTGAAATATCCCCATTATCATATTGCATGAAAAATCCACCACCTCTCTATGTTTTTTCTAATGAAAAGATGGAATATTTCCAACCCTGCAAATAATTAATCAAAATAAAACGATTAACAAACATTCTATTTAATAAGCATAGAACAAGCACAACATCCTAGCTACACAAAAATCTCAAGGTACAAGAAAAACGACAACAAAAGTTGTTCAACTCCATTGTTGTGAATCAGGAAAAGCTAAATTAAAAATTAGCTGATTTCTTTTTTAAGTATTGTTCCCCACTACAATACAAACATGTTTTTCAAGTAAAGATTTTCGTAAAATTCAAATCATCGTTCTAAAATAAGCTGAGAAGAACTATAGTATTCAACTACAAATCATCTCAATTTCAACATCATCCATGTGAGAAAAATTCACAAAAAATTAAATAAAATAACGAACAACTACAATGTAGGCTGTGAAAACTCCAAATGTCTGTCAAGTTGGTTCATTTCTCATGATTCCTCATCCAAATTCTTAAATGATCAAAAAGAGAATACTGTTTTACTTCACAAAAAGCAAGTATGAAAATATAAATAATTTATCCTAGTTCAAATAATTTTTCTCCTAGCTCCAATAATTGTTTTATCATTTTTTCAAAACTTCAACAAATAAAAACATTGAAATCTGGAGCTTATTGATTTGCATCTCGAGAGCAAATCATATAAACAGTATACACTATTACTATTTGTACATACAAAAAACAAGAAATGATCAAAACCACAAACTCCCCTTACACAACAATTGTTACAACTCTTAAAATACAACAAAAGACACTTTTCCATTGATATTCACTGGATTCAAGTCTTTTGTGTAGTTTGTAAAAGTCCATCAAAAACACAGGTTATTAGAACATTAATACACTACGTTAATGTACTGAAAACAAATGATTTTCCATTCCCTGATACAATGTATCTTAATATATTTTCTGCTATCATCTCTGACAAACACTTGTTTATTTCTCATTTTCAATGTTCAGGTGTTATTTTAGGAAAAACTATAATATAATTTCCCAACTTTGAAAAAAGGGGCACTCTCATACACAAAGTACCACTGCCAGCATGTCACCACTGCCTGTCCTCACTTTCACAGCAAGAAAGAGATGTTATGCAGATCAAGGTCATGCAATAAAGGTCAAGGCCACCATTTGTCACAGTCAAGGTCACTCTGGTGTTGGCTCTTGGTCACTATATCCACTGTCACTAAGCAAATATAAGGCTTTAGTTATAAACTTTGTAAAATTGGCATTATCGATATAATGTTTTAGAACTTTTATTATCTAATTTAACATTTCTCACAGGCTTTAAATCCTTCTATAAGACAATATTTACTATACATGTGAACTGTGTCCATATTATTTATTCAATGAAAATTCTTTTGAAACATCATTTTTTAAAAGTCAACAGTAATCTAATTTTTGTGATAAAGTACTTGTCAAATTATTAAAATTAATCTACATGTAATTTTTAATGCTAAGGTACGTACCAACGGTACGTAACTTGTTTCTTTAATATATTATTGATTAACAGGTTATTAATATTTCCTACCCCATGTCGGCTTTTCCTAGACGTGGAGCCCTCTTTCTCTCAGCATCCTCACACCTCGGTGGCTGTTGTTCAGGGGTGCCTAAGGTGTCCATCTCCTCAGCTGGGTGCATCTCGATGACCAACTGATCAGAGTCGGAACAGGACGAAACTGGGGAATGGTCAATCCCTGGTTGACCAAAATGGTCAGAAGCTGTCATGTTGCAAGAGGAAGATGGGGTATCAATCTGAGCTGTAGTGGACGTAGCGGACATCTGTGAGTCCATGCCATTACAGTCCAGTAATCTTGTTGGTGAGTAACCATTCTGTGGGCTGGACTGGCTACTGTTGTGGATGACCTCTAGGGAGCTTGACTCTGATTCTGTGCCACCGCCAATCTGGTCAGCCTCAGTCTTGACCACAGCATCAAATATTGCAGCACTGGACTCCTCCCCATAGGACTGACATGCAGTGCCACCTACACCTGGGGCTGTATTTGATGTGTTGGCGTAGTTCGAGTCTGTGCCCTGGTCCGTGCTGGCCGCCATAAGTGCTGCACCAACAGGTATGCTTGGACTGTAGTGGACAGGGGTTGGGATGGGTTGGAAAGATGACCCCAAACTGGCGAACTGGTGAGATCCTACACCACTTGTGGTGCATGAAGATGACCCTGGACTGATCGGCTGACCAGAATAAAACGGACCTCTCTGGTGCTGAGGCACTGGCTGTAACGGGAAACCACCATTGCTTGGGGACATAAGGGAAAAATCGAAGGTGGAATCACTTGAAGAGGGGTAGAGGTTGTTAACGAACCTGTTACTAGAGGTGCTGAAGGGGAACTGGGTCTGTGATCCTGGGGGAAGGTAGGGGGTTGACCCTGGGGCGGCACTGGCAGGATAGTTACACAATCCCAAGGATTCACCAGTCGGATAACTTGAGAAGGGTCCAGGGCTGCTGGGATCTCCACTTTGAAAGTCTGCAATTCTTGCTGTGAGAAGTGAAAATGAACAAAAAATAAATACAATGAAAAATGTAAATGCACTGTATCTAAGAACACGTAATAAATATGCATTTGCTCAAAGTTCCAACTAAATAATATTTATAGATCATAAAGCAACACATTATTTTTGTTAAGATGATATGTAATAAAATCCCAATAGGTACTTTTATATATTAATTTGTCAACATTTCTTAGTTTGACCAGATAAAACCGAAAAATTGGTCAAAAAGCATGTCCTCAGACTGACCCTAATCTTGAAGAAATAATAAAATAAATAAATAAAATAAATAAATAAAAAAATGCAAAATGGGCTATGGGTTTGACAAGTGGGAGAAATTAACCACTGACCCTAGGAAACCCCTTAATGCTTGTGTGTTTATGCTCTACAACCCCCACATTGTGGATTTGAAATCTTCCCAAAAAGATATTTAACAACCAAAAACAAAAATATCCTGTTTACAGTTAGAGTGTTGCCATCCATTAACTATCTGATCAATTTTGCCTTGCCTAAACATTGGCTAAATTGTCAATTACTAGTATACTAAAATCAAAGAATTCCTTACATTCAGCCACCTTTTGACATGCAGACAGAATGTCATTATTTGACAACTTCAGAGCTGCTTGCAGGCGTATGGGGTTCTCGCCTGGAAACACCTGCATCAGCAATTCTGTGGAACTCAGTGATGCACCTAACGTGAAAAGATTGATTTTAGTTCATTTTAGTTGAGATAAAAAAGCACAATGAGTCAATTGCTTCAACTTGCAAAACTAAAATGCTCAACTTTTCACATGTACAAATCAGTAAACAGGCTTAAAAAAGGATAAATCCACACCATCTGTTACAAGTATGCACCTGATCTACAGTTATTTTATTTTATGTTAAAACCGTTAAAGAAGTTCAAAATTAATTAAAAGTAGGCTTATTATTTGAGCCTGAGAAATATGCTTTTTTTCTTCACCTTACATCAGGAGGGTACTGGTATGACTAACTTTTCAGTGAAATATTAACCATTTTGTACCTTGACTACAGGTGTTGGCAGGACGCTGGTATTCTTGCAAGCCCATCGTCTCATCCAGTTCCTGGTGTCTTTTCAGCGCCACCTGCTTAGCCATTATCTTCTGCCTTTCTTTGATAAGGAGACAGGAATTGCAGGAGCACTCACGAAACTGGCAGTAGCGTTTGTGGCCTTTGAGTGGTTGACAAACGCCATGGTTGCGACATCTTGCACATTTTGGAGAACGGTTTTTCCTCATCACTTCTTCCAGGTCTTTTTCACTATTTCTGCTTCTTTCTGGGCTGTCAGCAAATTTGCGTTTTGAGCTCATTGTTAGGGATCCTTTCAACTGTTTCTTTCTTTCTTTTTCTTTGCTGTGCATATAAACATAAAATCAACAATTTTATTTGTAATTGTAAATGAGGCATCAATTAAAACTATCCTTTCCACAGTAAGGCTACTGTATACACTGTGGAAAGCATAAAAATTTATTAAGAAGGATTTAAGATATTTCTCATAATAATGTTTCGAAATTGAATGTCTTAATTATATTCACAGTAATTTTTTTTCTTTTTTTCGTCTGTTGGACGTATGTTTTCCAGCATGTTTTAACGTAATGTACATCTCTTTTTTATATAAAATAATTTCATATTCTTAGTGGGATATGGCAACTTTATACTTCATTTAAACATTTTAATTAATGAATAATTTGTTTTCTTTTCAATCAACTGTATCAATCTAGACTATTCCACCAGACAGCGTGGCGCCAGCCTGCGCGCGGCCACAGTATAAAATTGTCGCTATATCTATACCTGTATTCGTTTTAAAGAATTGAAGAGTTTATAAAACAATCTAACAGCCGAAGTTTTTGTCTTTAAAAAGTCTTATAGGTGTACCTTTCAATACAATGAAAAAAGAAACAGAAGAAAAAACACTTACCCTGTAAGCTAGGGTTGTTGCTTTCTGCTGTAGGATATTTATCTAGGTCAGTGAAATGCCAATCAAATGTACAGGAAATCTCTTTCAAGACTGACAGTTTGACGGTGAAAAGGTTACAATGTTGCATTTGTCACTAGCTCAGTGGCTGCACTAGGTGACCTAAAGATGGTACAATGGGGGGGATTTTCAGGTGGCGGAGAGAACGCAGGGAACGGAGTTACTTGGTTATTTCTGCAGTTTGTGCGAAGTGCCGTTCTGCAACTTGCAAGTGCCAGCGGAAAAGAGCACCTGCAGCATTGTTTATTTTCCTCTGCTTCAAACGTCACCTAAGTTTTTGCCATGCCATTTTCTTACATCTGAATTTTAAGTCACCTATCCATATAATTTTTCTATCTTGCTCACTGTTTTTATGGCAAACGTACACGAGGTACGTACTAGAATGTCTGGTTCACTTCGCGCAGGTAATCGAGGTAACGTCCAAATACCAATTGGTTCTGTCTTGAATAAAACCAGTTTTGTGATCGCATCGATGCATTGAGTATCCCATTGCACTCCTTGGCAACAAAAAACGATCCTGCAGGTGCTGTGAAAAAATAGCACAAATTCAGACCAAAGATGGTGTAGAAACAAGCTCTGTGTTATTTTGAATCATTTTTTTGAAGAGGTATGGTATATTGTTGCTCATATTTATGCTATAGCAAGAAGCTTTAGGCGGTAAAATGGCGACAACAACTCCAGCCGCGACAGCCATTTCGAGTGCCAAAACGAAGGCAGCTCCCCAGGCGGCCCCTGAACCTGAGCCTGACACTAGCAAGTGAGTTTTGATTCTTGTAGATGCTGCTATAACATAAAGATAATATAATGAAATTATTTTTAATAGACAGAAAAGAGGGACTTATTACAAACGACAATATTTCCCCTCTCTTATGGCAACCAATATTTGAATCTGTGGTTGTCTCACAAATAAACTGTAGCATGCCCCTAGGGGAATAGTAAAGACAAAAATGAGGCAAGATGTGAGAATTCATTTATATGTAAGACAGCAAAATACAAAATAGCTTTTTTTATACTTTGAAAAGAAATAAAAAAAATAATAGCGTTGAATTTACAGTCTCTCTTTTTTAAAAACACCTTAATATAGAATGAATTCTTTTAAATGTACCTGTACCTGTATTATATTTGTGGTTAGATCTCACCATTATGCTTTTGTTTTTTTCAGGAAAATGCTTGACCAAAAGATGGAGAACAGGCTGAACATCAGAGACCTGGAGCAAGTACAGGACATTTTCATGGTAATATTCTTAACAACTCTTGAACTTGTCTCTAAAAACGTAGAACATCGTTTAAAATGTCATGGGTGCTTTAGAAGTTTTAGCAATAGTAATGCCCTATTGTGAGTGTATTTGTGCATGTATACGTGTTTCTCTACATGTGTATATGTGGTTGTATTATGTAGATTTTGTTTTGTTAATTTTGTTAATGGTATATGCTTAACTAAATTTGAAATGAAATGTGCTGACAAGTTCTCCCATTTTTCAGGCTGATGGAGATGGCTATGACAATAGACTGAGTCTCAACAGGGAACAATTTTGTGAAGCTCTTTCCAGACTGCTCACAAAAGGAAGCAGACAAGATGTGAGTTAGCTATATAATTTATTGTTTTACATCTTGCCTAAAATACATACATATACACTGCAGCATCAATAAGATATTGTTCAGTATTCACCAAAAGGTAAAAGGCAGTTATAGTGCTTCATATAACAAAAAATTAATTTATCTGGAATTTTAGCAATTTTTTTTATCATCAACGTATACCCTATTTACAGTCCATGAACACCTGTTTTCAAGTTCAAATTTTATTACTTAAATTACCATCATGCTACAAATTCTCCAGCCTCTAAATATAAAAGGTTTGTGGATTATAATTCTGTGATGGGTTTTGGATGTAATAAACCATGCTGACAAATAGAAAAATGTAATGAAAAGGTATTTACATGTATTTTTAGTCAAATTATTCCATTTTTTGTTATTTTTCAATTCTAGTATGCAGAACTTTTTGACAAGATTGATGTTACAAAGGAAGGTCAGGTAGACTGGGATAAGTTTGCTTCACACATGTTGCTGGAGTTCTATGAGAAAGATGACAGAGTGAAGTCTACACAAGTACCTCAGTGGAAGGATTTAAAAACTCTACCAAGGTGAAAATAAATGATAATATTAATATAAAACTCTTCTTAATAGGAATTCCAAGAGAATATAATAGTCATATTTTATACCATTTCTGAGTAATAATGGACCATCATTTATGCAGAGATAAAGCAGACATAACATTGGCAATAAAAAGTCACTGAAACAGAATTTGATACTTTCCTTTCCCTTATAACATTGGCAATAAAAAGTCACTGAAACAGAATTTGATACTTTCCTTTCCCTTAAAGCCTTATGCCTTATGCTAACCTACAGTATTACAAAACCTACAGCAATATTTTGTTATCACTATTTACTCTCTGAACTTTTAATGTTGTTGACTTTTTTCAGCCCACATAAGGAGACAATACAGAAGATTGCATACCTGAAGAATATTAACAGATACATTGCAATTAGTAAGGTAAATAAGTCATTCGTAATTTTTTCAGCACAACTGTCAGTACATTGCAAATAAATGCAATGATAGAAATGCATTTTTTTTTTTTACATTTATTGCTCTGTGATCATTTGCTATTTAAAGCTCTCGGCTTCATGGAGACAAGTATACATGTACAAGTATATCATTATATGTCACGATTAGAAGCAACCAAGTCAACATGCTATGTTTGAGGCATGACTAGTGCTAGATAAGATGCTTTGCTCATTCTCTTTTAAAAATTAAACAATAACAAATATCAGACAATATTCTTTACTCATTCTCAAGTGTCATTTCCTTTATGGCCAGGCACAGGTAAAAAGTTCAGTGTTTAACAAGACTTTAATACTGATCCGTCTCTCGCCATTTAGGAGGGCTGTGTTTCTATGTGGGATCCAAGCCTGAAGCTGCAGAGAACCATCAAGACTGGCACTGAATCCTGCAGGCAGAGAGATCTGTGGATGTCCCATTTTGTACCCCTGCAAAACATCAATAAAATTGCTCTTGCCTTTACCAGCAAAGAGATAGGTGAGTTAATTTTAAGAAAATAAATTCTGTGTCTTTATTTTTTACTTATAATGCAGACTAAAATCATGAGGAGGATCAGATTAGAAATTAAAGCAAACCATTCTGTTTTTTTTTTTAAGGTTGAAAATTCTATAATAAAAGATGCATTGTCTTTGTTGATGTGCATTACATTATGAATGATTATGCATTCTTATATCTGAGATTAATTTCAGTATCATAACACCATACATGTATGTTCGTATGAATTTTCAATGGCTTGTAGGGATTATTTTTGTTGATTTTTATGATTTATGTTAATTATTAGAAATCATTAATGTATTTAATGATTTTCAAAACATATCTGCTCCAGCATTCTATGACATGAGTTCCAACAAACTAGAGTTCAATTGCCAGTACAAAGTACAGGGGCTGGAGCATACCCCTCTCTGCCTGGATTACTGGTAGGTTAAATAGAAGCCAGGCACTCTCCACTGATTTAACTGTTAAGCAAAATAACAAAATGTCTTTTTACAAAAAGGATTGGATTTTAATTTTTTTCATCAGGTGTTTTTACTTACAATCATTAAGATATGTTTCATGGAATAGAACATAAGTCTTGAATTTATTGAAAAAAAGATAATTTCCATATTTTGATAACTACTTAATTTTACTAATTAGTTAATGAAAAAATAAATTATGCTCAAAACACTCTACAAAATCCTTCTGGTCATGTTCAAGGGTTGCATCAATCAATTCAAATTCTACTGCTTACATAATTTCAGTTGAATTAAAACTCAGAGGTCCATCATAATCAGACAGATGTTGGGGTATCTTGATTTTTAGAAATATTTATTTTTGTTTCAGGTTTAACCCTAAAAATACCAATGAGGCTGTCATAGTGTGGGGAGATGTGGGTGGTTGCGTCAATGCTCTTCTCTTCAGCACAGCCAACATTGCCCTGTTCGAGAGACCCACTGCTCCTGCTGGGGAGAAGCAAGGTAAATTGTGGTAGTTGTGACAGTGTTGGAATGCTCCTGCTGGGGAGAAGCAAGGTAAATTGTGTTAGTTGTGACAGTGTTGGACTGCTCCTGCTGGAGAGAAGCAAGGTAAATTGTGATAGGTGTGACATTGTTGAACTGTTCCTGCTGGGAAGAAGCAATGTAAATAGTGACAGGTGTGAAAATGATTCTTTTCTCCTGCACAGAAATAAATGGTAATAGGTATGACAGTAACAAATTAAAAATGCTCAATAACATGGAATGATGAGTAACATGGAGTGCTGGTGTATTAAATGATAGAATGTTAGTTATACTGTTATAGACCTTGATGTGTTCAAGTTAAAAACATCATATTCAGGCAGCAATAACTTAGCTGTAGTGTTGTTTACCTTATACATTGGCAAAGTAAAATCCTTTTTTTTTATTAGAAAAAAACAACCTTATAATGTAGCTATACTCAATCATGTTTCAGTTGAACTGTTTTTTTTTCTTCAGAGACCACTCTCAATATCCAACTCAAAGAAATCTCCAGGACAATAGATAACAGAGAGAAAGCCAAGTATAAAAATGCCAGATATATCAGGCACCATGGGCACTCAGAGTGGGTTAGACAAGGTCAGTAAAAGCAGGTCAAGGTTGCAGCACAATACAAAGCTGTATATATTTTAGCACTCAAATATTATAATATTGCCATTTATTAAAGTCATAATAACTCTTCATTTTGGCCAAAAATTGGATTTTCCTGGAGTAAACGGCAATTTTCCCGTACTTACCAATGGTCAGCGACCCCATTCCTGCATTCAAAGTTAATCCAGGGTTTTTTTCCTAAACGTACGGTTTTTTGTTAAAATCTCTTAAGAGATTTTAACTGACGGAGCTCTCTCTGACATCGCATAGTCACTGTTGACCTACTTAAAACCGCGGGAAAAGCAGACAACAACAACACTATATAAGATTCATGAGATATATTCGTCTTTTTGTTAAAAATACATTAATATCCACAATGTGTGCCATTCTGGGCTTTTCGTTATCCGACGCACTGTACAAAAACTCGCAACTTACGTCTGCGTCTGCATTAATGCGTTTGCCGCCATATGTTATTTTGGTCTCGAATGAACGCGAGAATCCGCGTGACACCATTACGTCATTAGCAACGAATGCCTTGATGACCGGGAAGAAAAGCATCGTAAGCCCTATTGACAAGCACAGATTTTAGTTTTACTACAATAACGGCCGTTTTAGTTGTAAAATACAATAGAATATATTTCCATGCGTTGTTTACAATGTATTTCATGTGGAATTTTGAATCTCAAAGGAAGAGTTATTATTGCTTTAAAGACAGTACACATAAACTGCTTAATCACATCGTAACCGATAAGGTTCATTTTTACAGAGGTCCATGTTTGATTGAATAAAAAGTATTATAAGTGATAACAAGTATTTTGATTCAAATTGATCATATTAATCTTAAATTTTTTTATAGTTAAGTATGCTCCCAACCTGGATGCTTTCATCAGCGTGTCTACCAGTAATGCAAGGGCCATTGTGATTGGTTGGATAGAGAAGGGGGATTCGTTACGTGCCATGAAAACGTAAATAACAATCCAAGAGGGTTACCAAACATAGAAAGCACCTTTAAATATCATCATTTTCTCAATGGTTTTAGACAGGGTGTACATGTACTGTTAATAAAGTGAAAACTTTTTGTTATTTATTATTTATATGGTGTTACAGGCATTATGTGTCCTTAATGGTTATATTTAGTGTGACACACTGCATCTAAGGAGTCATTTATATAGATCATAAACAAATCAGAGTATCTACTGATTCTCTAGATATGTTTTAATCTAACTTTTTATATCAATATTTCCAGGACTGCCTTCCACATCTCCCAGGGAGTTAATGGGCTCGACTACCATGAGGGACTCAATCTCATAGGTATTTATTTATTTATTTATTTATTTATTTATTTATTTATTTATTTATTTATTTATTTATTTATTTTGCATAATATTACACATTTTGATCAAAGATTTTTAAAGCAAACTAAACCAAAAGTAAATGTGTGTTTTTTTTTTAATTATTAGATATAAAGCTTTAGAGCATATACATGTAGATCTAGGATTTAGTTGTTTTGTGACAACATCAACAGAATGTATTGCCATAGTAACTCTGATAGATTCTTAAAATTATTTATTAAGAACTACCACTGAAATGGTCATTTACTTAAAGTCAGACTTGTACATTTGATCCTTATTTTTCCTGTCAGCCACTGCTGGAGTGAACCACCAGGTGTGCTTGTGGAACCCATATGTTGTCTCCAAACCAAACGGGGTATGAGAGATAGGATTGTTGTCCATCTTTTTGTGTTGGTTTGATTGAAAAGCAGCTTATGTATAGAAATTATAGATATAAATGAAAATATATTTTTTAGCATTTAGATAAAAGAAAAGGTAGCATGGACTTAGTTCCTGTAAGTATAACAAGTGCAGACAAATTCCTTTATTCATTTCAATTTACAGATATGGTTACATATTTTGCAAAGAAAATACAGTAAACTTCTACAAATTGTTATTTTTTATAATTTTTATTTTTATTATTACCACCCCCCCTCCTGCAGGTACTAAGAGGCCACATGGCCAGTGTTATCCAGGTCCAGTTCAACACCACCCGTGGCCAGCTGATCAGTTTCTCCAAGGATAAAGTCCTGAGGATATGGGATGTCCAGCTCCAGGTGTGCATACAGAGGCTGGCTGGCATGTTCCCCAAAGGACCAGAAGGTTAGTATATACCTATTAGCCAAGAAAATAGTTGTATATTGTAAATGTATACACAGCAGTGCAAGCTTTTTTTCATTGATCACATGCAGCTACACTGATTGATTTGATTTGCTTTTTCTATGTCATTGAACTTGCTATATGAAATGTGATTAAGGCTGAAATGTAACGTCTGTTTGTCCCTTTTTATCATATCTGTTTTTATATCATAGTGTTATAATTGCAGTGCTTATTGCTTATATTTTTCATAGTTTTTTTATCCATGACAGTGCATCAGGCCCTTTTGTGTCTGAATCAGAATTAAATTATTCAGTGCTTCATGATTTTAATTTCATAATATTCATAATTTCAGTGTATAGTGTTCTGTATTTGGATGAGATCAGGAACAGACTGTTCATCACATTTAACTATCAGCTGACTCTGATGGAAATGAAGGCAGAGGTGAAAAATAGGATCCTGAGTCATGAGAAACCAATCTGTAGTGTCATCTACAACTCTCTCTACAATCAGGTATGCTTTCAGTTTTGATTTTAGTTTTAAATTTAGTTTTAATTTCAAAAAGATTTGTATACATTGTGTGTTTTCTACAAGCTGTAGCAAGCTGTAATATATGTATAACGGGTTACACCTGCAATGAGTTATCCACCCATTCCCGCAGGAGACCCCATTTTTAAATATATTCACAGTGTTTTTCATTTCACTTTCACACTTAATGCAAAGTATCATGCTTACCTTATTTAGTTGTCAAAGTTAACTGATCACCTCCTATGTATATTTTGGTTTGTTACTCAAACTATTGTGGATTTTTCATAATATCCCAGAAATCAGCTAACGTAGAATTGGTTAGATATTTGCAGTAATCCATGACTTAGTAATGAGTATTGAACTTCCTTGGCTGAGGTCTGCTCTGTCTGAGAGCCTTCTTAGTTAACATACAATATACTGGCAGACCAAAGCCATGATATTATGCCTTACTGTCACATTTAACACACATGCCCATGAAACTTGGTACATGTATGTAATTTCCTGTGCAGGTGATCAGTTCCTGTCAGGCAGGCACTGTGGTGGTCTGGATGATAGACACGGGACAGAAAGTAAAGCAGTTCACTAACACACATGGCACCAACGAGGTGACAGCACTGGCGCTGGACCAGAGTGAGACCAGATTGTACACTGGGAGCACAGACGGCACAGTCAAGGTGAGTTAGAAGAGATTGGATAGTGGGGAGGGGTCAGTGTTATGTGTATTTGGGTGCATTCAGAACTAGTTGATCTGTCATCCACATAAAAGTTTGCTGCATGATCCCCTAATAGACACTGAATAGATTCCTCACATGGATTACCCAGTAAGCTTTTAAGTGGGTTGGTCATATTTGATCTGCGGATCTGTTAGCAGATCTACTTTTGTTGTGATGCGGCCTTAAATATTAGTAGATGAGATGTTGAGAACTGTGGCAATTATGGTAGGGAGTGCAGGGGAAAAGAAAGAGTATTGGATGGAAAAGTGATGAGTAAGGGCAAGTGTGATAAGACTGATAAAGCATGACAACCTTTAAATGTGAAAAAAATGAAATGTTGCTCAACATTTAACTATTAACAGCATAGTTAACTGAGTATTTGATTATAATCACATTTACATAAAATTCTAGATCTGGGACTTCAATGGTCATTGTTACCACACACTGGACTGTAGTGAGGGTCATCCAGCAGATATTGGTCAGATTATAGTGCTGAAGAGAAATGTTCTTGTGGTGGGATGGGCCAGGTAAGGCATCTCATCAAGCACATTTTACTTACATATATCACTGTCACACCTTACATTATTACACATGGAATATTTACTCACCTAGTATATGCCCATGACCAGATTACAGGGTGCCTTGTTAAACAATGTCACATATACATAGCAATTAGTGTTATTAAAAGATGTAATCTAAAACATTTCTTGTCTTAAACATTACTACCATTTTTTATTATTGTTTTTTTTTTCAATTTGATATCATATCAAGGTAGTACAAGTTGTCACATCACTTTTTTGTCACACCTAGCTAACATACTGTCACACCTACCATATTGCCACACACCAATAATTTGCAAATAAACAAGAAGTGCAATGATATATCATTGAATATGTTGTATTGTAATTTGCTGTATTTCTGCTATTTTCTGTTCCAGGCATATTACAATCTTCCGTCAAAACAACCTGAAAGACTTCCACGTGTTGCCCTCGGATTGGAAAGGAGGCCAGGTTTGTACTAGTACTTTGTATTGTCACATGTAACAAGGTTTTAATTTTCTATCACAACAAACTTCTAGAAGAATGGCATGTTAAATTATTTGATGAAGTGCAAAACTGCCTCTTATGATTAATGCATTTTTCATATAAACTTGAGAAAATTTGGTCTACGTAGTTGTACCAAAGATGCACCATATGAGCCATGTCATATAAATTGATAGCTCAAATTTTTTACTCTTTAAAATTGAATAAAAAAGTTGTTTGATATTTAATGCAAATTTATAAAAAAATTATTTGTAAGATGCATACCAAAGATGAGCCATGTGAGCCTTAGCATAAAATCCAGCACTTTGAAGTTTAAATGTCAGAAAGAGTAAAAAAATCTAAAAATTCATTTTCAAGGAACATCAAGATGACATACTAACAGCATGCTTCAGTCCCCCTAACAGAGCGGCCACAGCTTCATATGATGGTGAGATAGTCATCTGGAACATGAATTCTGAGCATGCCTCCAAGCACCTCAACCAGCGAGCCAAGAAAGTGACCAACAAAAACAGGAGGTCCACTTTAATACCAAGTAGAGCAAGCAGAGAGGTATTGGGCTTTGTTAGATTGTTACCAGAGATTGAGAAGGAATAGTGTTTGGTCATAGTTTTTGTTGTTTTTTTTTTTCCTTTAACTTATTTATTTTCTTTAGAAGCAGAAGGGTTTCATATCTAGACAATTAGCAAAAGGCAGTTAATATAATACTTTAAATACATAAACACTTTGTCAAGTGACAAAATCCCTATGTCATATTTGAAAAATAATTATTGCTTCATGTACTTATTTTCAGCTGACTAGGGAAGGCACCTTTGAAAGTGTGAGCCCAACTCGCAACCCACCCACACCAAGGAATGCAACGACACCTCGCAATGCACCTACCCCTGGCACGGCACCTACACCATTATCACGTGCATCTCCGCAACGAACCAAATCTCGCATGAGTGTGGCAGCAATCAGCGAGGATCAGACTGGTTACGAGTACGCAGTGACCAGGGTTCTCTTCCTGGAAGCTAGGAAGACTCACTCGGCGTCAGGGACAGCAAATCTGGTGTCTTGCGGTGGAAATGGCTGGGTCAGGTTCTGGAACACTTCTACAAGTGCTGGTACTCTCATGGGGGAGTTTGTCTCCCATCCACAAGGTAAGCCAAAGGAAATGTACTATAAGTCTAGATCACAGATTTTCTTTTGTCACAAACTAGTTATAATTTGGGATACAGATAAGTTTGAATGTCTGTCTGATATTGTATGTTGGTGCCATTTGTGTCAAAAGTGGTCCAAAATTGTTGTTGCAACCCACCCCTCTCCTAGTATCACACTGATATAATTAAGAAGCTGATAAACTTATTTCAAAATGTATAAACCCATTAGGTAAACCCCAGCGATTTTACCCTATAATTCTGTCACATATCTTTAGTGCTGGATAGTGCACAATACCTGCCATATTGGACCTTGTAATTCTGGGATCTCTTTGGCAGCAATTGTACAAGTGTGTTGAAAAACTATCTGAAATACACATAAACTAACTCAGTGTCAGTAGCATAATGATGATATTGTGAGAATTATGTTAAGTGTGGCAGTGTAAAGGAATAGTGTAATTAAGGTGTGTAAAATCGAGAAATGCATTACACAAGGTGCTAAAAGTATGAAACAAAATTCCACAGTGTCACATATCTTATTATCCCAGCTGCCAGTGTGATCATGGCTACAGACCAGCACAACCAGTACTTGGTGACAGGTGACGTGGATGGCAACATGAAGGTGTGGAATATCTCAGAGTATTGTATCAGACAGGCTGATGATGTGGTTACTAATCAACCACGTAAGTATTGCTCATCAGACGAAAACAATTATGCCAAAACAAAAAATTAATAATAATATAACATTGAGCTCAAATTTATGACCACATATTGCGAGCCCATGTTTTGACATGGCACAATGCAAAATGCCACCAAAGTTGAAGCCAGGACAGACAAATTTTGTAAATTTGATAAAATTTGATAGAAAACTGGACATTTTTTTTTTTTTTTTTTTTTTTTTTTTTTTTTTTTTTTTGACTGCTAAATTCTTGGACACTAATTACCCTGTGGTAGATCTGTAGATCTGTGGTATCAGTAGTGACATAGGATCCTTGCCACATGACATATTGTAAGTTGAGCATCAATTTTATCTTTTTCTCTTTTGAGATACTAGTGCGTGCATAGATACTTTTATGATACTAGTACATGTACATGTATACTGGGTAAATGAGAAAATTAACTCTGTCTTTCCCCAATTCAGCTATGACAGCATCATGGCAGCCTCACGTAGACGTCATCACCAGTCTCGTGATGTGTGAGAGGAATGAGCGCCTCCTGGTGGTGTCTGCCTCCATGGACTGTAGTGTACAGCTCTGGGACATATACGGCAACTTGATTGGAGTGTTTGGACAGGTTAGGGAAATGATACAGAGTTGAAGTGTAGTATTTTATATGATTGTTTTAGGGCTCAATGCTTTCATGTACGATTGTTCTATAAAAATAACATGGCCGTTTGTATTCCTTCACGTGGTACCATTCTGATAACATTTAAGTGACTCCCTGCCTCTGTTTCTTAATATATTGAGTAAAACACAACGTATCATCTTAGTTCCTGTTATGATTTTAAATGCATGATAAAGAGAGAGAGAGAGACAGAGGCAGACAAAGAGATATATAGTCACACATGTTGCAGACTTTTTTGAGATTATTAGTTTTTTTGTTTTTTTTTTTAATATATTCATTGATTTATTGCTTATTTTATATTTCATTTCATCAGGAGGATCACTGGAAAATAGAGCCATATGTTCCAAAGATGGAAGTAGACGAGGAAACCAAAGAGGTATGTTAACTGTCCTGTTTTAAAATGATTAAAATTTCAACACACTGGACTATACTGTAGTGGTAAATGATACATGCACTTTTAACAGTTGATTCTTTTTTTTTTTTTTTTTCACTATTGATAGTAAGCTAACTGAAAGTACCATTTACAACATTTTTTTTAATTAAATAATGAGTTAATAAAGTTTTACAGGAGAAATACATATACTGTCCTATTACTGTAAATGTTATACTGGCACATAACATTTCAGGAAGAAGAAGAGTTTGCTGACACTGACATGATAGAACCAGATGCAGACAGCCATTGGGAGCCTGAAGAATCTGCAACTGACCAACCAGAAAGCTACAGGTTTAACACATGGGATAAAACATGCCTAGGTAGGCCCTACCTGTCAACATTGGACATTGACAGAGTGGGGGATTTTCTTGGGACAACCCCCCTGTTTTATGTAAAAAGTTTAAAGAAAAAACTGCTCTTCTGTTCAGTTAGAAAAAAGGATTGATACCCTCTCATGCAGTACCTTTCTCATATTTCCCATGTATTTTTTATCATACACATACCATTTTACACCTTTTTCCTGCCTCATTAGGTAAAACATACCAGGAGACCAGGACTCACAAACGAGAGCGCAGGCAACCCAAGGTGATGCCTAACCTGCCATATCTACACTGGGAGAGGACAGGGGATCCACCAGCAGGACCGTTTGCTGTAAGTTGTGGTGCTCTCTTAAAAGGCATACCAGTACAATGAGTCCTAGATTTCTGTATAGCTGAAAAATTCATTAATAGGAAATTTCATCAGTTTACATGTACCAGTATGTGTACTAAATTGTTGAGGAGAATAAAATTTCTATCAACAAAAGCCTATTTGGAATTCTAGATTTCTAACTTTTAAAGAAATAACTGAAATTTATCAGTCTGTCTCCATTGCATGAGTGACACAAAATTTATATAAAAATGTATATCTTTCACCCAGATGGTTTTCTGCTGGGCTGGTGACCAGCACATCACTGCCCTCAACTAATGATATGAAGGAGTGTGTGTTTCAGAAACCTTTTTTTTTTTTTTTTTTTTTTTTTTTTTGAGAGAACTTCAAGATAAATGAAAATTATTCCTATTTGGTATATTTTGCTAACACTTGTATTTTTTTTAGGCACTGGAAATGAATGAGCTGCAGGAACTCAATAAGATAGACAAGCCAGACTTCATTGCTCATCCACACAAGTATTTCTCTGAGAGATCCAACAATGAGGAACAGTCTGTAAAGTTACCAGCTTTAGCTGAAAGTAAGTCATTTAATAATTATAATAATAAAATAGATTATTTATTTTGGGCTGTGTAACAGTTTCATCACAGCACAGTGATCTCTAACTGTGAAAAATACATGTATCACTACGGAATAGAATTACTTTACATACTGAAATGTTTTCTAAATTGGTGGAATATCTGTAGAACCATCTAAGATAATCAAAGATATATCCAATGAAAAATAAAGAACAAATTCTTAAGAATGTTTTAGGAAGAGATATAGTTACAGTGTACTAGTAAAAGGAATTCAGGTAAAATAATTTTCTCACACAGAGAAGTATCACCTCTAATGATCATTTTATATGTAACGGATGTTTAGAAATACATGTAAAGACGAAGGCATCTGCTTCAAAAAAATGGCATTTTTAAAGATATGAGTTTCGCACAGTACAAAAAGAACATTTCTTTGATTTCTGAACCCAGTGATAAATTTTCTCTTTCATGTTTTCTGTCCTGCGTTGAGACAAATTAGTGTCTTTTTCTGTTTATGTTTTAGATTATTTTCATCACCTCGGGTTTTACAATTAATCATTTAAAAAAAATTATTTCAAATTAATTAATAAAAAAGTTAATAAATTAATCAATAGAATTTTTATTTTATCGCGTCTGTTGTGAAAACAAGAATTGTTATGCCCTTGTACCAGCGTTGATTTTTTTTATAAATTAAGTTTTCTTTCTGACAGGTTTGAAGACTCCATTTGATGAGAAAACTCTGTTCTACAAAGCCAAGTATATCTTGGATTATGAGACCAGGATGAAACAATACCACAAGACAGTTCTAGAAGGAGGAGGGGTGAGAAAATAAATATTTCTTGAATCCCCATTTAAGCAATAATAGGAGGTGCTTTAATTTCTAGAGAAACCAGTGAAGTGAACAAACCAAAAGTATTGTAGCTACTTATTTCAACTTTTCAGATTATATTATGCCTTGTGTCAGGATATATATACCTATCTCACCAGCAGTTAGCTTACAGTGTACACATTTATACAACCATGCACATGTGACAGTTCTTTTGTACTGTGTTCTTTATATGTTTGATTTATTTGATTTATTTGTCTTTTAGAAAAAACAGAAGTTAGGAGGAGGGAAAATTGCCATTCCTACACTTCCAAACCAGAGCCAGGCCCCTCCAAGCAGGGCCCCTGCTAAACCACAGAAACTAAAGCCAATTCAACAGTCCAGGGGCAGCTCCCAGAGCTAATTACTAATTATAAGGTTTTTTTTTTTTTTTTTTTTTTTTTTTTTTTTTTTTTTTTTCACAGCTATAGCAGTGGACACAGACACAATGTTGCACTGATAATTTTATTGGTAATTCTTTGGAAATGAGTTCAGTGTAGTAACTGTCTATGACTTAAAGCTGTTTTAGATCAGTTTTATTTACATATAATATTATATAAATATTCTGTGATGAACTTTGAAGGGTAAGACTGACAAATATTGTAAATTCAAAGTTTAACTGATGACCCTAAATATGATGAAACATAAATTATATTGCAGGATATTTTGTTCAGTTTGTAAATATCCTTAACTCAATATCATATGCCAAAATTAGTAATGCAATTACTACCTCCTGCCTAACAATATATTTTATGTCTAATGAAGTAAGTAATGCACGTTACCCTTCAGTATTTTTGTCCAAGTGAAGAAAAATTTTTCTTAAAGAGGTTTATTTTAAGGGTACTTTGAATTGAATTGAATTTGAATTGAAATTCAAAACAATGATCATCAATAAGTGCATGTGCTAGTACTTTTTATTGGCACAATTTACGGAAAATTGATAATTTTATACAGCTCTTTTAATATTGTTTTGTTTACTTATCATTAGAGAGACAAAAAATCTGATTATCTGAAAATTATTTTTTTATTTTTACTGAACAGAAAATACTTCATTTTATAAAATCATGGACCAGCTGTAATATGTGACTCTTAAAATACCAACAGGGAACTTTCTAAATGTCTTTTCACATTGTAAATAATAACTTAGCAATATAGCTGTACCAGTATTTTTTTTTTTTTTTTTTTTTTTTTTTTTTTTTTTTTTTTTTTTTGAGTAATTGGCAAATTGATGCCCTGACTATTACCTAAAAGAGATCCCTAATAAGCTATAGGAAGCACTGGGCTTGACATGGTCAGTTGATGAAATTCTGCCAAAAAAAAGCATGATGGGTGCTTTTGGAGAACCACGCAAAAGATTCTGCTACAGGTGTGTTTCTAAGATGGAACACTTGATGTGAAATGTCTTTTTAATATAAAAGTGTAAAGATTTTTCATTACACATGATGTATGCTGTATATGATATGTAAACAAGAAGGGTAAATATTTTTGTACCAGGTATTTCAAGCTAAACAATTTATATGCGAATTGTTGATGCTATAATAAAAAATACATTTAGGAAAAGTTACTTGTATTAGAATGGTGACCTCTGATATTTGAATGATGTGATAATGTCCAAGTGAATTATTTTTATGCATATTTACACTGTACTTATTTTGCAACTGTGATGCAGTATAGCTGTAAAGCACTGTAGCAGATAAAATAATTGTCAGAAATACATTTTCATTAGCTAAATTATGTACAGTAAGTGCTGTAATGGATTAAAGTTTTATAGTAACATATGTTGTTTCATTTCTTTTATAATCTTTTTTATTATTAATTTGTTGTAGCTTTGTGTGGTAAAAAGGCAGCAGCATCGCAACTGAAAACGTGTCGAGAACGCGCTGAATGTCGCATCAGAAGGGACAAATACTTTGCAATGGCGCAAATACATGACGTGGCACCAGAAATGGATATGATACTTATGATACTGTGAACATAGCTTATAATTCACGAATTTGTCTGGTAGAAAATGTACCTTGACGCCGATAGAACAATGCACAAATATTGCGACACTTTGGTTCGGCGCGTGAAGGGCATTGATTTCATGGATTGACTTAACGTCCAAACCCAATATAGAGGTGCAAATGAGGTCACGGGCATGCTCTTAAAGATATATACCCAGATTACGTTTTCACAGAGGGTCACAAATTAACATACCGCCTGATCAAAGATTCCGAATTAACGAAATTATTACCAGAAAAATCAATTATCCATTACAAAAATATACGTACGGAATATCACTTCTAATAATCTTATATTTCGAGTGTAATAGTAAATAAAACAGATGGTATAAATGACAATAAATTTATTTGAAAACAAATAATTGATACTAAACACCATATAATTGAAGTCAAAATATCAATTCTTAGAGCACTTAAATTAACGCAATTTACAGCGATGTAGAATAAGTATAGAAAAAGTAATGAATACGATTTTTTGTTATCTATAAACAAGACGGTAATATAGAAACGCATGGGCACATAACTACCAAATTTATAAAATTACACATCAAATAAAATTTTCCGATTTTGAAATTTAGAAAAATACCACAAATAGGCCAATTATTGGTGCGGAATATTTGTAAACCTAGTTGCGTTTTCGATACATTTCTCTTTATGCCAAATGTCAACTGTACTTCATTCGTCAACCAAAATACTCGAAGAGAATTATTCCCATTTACAGCAATCATTAGCCGCCGTGA
>NW_019775458.1:822296-888761 GCF_001039355.2 Lingula anatina | reverse complement strand
ATGTCGACGGAGCTAGATCCAGGTATGTCGGCGGGGCTTGAACCAGGTATGTGGGCAGGACTAGACCCTGGTATGAGAGCGGGGTCAGATTCAGGTATGTCAGCATACAGTCCTTCCTCTCCTTCGAACGCAGGGTTATCATACTCCTTGTCTGGTCCTGTCACAACAACCGGTATATTAAACGTGCCGCTTGCCGAGCCCTCCGCCGACTCGTTAATAGTTTCAATGTTCTGCGCCTTGACAGCTTTCTTCAGTTGAAACGCTCGGGTGAGCTGGATGGCTCTAGCTGCCCCTTTCCACTTGTTACGTAATTTGGAAATCTTCTCTTCTTGGAACACCTGGTCCCACTCATCGGCTAAGCTTGCTAGAGCTTGCTTGCGTTTACGATCCTGGTAGCTGGCAGTCATTGTGTTCCGCCGTCCATGTTGTTGCTGAAGTTTCTCAGGCCCTTGGTCGGACAATGCCAAGAAGCGGTCTACAAATGCTTTATTCATAGTGGCGTACCCCTCCTTAACTGTCTTCTTCTTTTTCTTGATGTGTTTCGCGAATGACTTCTTCCTCTCTCTGGCGAAATTGAACTCTTCGTCGGAGGCACCGGAAGTGAAGCTGCACACCGACATTCTGTCGGAATCGTCATCGCCCTGTGGAAGACGTTGTAAGTCGCGCACAAGAGCGATTTTTGCGGCGGTTTGATCGAATTTTCCTGAGACGGGGGTTGTAGACATGATGTGCCAGAAGGTCAGCAGACGATGAGCTATCATCCCAAGAAGTTGAATAAGGAGAACCAACAGGAAGAATATCAAGAAAACCGTCCCGATAGGCTCCAACTTCACGGGCTTGGAAGGGGGACTATTGCCGCATTGGAAAGGCCAAGGAAGAGAAAGTCCGTGTCCGTTCTCATCTTCTTTTTGCGTTTGAAGCACAAAGATTACCACCACAAAAATGGCGTTCAGAAGAAAGATGGCGAATGTGACCTTGTTGCGCAGTTCTTTTAGCTCGGCAGCCATGTGCTCCTGGTGCTTTGGGTCGTTTTCCAGGGGATACAAGTATTGTTTGATGAGCTCTTGCCAAAATTGTGTCTCTGCCTCTTCTTGGAGAACTATAGGCCCGTCCTTAAGGCCTTTGTCCTCCGTCCACAATGGATTGACGAGTTCGTCGCGTTCTTCTTCCTCATACATTGGGTTAACTGGATCAAAACAACAAAAAACAATAAGAAAGTAGAAAAAAGGATTTGAAAACAATGTGGAGGATCATAGCAGGTTTTGGAAATATATCGATGTAAAGTCACGTAATATTTCAACGGCTCCTTTTCCAAACATGAATATTGTAATTGCTTTGGACATATATGTTGTCGTTGTTGTTCTTTTAGATAGTACCAAAAACTTTAAAACCTAATGGCTCTACAAGTATTTAAGAATATACTGGCCCCAAACAATGTCAAATAACTGAACATTAATTACTTTATAAGATTGTAATTTTACTGGTATTTAATGTACGAACAGTGATTAATATCACATTCTATTCGACCATTGTTTTTTATGTTTTTTGCTTAAAATAAAACTGATATAAAATTTTTACATACAACAAAAGACAAACCTACCGGTAAACACGTCCTCTTCCAAGATATCTAATTTTGGGAAGTCTTCGTTCTCCATCGTAAAAGACGGTCGACGATCTTCCACCATACTCCCGGTGCGCACACGTAAATTACTCTCTGCTGTGGAGCCTGACAAACCTGGATGGCATTAAAGAAATATATTTTGAAAGAGAAACCAACATCCTTTTGTGAATAATGTCACGATACCAATTAAAATTAAAATGATTCAAATAGAAATGACTTTATTTATTTAAATAATATGCGACAAAAATATTCGGAAAATGAAAGACGTTTTGCACAAGCAACATTTATGCATTTATACATTTTTATATACTTCCCACAATATGTCCAAAAGGGTGCCAATTGCAGTAATATTTGAGCAACTTTTGTTCACGCGAAATCAACATAAAAATTAAAGAAAAAAATCACCTCTTCCAGCAACCACTGCCGTTTTATGATTCAGCAATTTCCTCTCCATTTCTTCCATGCGAGAAAACAAGCCGTTCAACTTTTGATTCACGCCTTCACCATTGTCACGTGGACAGCAGATACACCGGAAGAGTTTTCCAAACGTAAATTTGAACCCATCCTCGCCCTTTTCCGCCGTCGCTGAGCTGAAAAGTTTCATCAAGGCAGCACTGGCTGAGTTATCTGTCTTCTCTTTCGTGTTTTTGGCTTGCTGATTGCCTTTATTGGGAGTTGGCATCTCTGCAACCTTGACCTCTCTCGTGCCCCATGAGACCACGTGCAGGTTGCACATGGAGTATATAAAAAGCAACAGGTACATACTGGGAATGAGCAGATAATACAACACACCGGCGAACACACAGGCGAATTCCTGAGGATGGAGGATAGCAGCCAATAGAAAGGCGCCAGCCACAAGGAAAAAGAACAAGGCGGTAGGGGAGCACGGTCCTTGTACACTTATCTGCAGACTGATGCTGACCAGAACCAGTGCCATCACCAAGGCGTAAATAGAAGACATTATGGCTGCTACAAATAGCTGAAAAATAAATTGATCAAATATTCCAATAAAAACCGATTCCACTGATTACATGACGGGCAGCAAAAAGTCATTTGTGCCTCTTAATGTTTATAGGACTGAACAAATTGCTATAAATTTTTTATATAATTTTTATCTCCATTTTTTCCACCAAGTTCTAAACTTTAGAATCCATATTAAACCCGTTTATGAACCTCTTTTTGTCTACTTTAGTACAAGGAATATCGTTTACATTAAAAATTTTTCTGTATGTTTTGATACAATATTAACGTCAATATGTGAATCTACGAACATATGTTCCAGTCTTCAGTTTGCATACACAACAAAAAACACCAACCTGAGTCTTCGTAGTTGTAACATAACACAATATGATAAAGAGTACGATGGGCACCAGGTTTACGACGAAGGACGTAATATCCCCCAACTGTCCGCTTTGTCCGATCTGGATAGTTTGGAAAGCTCCTACAACCACCAAGAAAATTGTTCCCGGTCCCAAGATGGAGGACACCATGAGACAGGCTTGGTAGATGATGTATAACATGGAGATGTCCTGGTTCACCTGAATAACCAACATATTACATATACGTTGTGATGTTGGTGACATTTTGAAGGTCAACAAATTGTTCTGTTTGATTGTCGCTTTCTGTTTTAACAGAACAGTTAAAACTGCATTTCGTATTGTCTTGGATATCCCTTTGCTATGGGATAATTTTAATTTGTGGTAATAAATAACATCACTTCAACACAACTAGGACAGCTAGACTGTTGACCATTACTTCCAGGGAATATGGTTGCGATATCGACGAAATCTATAGCAATAACTGAAACGTTTATTCAATCAATTAAAATTTTTATATAAAAGCAAAGTAGTCGTATATTATTTCCATCTTCAAACCTTTATAGAATGAAGAAAAAGTGGCAAAATCCACAATTTTTAAGCATAGCATTTAGAGAGCGGGGAGACAGAGAAAGGGAGGAGAGAAAGGAAGAGAGTTCGACAGTATACACGTACCTTGATGGTGTGTTTGAAACTGAGGAGCAAGTCCATAACGTTAGCCATAGTGGATGGTGACCAACGTCTTCTTTGGTTGAAAAATTCGTCGAAGGTTTCTGGAGCGTAGGTAAGAGCGTCAGAAGCAGCACTGTACTCCACGCGGTATCCTTGTTGAAGTAATAGGGTGCACAGCCAACGATCTTCACCTAGCGCGAAAATAGAGAGGAGATTTTCTTTTTGTGCTGAGATTTAATTTCTCTTCAAGTCTGGATCTATCTGGATAGCTACTTATGCGATTCACCTCAACCGTTTTTTAATCTACAATGGGGAAACGTTGTACGGCGCTCTCCAATGAAACTTTTTTTTTTGTTTTTCCATTTACCAAAGTCATATGAATTTGAAATTGCTGATCAAGCGTAAACTGTTTGTGTTCAACACTGCATCAACATTCAGTTCATACTGAAATCAAACTCAATTTTCACTTAGCGATTAATTCATGAAAAATTAATATAAGGCGCATTTTGTATATAAAAATATTGTGTAAGGATTATTCAAAGAATCATTGTCGTTCTGCATACCTTGATCGTATTGTAAGTAGTGCACAGCCTCGGTGGGAGTAGTCGCGTATTTCCGCATTACGTTGTCGTCCATGAGAGCAGAACCGCGAAACAAACTGAAACATCCGGGGCTGCAGAGAACGCAACCAATCATATGTTCCGTTGCCTTCTGGAACCAATGAGAGATGGCATATTCGAACTTCTGGTACCAAACCATAGGACCTAAAACAAAAATGAGAAACTGAACTGGTTAATTTCACTAAATACCTAACAGAAGTAGGTGATAATGATTGGTTGCTAATTTTTGAAACAAAATATAAGTACCCCTGTTCGCCTGTTTTCAATCCTGTGGGCTAAAACACAACATGTTAAACTTTTCCACCAAAGCAAACATGTACGAGAAAGGTAGACTTTGCTGAATAGTTCCAAAATAAACTATTTGCCTTCTTCTTTAACGACTTCATTTCGTTCATACCTGATCCTATAGGGTGAATACGACCGCATGCAGCCCCCACGTTTTCATTTCTCTTCATCAAGTCCACCAGGATTTGAACGGCAGAAGGCTGGAAATCAACGTCGCCGTCAAGAGCCAAGAGGAACGTGTTTTCAGCCAGCTTTCCAACTTTGTTTACGTTTTCTACCTTCTGCATCAGGCGATAACCCAAGAAATAGTAGAGATACATCACCTGAAATTATCAAATTAACGTTACATATAAAAAATTGAAACGTGTTTGCCTATTAAATTAGTTCAAATTATCAAAAATAATGTTAGTGTACAATAAAATGTTAATTATTTTAAATTTACCTGACTCCATCTTTTTCTATGTCGTATCTTTGCTTTATCTTTAAGGTGTGCCACCAACTTATTGCCACCAGGTAGCAGCCATACAAGACGACCCCCATACGGAGTTGGAATCTTTGTAGGAGGAGTGATGGACATTGGAATTCGATGTATGGAGCTGAAGATAAGAAGTTCTATGATTTTAGGTGGTCATTTTGTTTTATAGAATAATTGTTGGGATGTTGTAATGCCATATTTATGTGATAATGATGAAATTTGCTACTTCCTGTAATAAAGGAAACAAATAACAATTTGGTGTGTGTCAGTATTAATTTTTAAATAGGCTGATATCAGTATGAAAAATAGTAACTGGATATAAATGGCCATATGCTGTATAAAGACAAAGAGAATGTATGGTTAACAATTTTCTATTTTCAGTCAGATTATTTTCTCTTTGCCATCTGTATTGCACTACATAAGTCTGAAATCAGTAATGTCAGCCAAGGCTCATACCTGGCAGCAATGTCCACAACACGAACCAATAGTTTGACAAAATCGTTCACTGTGTAGTTAGAGTTGCCATCCGCATGAGGAGTGAACGCGTCATCAAAGAAAATGTGACCTGAACAGATTAAATAGAGTGGCTTATCGTGCAATATTATTGAATATGGATGATTGAAGTAAAGGAAAAATAAATATTTTGAAGAAATTTGATGTTATACTGTTATTGAGGAACTGAATCGAGGTCTCCTGAAATTGTACATTTATTATGTATCGTACATTTGGTCTAGTAATTTTATTCTTTGCGTAACCAGATTTCTTACATCTAAACAATATTTCTTTCTCTTGACATTTTTCTTTCTCTTTCATCAGAGATTTAACCCAGCACCCTTGCCGTTCTCTCCGACAATATCAAAAACG
The DNA here is from genome assembly GCF_001039355.2 of Lingula anatina. The sequence continues at coordinate 882,908 of NW_019775458.1, read as the reverse complement.
GAAAACAAAAACAAAATTTTAATTTGAGTTTTTACCTTCAAACTCATAGTAATCCGGGTCATTTACGTCGAGATATTGCTGCGCCAGGCGACGGGAGCACTGGTCCATGTCAAGTCTTCAGGCGAAACAAAAAATAAAGACCTTTTATCATTTGAATGTTTTTTTAATTAAAGTAAAAAAAACTTCTAAAAAATCAATGTCGTACAAGCTCTCGCCAACATACATGCAGCTGAAGTGACACTATCGACGCAAACTTATTATGAATTCAAATGTTAACTGCATTTTATTATGCTCAAGCAACTATTAACAAAAACGAAAACGTTCGTACACACAACCTCTCCCCCCCTCGGTGGCAAGGGTTGTCGAAACAACCGCCCTTTTGGTCGGATATGGCTCGCTCTGAATCAGATTTCGACTCGGGGTTTAATTCCATTTTTCTAGTTGGGTTAACTTAGGGGTACGAACTTATATGCCCCCTATTTCTTGTCTATTCTTTTTATGATAATTTAACTTACCTGAAAATTGACTTCAGCATCTGTAACATCTCGTTCTCCGTCTCGTGCCACATGGTGGCGCAAATGTAGATCAAGGGGGTCTTGGGGTTTCGCCTTGCTACAGAAGCGGTATAAACACGTCGGGTGTCGTCGAACGATTTCGGGTTGTTCATTACCTCCTCCACGCGCATGTAATCACGTACCTAACAAATGAATTAGAATATTTCACTTTTCAATTAAAAATTCATTTTCAATCATCTTTTAGTTTGCTTTCATTTAATGTGGGCACGAAGTTACACATTTTTTAGTTTTTTTTTCTGAAAGTTTAATAAATGAGGTAAAATACTGTATGTAGTGCTTGGTGTCAAAAAAGCCTCAATACGCAATCCATAAAACGGCTCTATTAGAGAGAAATGTCGTAAACTCTAACTTTTCCCAAAAAAAAAAAACTAAAACCAAAAATGCCATGTTGTCCCGTTGCAAAACGCTATGCCATCACATGACATCACTTTATGATTGCAGAAGCACGTGACCCACCTTCTCATCCCTCATAAACTCCCTGTCGTCTCGGCGCCGGTTCAGCTTCATGTCCTGTTCTAGAAGAATGCTGCAGTTGAACGGTTTCACAAACAACCTGTTGCAAAAATGATCAAGTATTTTTTTTTCATTTTATCATATTACACGGTAGAAAATTTTCAGCACACTGACGCATAAAGCAGACATATATACATATCTTTCTTTCTGACTTTTACTAATTAATACACATTTTTCTTTTAAAACTTCAATTTCAATTACAGCAATAACCTTTTCGTTATTTCTTGTTATTTTTATCTATGTATATCAATTGAGAGAGAGAGAGAGAGAGAGAGAGAGCGAAAATGAGAGAGAGATTATTTACTTCTCTCCCTTGGCCAGCCGTTCAGATCTTGGCATCCAGATATAAAAAGTTATCCATGCAAGTGATGGCCACCAAATTATCCATATCCACAGCCAGCGGTATCTCTCGCTCAAGTCGGTGGTAAAGTCGGGAAAGTTCCACTCCAGATGATTAGTGATCAGCTGGAAAAGCAAATTGACGTTAGGCTGTAAATCAGTGTGGACATAGTGTATTTTGGCGCGAAATTATATCATGCCTTCAACAATTTCTTCAGAACTAATGATCGATAGATCTTGTAGAAAACATCGATATGTCCTTTGAAAAAGTAAGAGCGAACATTCCTCATCTGTTGTATGTGGCTATTTTATTCAAGTTAATGGTTACTAGCAATTCCACTTAGTGCAAAATGTGTTTTGAGCAGTGAAACCTGGAAAATATACACTATATAAGCCCTGATCTATTCACACACTGTTCTGTTTATTTTGGTGTTAAAATCATTCTTAATATTCAGTCGTTTGTTTGCAAACGTGTCAACTTAAAGCGGAAAGCCATAGAAACGAATAAATCAAAATTGAAGACATGTTTGGTAAACTTACAGAGGAATACGACTTGTTCTCATCCGAGCCAAGGCCGATGAGTATGGCAACTGCGACAGGTGTCGCCACCGATAGGGGAGCAGCAAAACTAACCCGCTGCATCTGTATCTTACAGGCCGTTTTAGCGCAGTACCAGCAGACGAGACTACAGCACACCTGGTATGATGCAAACGTAGGCTACGTTTCAATATCTGTTAAAGTGGGGAATAATTTTTCAACAAAAATTTTTTTAATAAAAATTTGAACATTTCGACTGTATGGTTTACAGTTGGACTGATTTGTCACCCACCTGTATCAGCATGGCAATACCTGCTTCCCAAGTGGCTGTAGAAAAATAAGGTTCTCCTTCGATGTCCTGATTGTCAGTTCCCTTACATCGTTGGAAATCCAAATGGAACAGCGAAAATACGTCCAGACTGTTTGTGCTGACGAGCAGTGCCAGAAGTAGTACCGGGGTTATAGCCAACTTCCACGCACTTATGAAAAAGTATATTTTGTTCTTCGCCTGGCGTATTTTTCTCTTATGTTTTACCAAAGCCTTGTGGATGAAACTGCGGTCTGGGAGATTGCTGAATTTGCTAGATTTGCGGTCAATCCACACAAAGTTTTCCCACCAAGATAAAGAAATGAGAAATAGTGAGACGGGTACGAGCCACATTCTAATGGCCGGGGTAATGGCAGAGTTGTCATACTCATTATAGGTCAGATAAAGAGAACTCTCTGTATCTGTCGCATTTTTCCTTGATACTGTCTCCAGAGTAGGGACGAAAAACAATGCTGAGAGCTGAACTAGAATCGCTACTGAGTCTGAGAATATGTGTGTACGGCGGTACTTCTCGGCCTCGGCACGTGGGCGCAAGATAAGCTGAAGAAGGCTGGGTATAAACGCCACTCCGTGCATGATGAGCAAACCTTGAATGATGTCAAGAAAGGGAAGGACGAGGAAGACGAGGATGCACAGTCCAACTGAGTGACACGTTTCCACGACAAGAACCTGCAAAACACCAAAATATTTCTAAGCTATAATATATTTCCACATAAAGATAACTTTATTGCTGACTTTCTCTCTACGTGCAGGATGGCTTTAAGATGTTCATTTGTAGAATTGTGGAAACAAGAATGTCTGTTCTGTTTGTTATGTACTTATACAAAGAGTCATCAAAGTATTGAAAAGAAAATGATTTTTATTATACTGCAAATATTAATAAGTGTCCCACATTTGGAACCACTGTTTTCCTTGTAGACTTCACATAATGATGTTCATGGAAAAGTTATTTGAAAATTGTCGGGGTTTGCCATTTTTAACATTGTCTTATTTTCATACTATTATTTTTTATTTTATTTTATTTTATTTATTTATTTATTTAGGCTCGACAGCAGAACTTGAATCCACCTATGTAAATAATTGTCTTTGCGCTTGATAACACAATTAGAAAAATGACGAGCAAAATGATTGGTTAGATGTACATGTCTTTGTTATCTTGGCATCGTGGCATGATTGACGCAACTCACGCAGAGGTGTGCTCTAAAAATGTCATCGCAAGTAGGCGATCAGTTGTTTATTTAGCAAATAATTTTGAAGATAGAAAGAAAACAACTGTCTGGGTAATAAATACTCTAATAATCCAGTCTGCTTTTTACTAGTAGAAGCAAACTGATAAATCCATTAAAATAACGCCACTAAAGCTACAGGGTACATTACCCCCACTTCGAACCCCAAGCCTTGGCCCATTAAACGAATGTGATAAAGCACTGGTATATAAACCAGTAATTCAAACCACCGTCATCATACGAGGCAAGACAGCCAAGATGTCAGCAAGCCACCTCTTTTATTCAGCGGTGCTAGCCACCACCCTCTTTTATGCCGCAGCTCAAAAATTACCTTCTGCGGATTATGACGCGAAACTACAAGAGTTGCATCGTTTAAACTTGCAGATCAAGTTTATGGAAGAAAAGATGCTGACCGAGTGCAAGTCGTTTCACAGCAAAGTTCATGTCCTTGGTTTTCCAGACAACATCTTTGGAAAAAGGAGCACTAAAACCCTCGCGGAACTGCTGTTTGAGATAGACCTCGCAAAACATACGCTGTCAAGTTGGAAAACGCAGTATTTTGCGTGCAAGCAAATATCACTGCGGAAAGGTATGAAACCACCTGATGAGATGGGTTTTTTTCTAGTTAAGACTTCTCTCACTCAAGTTTTCTTGTATTTTGGGATGTAGACAGAAACAAACCTATGGTTATAAAGAGAATAGTAATAGTTCATCCCTTGATGAATCCTACCTCACATAAAATATTATATGTCCCAGTTAAGGCAACCAGAACGATTATGATATAAATGTACATTAACACTTATATCGGACATATTTCAACATAATCCCCATAAATGATTTTTTTCATCAGTAAAATAATGAAAAAATAGCAATTGAATCTTATTTTATTTCATTTTATTTTATTTTAGTAATTAATTTTATGTAAGATAGTCAATGTTCTAGATTGCATTTCATGATACGAAAAATTTGCATTCAGGTTATGAAGTTGGCCATGACCTTATGTGGAATGGTCGCTAAATAATACACATTAAAAGGAAGAAAAAAGCAAAAAAAAAAAAAAAAGAAGAAATGCAACAAACTGCACCTCCAAATGTGTTAAATTTAGCACGAAGTTAATGCTACATGCAGAGCCCCAAAGAAAGACTGCTTCACGGTATGGGGTTAAGAATTTTCGCCATTTAAAATACGGACTCAAGTAAAGCATATTATGCAGGGTTGTGTTTTTTAGGAAAATTCGCCTGGGTTGTCAAAAATGCACCATTTTGATGTGGCTTTCCTCTCTTTGTGTTAAAAAACGCCAAATTTCGATAAATTTATTGGAGTCAATTTTGTTTGAACTGTAGATGGAGAATTGACATTCGTATAGGTGTACAAACCCGCCCTCGGATTTTCAGTTTAAGGAACAGACATCTTAAAATACACGTTTTCATTGAAAATATTCAAAGAATTATGCGGCACGTTAAACCTTTATCTATAGTCCACATGATTTATATTTCAGAACTTTCATCTATTTTCTCTGTGTCACCAAAGAAAAACAATATCCAAAACCATTGACAAAAATTGTCTATAAACGATCTATTATCCCGTTTTCACAACTACGATTGAACTTCGAAAGTCTTCACTTCTATTACGAAGGCGGTTTAGGCCTATACCTTGGTAATTGAGGGAAAAGTGTTGCAATTTGCCGGTATAAATATTCATTTTCGATTTTTTTACTTTTATATATTTAATTTAATACTTTCTTTAAAAAGTTGTCAATTTTTCTATATAAAGGTATAACGCACACTGTAGGATTTATCCAGACAAACATGGGAAGATATGCCCCCTTCGCCAAAACAAACTGAATTCAGCATGCCCCTTACCAGCGTCAAATGCCCAAAATTAACCCAAAATTTCGCAATACTTTCCCTTTTTAGCGGAGTGGGGGAGGATGGTAAGCCTGCTGAATATTTTTACTTGCGTGCCTGCTATGGCAATAAAGATTCTACATGTCCTGTTCTAAGAGATTTTTTTAATCGTATGTCCATGTATGTGTGGTGTTCAAGAACAGACTGTAGGCAGATCTTAAATACAGTGGTGTGTGTAAGGTCAAATCACTACCATTAATAAATCTTATTCCTATTAACGGTAAGGCATAAATATGTATTTTGTTCAATTATTCCTTTTGAATATCCTTCGAAAAGGCGTTTGTTAGTCTTTATTTATTTATCTATTTTCATTTATTTATTTACTTTTATTTATTTATTTTTTGGCCATTAATCAGCTGTTGCTATCCTGTTTATAATCATAGGTGTGTTTCTGTCTACATCCCTAATAAGTAATTATAAGCCCTATGATCCAGGTACTCAGTTTATTCAAGATATGTATAATATCATACCGGTATATCACAAACACTATTGCTATTCACTGAATATCACAAATAGGTGCGAAAACAAACAAGACGCCTCCTTGATAAGGCACCTTTAACACGTGCCTGCCGTTCATGACTCCAGCTGGCTGATGCATATACAGACAGTATACGAGATAATTCGTGGATCAGGAAGGTAAATTAACCGAATAAGGTTAAGGTTAGACCAATCAGGGGATAGGCAGTAGTGTGTTTTGAGCGTTTATATTTATCAACCACCCATAGCATCCAATGTATTACTTATTAACATGATATGGATAAAAAGCATATCTCCGGTAAAGATTAATGAAAAAATCAATTACCATGGAGGATGTTCGTAATTTAATTTTAAAACATTCAATGTTGTTTGTTGGTTTATTGTTTTTCGCCACCTTATCTAAACATGGTCAAATAAAACTGTTCATGATAGTGTTTTAACAATTGGAAATTGAAGCAAACTCTTAAAATTACAAGTCTCTACCAGAGGCCAGCTGAATAATGCAAGGGCGGATCCAAGATTATTTGAAGGGGGGGGGGGGGGTCCGCGGGTGCAAAGCCCACCATTACCACCCCCACCCCCTTGGCGTGGGGTTCGGGGCCCGCTAAAGGGCCCCAAATAATTTTTGGTATTTTAGATGGTGAACGGTGCCATTTGGTAGGGTTTAGAACTATTATTCAGCTTGTCAAATTTTTAATTTTAAGAGGGTACCACTGGTGTAATTTTGTTCAGAAATCGAAGGGGGTGTCAGGACCCCCCTCCCTCCCCCCGACACCCCCTTAATCCGTCACTGTAATGGTGTCCATTTCGTGCAAATTATCTCGTACAGAAAGTTGCACAGAATTAGCCAAAGAAACATCCGTGAATATCTGGTGAAAAATCAATCTGTGATTCTCATATTGGGTATGAAATTTTAATTACCATGTATTCCTATGAGTTACTAGTTGCAGAATATCGTTTACGATATCTTTTATTTTTCATAAACAGCAAAACCATGTCCAGATGATTTCGTCAGCTTTGAGGATTCCTTCTACTATTTCAAGTCTAATGTTGCACAATTAACTTGGGACGAGGCCAGAGCCCGTTGTCAAGCAAAGTCAGCTGACCTAGTTACCATTGAATCCAAGGAGGAACACGAGTTCCTTAAGAAAAATCTTAAACGTAAGTTCGCTTTTACGCCATTATGAGAAGAATTCTTTAAAATAAATATTGTAAACTGCTGCTATACCTTACTGTCTAAACAATGCAAGTTTAACGCTCTATCTAGTGGTTTTTCACCTATTATATCATCGACAACAAACAAGTTAAATAAGTTCGCGACGTTTTTAACAGCTAAACTTTCACTTGAAAAAAGAACAACAACAATGAAACCATCAAAAACATAGATTACTCAACAAACACTTGTGAAATATACTGTGTTTCAGCCATTACTAAGCAAGGTACTTTCCAAGGCTGGTTTGTGGGGGGTAAGAGACGCCCTGGTTCCTCTGACGTCAGCTGGGGTTTGCCAAAAGCCGTTCGCCAAGCTCTCCTCAAACCGCAATACTACTGGGTGCCTACTGGGAAGACTGTTACCTACGACGGATGGAAGAAAGCTGAAGGGGTGCAAGGTGATGTCCAACCTGATGGTAGCGAGTGTATGATGCTGTGGATTGGTAGAGACGACTTTGTTGATTACGAATTTGACGACTGCGACTGTTCCGGTTGTATTAATACGTTGGGTTTTATTTGCGAAAAACCAAACCAGTAAATAAGTAATCACGACCGCACAGCACCAGTACAAGGTAGTAAACTTTCTTTTAAAGAACGTCGGAAAAATACCCATACCAATTGTCAAGCCATTTCGTCAAATAGCGAAAAGGATTTCATTCAGCCCTGTATGATGTAAAGGAGCGTAAATTTAATTTTTATCTTAAATAAAAATAATAAAAACAATAATACTGAATGACGAAGATAAAAACGTCTCAAAATAAAAAATTGGATGTGCTCAGATTGTTCAGATTCCAAAATTTTGTTGACTTGAATTACATCATAAAAATAAAACATGAATGAACTGGCACTAACAGTTTTATTATTTCTGGTAGCATTCTTTCAATACGACAAAGGCCTTTTTGAAAGTCGGTCTTAATCAACCAAAATTTCCATGCGTTGAGCAAGTAAACTCTCCCAATTATTTTAATGGCGGTGTTGATAACGTTATACTGCAGCTCTGCTTTGCCAGATGCTAATACCAAAGATTAAAATGCTCTCAATTGCACATTTGCAAAAGGTAATCAAAACGGTCTCAACGTCTATTGAATTTCTGAGTGTTAAAAAGTGCAGTGTTTGTCTTGCTTTATTTGCACTGTTATCGGTCATGTATTTATAAGTTAGTTTTAACTGACAGTTAAACTGTTAATATGGTTATCCAGGATTTTAATTCGTCTTTTTACTACTGCATTCTCAAAACAACGATGTTTTCACATTTGCGTTTTTTTTCAAAAGCACTGTCATTTCCACGGTTTTACTGACATTCAGAATAAGATCATTACACTTGCACCACTGTAACAGATTTAACATTTTGTATGTGCATAGTTATTCATAGTTATTCAGTTATTCAACCGACAGGCGCCGTATCATCTACACATTTCATATAAAAAGTTTTCAAAACATGTTGAATGCAACGTTTCAAGTGTGTTGATGTTCAAAGAGGAATGAAACATATGGAATATGTCTATTTTTGGATGAAAAGGAAATAGCACAATCATGTTGTCCTTTAAAGCACAATCATGAATCACGTTAAGTGCTCAAAAATTCCAATAATCTCAACTAACACACCAAGCATTTATAGCAATCAGTACTCACAAGCCACAAGATATCTATAGGTTCTCCTCCTGTACTCTGAGAGTACTTTCAAGTTTACATTGACGGGTATCTAATTTTTCCTGTCGGAAGACGGTCAAAAATGGAGGATGGAACAATAAAGATAATTTGGAAGCCTGTCAGAAAATATGTCTGGATCCGCCCCTGCTCTCTCTCGTATCCTAGCACATGTAAATATGCCATGAGATGGGTTTTTAGTTCACTTACTCATTCCCCTCGATACACAATTTTAACTTAACCACACACTGAAAGAAATTAGAAGTACTTTAACAGATAGTGCCTTTTAAACCAACGTTTATTCATATTCACAATTGCAAGCTCTCCTTAAAAAGGAAGAAAATAAGTTACACTAAATTGTTAAAAAAAATACACAAAGATACTGGTAAAAGGCTTAAACTCTCTTATTACATGTATGTTATAATGAGACAAGGGCTTGTTTTGTACAGTGTATGCGTGAACATATCAGGGAGAAGGGAAATGTTCCCAGTAATGTATTTCTTTAATACTTGTGATCCATACCTAATGCACTACTATTTGTTTTAAATTAATTTCGAATCTCAGTGCTTCATACAATTTATGAAGAGTAAATACTCAAAACATGGAATAAGTCTATATGTAAGATAAGTGTGCACACTAAACATGTTTTACCCTTTACTTAACATGTTTAAATAAAGTTTTTAAAAATATAGCGGAGTTAAATAACATTGTGGCTATCAATTACATAATCGATTAAATTTCATACAAAAATTGCCCCAGGCCTTTGACTGTAAGTGAAAAGAGTTCATGAATCAAGGAAAATCACTGCGGAAGGCGGGAGGGGGCACGTTATCTGTGGGACAACACCTGGTTAGAACACAGTCAGTATCTGAAGAACGGAATTCAAAGCGGGGGTACAAAGCGGAGACACGTTTAATAATAAACAATAGGCCTATACTGAAATAAGAAATAAGCAATTTTTCTAACCCTGTGTCCCACATATTGTAGTAAAATGTCTCACTATGCTATTTCTCAGATGCAGAGCGAAGAGAGTCAAAAATATTTATACATGTGCCACCCCCTCCCGCAAATAAAATAAGCAAAACCATTCGGCAAAATACACTCCCCTTGTCTTCTAAATTCGACTTTTAAATTCGATGAAGTCTATCCACACTAATTTTACGAACTGTAGTTAGTCTCTGGTCAATATTCTTAAACGAAGGATTCTTATGGTCAATATATTTAAGAGACTCTCGACTCTTGCCCATAAACCGCCGACTTAAGGCACCCAAGCTCTTGAAAATTAAGTACTTAAAAATGCCCATTGATAACATGATATATGAGCTGCATCTTGTTTTATATTGAAGTGCCTTTTCTAATAGGGAGATAAGGCATACTTTATCATTGGCAAACAACAAAATGGAACTTGCCTTCCACAAAAAGCGTTGGCGTACGGTGCTAAATAAGTTAAATAACTTTATGGCGCATTGTAGTGGCTAATAAATGCATAGAGTGTCGTTTTTTACTATTTAAGATATATAAGTGACGGGATTTTATTTGTTTTAGTGAACATCATATGTTAGAATAGCACAGACGATAAGATATTTGTTTCTTTACGAGAAGAGGAATAGGTATTAAGTTTTATTTAACTTTTTAAACATTTTTGTAGAAATCTTGTACTTACAATTTAAAAGCTTTATCTAATAAACCACCCTAAGTCTTATTTCCCTGCTAACTCCCGTTTGGTCTTAAAATATTTTACAATATATATGAAGAACAGGCCTTATCAATTTTTTATTAAACAATTTATCAATGTTCAAACATTTGCAAAACAAACGAAATGCCTTATACTGTACATTTATCAGGCACAATTGACAGCTCAAATAAATAAAGGTTTTTTCATCGAGGTGAATTCCTGTCAACAGCAGATTTAGAGTGAAATGTTTTTTTTTTTTTTGTTTTCATGAGCAAGACAGACCAGCCACTTTACCAAACAATAATTAAATCATTTATCGCAGATCAACCCATCGTGGGCCAATTTTGCAATTATTGTCCAGGGATGATCATTTTTTTCATCAATGAGATTTTTTATAAATCCTGCATATGTACGAATTTAATTTTTTCCGTGTGCTAAAAACGCTTTCAACCTCGTTGGGCCAAATGTACTGTGAAGTACCTGAGGTCAACTGACTGGTGACTTCAATTCGATTAACTAATTTTCAAAGTAAAGAAAAGTGCACATACTTAGCCAGAGACATAATATAAAGTGAAAATCGATCTGTGTCCCCGGTAAAGAGTACATGTAACTATGAAATACGATGTCCACTTTTCCGCCTAATCCCTTGGCCCTGTTAAGTATTAACTCTAAACGATATCATTGATATTTCAGAACGCTGTGGCGTAATAGTGGATATAGTTGCTATGCTGCTCTAACAGTAGCCTTGTGTGCTAACGTGCTGAACGGCCGTTCTAGCTGGAGATAATTGAGAATGTGGACACAGGGCCTCAAAACAATTTTCATTGAGGATATAGGTATAATAACAATATACTCCCTAGCAAGGTCTCTCTAGCTCTTACACTGTACTTAAGGGGCTAAAGTCCTTCGACCGATTCTATAACTGCAAGAACAGCAAGTGAGGTCTCTGATGGACAGTAATCATAACAAATGTACACGTCCAACAGGGAAAATGAGGGATGTGGCGAAATAAAGGCTTCATGACACAATGATTACATCTATACAATAAAAAGAAAGACAAAATCGTCTTCCATATTTACTTTAATTACAAATCTGCAACAATCAGGCATATCGAAATCCCAAGGGTAGTCTTCTTCTTAATCTTTTTATTTTTTCTATTGATTGATTAATTGGGGTTTAATCAGTCCTTAACTTGAGTCAAGCGCTCAAAAATTGTCCACGTCACCAGGAAAACGTGTTGTTTGTCTCGACAAAATTCCATGCGCTGTTCTTTAAAACATTAATGTCTAGCCCTCAAAATTTACTTTGTAAACAGATAAGCATTTGTTGCCAGTTACTTAAAAATGAAGCAGACATACAGAAAATGTTAAGTTGCACATAAATAGATTGATGACTTCCGGGTTTGCCTTCTACCGAAATTTATCTTGATTCCTAAAATTGGTGTATAAATAGAAACTGATATATTTAAAATTGCGGAAATTCGTTGTAGGGGAAAAGTTAATTTAAGTTTGATAATATAATTGTTTCACTATGTGATATGAAAAAAATAATGTGTCATCGATGTAGACCAAAAGCAAATAAACAGTCGTGTTAGACTGAACTTGCTTTTCGTCGACTTTCAACTCCAAATCTCACATAATTTTTCCCTATTAAATCATAATAAATATTCATCTGATAAAATTTTGCCTCAATTATTTCAGCATATTTTGTATACACCTTTAGGCTTGTTTTCGAACCACTCTGTGAATATAATATTTCTAGTTTCTTTGCATTGTCTCATCCTGGAAAAAGAGATCTCGGTACAGAGTCTAACATAAGTGGTACGTAATGATAAGAAAATTATTTACAGTCTACAGAATCATAAAAATAAAAAATAAACAAATAATAATATTGAGACCCATTTTAACAGCACTTTTATTTAATTTACCAGGAGTGGTAATGAACTTGTGAACAAAATTTTAGTGACATCATGAATTGATTTTTGTAATTTTTGAACAGGGTGTTTCCTTCATAGCAATGTACTTATGTCAACATGTCAACAGTTGTGTGTGTTCAGTATCAGCCGGGGGGCGTAATGGCCCTCGGCATCATGCTGATAAGGGTAGAGGAGCGTCAGCAACTTGGCTGTATTTAGTTTGCCTCGTAAGGCAGAGTTCCGAGAAGAGCCGAAGAAGTTATATACCCATGTCCATTCGTTACAATCGTCCGTGGTTGGATGATCGTTGCAAGTTTCTTTAGTGTAAGCTCAAATCATTTGTTTAAACTACACCCACGCGCTCCTTATATTCTAAATACAGATTTATTTACATATATCGGCACATCTTTTTAGATTATGGCGGTTGTGAATGCCGGATCCAAATTCCAACACTCATGGCTTATGAAATCCCTTTTTGAGATAGTATTTTTTCTACTTCTTAAAGTATAGTCATTAAGAAACTGTTATAAGTGCACCACACCCATGTGATTTATTTGACGCTTATCTCCTTATTTCAAGTTACGGCATTTAAACTGTCCACTCAGTTACTGTAAATCATTGATATGTACTATTCTGTTTACTGGACTGTAGATGAGAAATTGACCTTTCTCTCTCTCTCCCTTTTTCTCTCTCACTCTCTCTCTTTTCAAGGTATATATATCAGTGCTTTAAATCGCACCCGGCCAATATTTGTCTCCAACTATTCCTAGTTCATTCTTTCTCAATTTGCAGGGAACATGAATATAAGTGATAACATACGCGAATACCTAGATTTCTTGTTATGCTATCAGCCACTTTATCTATAACATTATTATAATTCTAAAATCACCAGGCGAAAATTGTTTAACTGGGACACAGAGACAGAGACAATCAGTTGCTTTGGATTTCAATAACATTTTCACGCAGCTTCTTTTTCACAAAATTACTTAAAGTGTATTGTTTGATCACCATTGGACCCACACAGATCTAAGCGGAATTGAATATATTTGACAGAAGTATTACTTTGCATTTTTCTGTCTAGACAGACTAAGACAAAATTGCAAGCTTCAATACACTGACTTACTGATTGGAATAAGGAAAAATACACTATTACATTTATAACTTGGTAATGTTATGGGTTGGATGGTTGAAGACCGTATTTTATATCAATTTTATCGGTTTTAGGTTTTTCTTTATAGATTTCAACATGCATAAAAAGACGAAATATAAGTACAAAAGTAGCTAACAAAATAAAAGTAATAGAAATATAAACAAATAGAAAAAATAAAGTTACAGAAAAGGCATCTTGTAGATATCAAATCGGGCCCTTCATTTTCGCCTCGTTGATTAGCTAAATACAACTAAACAGAAAAATATAAAGAATAAATACACGGAGTCTACTTACCGCAAAGAACGTTCCCAAACTCGGCCACAACGTTACCTTGAAGAGAACCTTGAATAGACACTGCATGAAAGTTAGCAGATAGGGAAAACACATGGTGGCTGCAAGCCCCCATATCCATCTCACGGAGACCTCATCACAGCGAACCCTATCCGTCAAATTGGTGTTTTTGTGAACTCCCGGATCCACTATGCAGTTCGTCAAATTCCCAAACATGTCAACCTCGCAAGTCAGCCACTTTTCTGTCCTCGACTGGGCCACCGAGATCATAAGCGTGATTTTATGGATGACGGTCGACCCGAGGATGAAGAAGAGGAGAAGCCAGTATACGATCACCTTGCAGACCCGCTTGGTTACCTCTAGGCACCAGCTCTCTGAGAGTTCTTCGTTGTCCGGTGATGTTATACGGAAAATGTCCCAAAGCTTGGCGGCGGGTCCCTTAGGCCTGTGGAATAATGAGTAGTTTTTTAAATTTTCATTTATGAACTGCTGTGTGTGTGTGTGTGTGTGTGTGTGTGTGTGTGTGCGCGAGAGAGAGAGAGAGAGAGAGGGGGGGGGAGAGAGAGAGAGATTGAGAAGATGGGCATGCAGCACAGGAGGTTAAATACATATATCACAAACAGGACGATTTTTTAATAACAATAAATGTATGAAAACTCGACATTACTTTACGCCCTGCTCTTTTGGCATCTTCATTGCTGACTTTCTCCGCGAGGGGGGTGGTGACGTCGGGAACGGTGGTGGTTTTTCTATCTCTGTCTTTTCATTTGGAGTATCTAAATGTTTGTAAGCCGGAGGGTCCTCTTCGTCTTCATCTTCATCTTCGTCTTCATCTTCTGAATCGCTCAACTCAGGCAAGGTTTCTGCCTCGCTGGCTTCGCTCTCCCTTCGCAAACGATTACCACCAAATCTGTTTAATCCAGTACTAAAAGTGAAATTTTCCATGTTAAATAAAGTTGGATTTTTTTGCTCTAAACCGAAAAGAGATCCCTTACGAACCACATGTCCGATTTCACCGTTCATCGCCGAATCAAACTTCCCAGGGGTAATTTCCACATCCCCCGGGTCTGGCAGCGGCGTTAGAATATCGTCTTCGGTGTCTGACATTGTATTTCCAGAAGTCACCTATTACGCTTACAGCCCTTTTCTGCCGATAAAACTTAGCTAACGCTCTTTTCACTATTCGGAGCGATGGCTGATAAGAAGAAACGACGAGAACTCTCGAAACGGCAATCAAAAAGTTTGACTTGCCGTACCGGCGCCGCAACTTACGTAACTGATACAAGTATCGGGCAGGTTAGAAACAAATGATCACGAAAGATCGTCACAGTGTCACATTTCTAGTGACAAAACCGACGTCATTTTATACGACATCATCCAGTGGTAAACTTGTCAATGATTAGCCACGAAACTACCGACCGGTCTTACTCCAACCGGATACAGTGCCACAGTGATTGGGCCAATAAAAAACGCACTTCAATAAGTGCATAGATTATCAGTTATTACGAAGGCCGCACTTTGACCCGTGCAGACACTGACGGTATTAGAGGTTTCCGTCCAGCGGGACTTTTGTGGCACTGTTTGTTTTGTTTGTTGATTTTGTTGATAGTATAAAAATGCTCGTGCAGTTATAAGCTTACCCTGACAGCCGCTAGAAATTAATGATAATAAGTATAGACTTCGAGTTCTTAGAATTTTTCTATACAAGTCCGTGCATGTTAGTTTGATTTTTAGTGTGTTTGTGTGTGTGTGCGTGTGTGCACGCACGCACGCTCAAACAAGTGTAGATGCGGTACCAACAGCTTTCGTATTTGTAGTATTTCAGAAAACCCCCTTTTTCCAGAAGTCACGGGGTGGGCCAGTATTTCGATCGTGAAAAAATAAAGAAAAAGAGGGAAAAAGCTTGCTTCCCTTATATTAACACAATGAATTAGATATGAACATCTCCTGTGTCTTCCAACAAATGTGAAGATCGTCTGTGTTTTAATCAAAAGGGCAAGCCTAGGGGTTAGCCTAGAGGAGTAAGACATTCTTTGACTATCTTAAACATGTAGTTGACCCTCTGCGAGCAGCAGATTCGTGCACAAAAAATATCCGCGTCGAATGAATTCGTGTTTTGCTATATTGACAACGAAAAATTTTAAAGGAAGGTGTTTAGAATATAGCCATGAATGCCACAATTTACATAAACATTAATTGACCCGTGGGTCGGGAAGTTACCGTTTGTGAACTTTGAGGGTAACGGATGCTTAGGCACTGTGATAGTGATAATTTACATTCCGTACCTGATAATTTACATTGCTTTCCTGATAATTGGCCTGTGTCATAAACCTATTTATATTTTATCTATTTAAACCAAGGGCGTCCTTCCTCCCCCGCCCCCCACACACAACTACCCACACCTAATGTCTTTTATATAGATATCGTAATCATTGTGACTTTAATTATCTACGTCTCCCTTAATTTGCGACAGTTTACGTGACTATAACTAAAAAAAGTTTTAAATGGTTCAAATGGAAGAACACCTAAGAACTGAACAACAAAATAAGAGTTTTAGAAATTCATAAAAGAGAACTATCATTTTCTCATTAACAAGGAAAATCTTTCAGATTTATACGATTTTATGCGTTTCATTAATGGTATCAAAGTTCAAATCCTTTTCTCCCGCGGCCCTTCACCGGCCATAGGGCAACCAGCACGGGGATGACAAAATACTATTTCATATAGATCGCAGCCTACACTGTACATTCACCTTTTTTTATGGGTGTGTCAGATAATCAGGCTTAAAAAAACCCCCAGGTTTCCGGGGCATTGTGTGCTAGCTGAATCGTGCCTAGTGTTCTAGGCATGTGAACTATGGTATGATCCCCCTAGGGAAGTCTTGTTTATATTGAGAACAACAAAATCTTAAATAAACTCGAAAATAAATAAATACGGAGACATTTTTGATAGACTATCAAATAAAGAAATAAATACTTCAACCTCACAGCTATCCTCAACACTACAAGGTATCACAGTGAATCTAATGAAATAGACATTTATTTGACAAGTATGGTGGGGTATTCAATCAGGCGTTTACGTCATCGTCCCCCATACATTGTATGTCCGCGTGGTAGTAAAAGCGTTGTGTACAATTCTAAGCATATTTACATGTCCACGTTAGAGGTACAATACGTGTCCAGCGTCAACTTTGGCTAAATCATATCTTATCATGGAAATATATCAAATGGATTTTAATTTTAATGACGTTAGGTCGAAAAATTTATCTCTGTGACATATATATATATATATATATATGCATGAGATGAAATCGTTTCACCGAAAGCAGAAAAGAGGTGTTATCTAAGGGTCCATTCCCAATGAAGCCCAATGAAACTCCTGGCGTTCAGTACAATATAGAAAAGCTGGCGATTAAACAAGTACATAGGAAAGAATGGGTGTTTTAATCTGTGTATCTGACTGATACACCTATTAATAAGGGTATCTGATTGCATTCAGCGAAAGTCCCCGTGGATTTCGATCGATCTACGTAGAACGACAGTTTCATTGGGAATAAGTCCTTAAAGTATAAATGCTCATGGAAGGCATCAGTGTGTGGTGAAGCTCTGTATCAAAATTTTCAATGATCAATTTATTTTCAGAAGTGCATCGATATCACTTCTTGTGCAAATGTTTACATAGGGATACGATAGGATAGGATAGAAATAACGTTGGTCTAACGGGCTGCCTACGTCATCACAGTTCTTGGAACTGTAACTGTGAATATAATAGTAAGGAATTGTCGCTTTATTATACTAATTTATATGAGACAACTGATTTCTAGAAATCATTTGAAATTATATTAAAGGTTTCTCTTCTATATGATTTACAAATACGTACAATACAAACATATCCAAAATGCATGACTCATTGAAATGCAATGCTACTAGTATATATACAAAAAATATATGTTAAAAAAAAAGCCAAATAGCGTTCTATTATATATCCATCTCATATAAAAGAATTTAGCAAAACAATGCAAGTGAGCAAATTTCTGAACCAAATTCTTAAAAGTACATTTGACCCTAGCATCGGTGGAGCGTGGATTCCCAGTTACACACATAAACTCAAAGTTGAATAAAGTCAACATGCCAAA
This sequence comes from Lingula anatina, assembly GCF_001039355.2. Next base: position 864,981 of record NW_019775458.1, on the reverse strand, counting down.
GGCTAAACCGAATTAATCACTCCATCAGCCATAAAAGAATTAAATTAAAAACTGCACCTTCTTGAAAATTTTGGTCCTTTGACCTTACTTATCTGACCTTCTTATCTGAACCGTTCAAACATAGCGAGCAGAAAAAATTCCGTTAAATATCATTTTTCGGGTAATATGCAACAACGTTATTTGTTATTTTTCTATCTAAGATGTACTATTTGGAACTAAATGGTGACATTTGATCGGCTTTTGTGGCAAAAAATGACTTCAAATGCACTTTTTACAATTTCTCACTCCAAAGAACGTCTGTGTCATTATCAGATATAATTTCGGGGATAGACCCAGGTGTGTTGGCGAGACTAGCTTCAGGTGTGTCAGCGGGACTAGATCCAGGTGTGTTGGCGAGACTAGATCCAGGTGTGTCAGCGGGATAAGACCCAGGTATGTCGGTATACACTCCTTCATCTCCCTCGAACACAGGGTTATCGTACTCCTTGTTCGGCACGACCGGTACATCAAACGTACCGCTTCCAGAGCTTTCCGCCGACTCGTTGATAGTCTCAATTTTTTGTGCCTTAACACCTTTCTTCAGTTGAAACGCTCGGGTGAGCTGGATGGCCCTGGCTGCCCCTTTCCATTTGTTACGTAAATTGGAAATCTTCTCTTCTTGGAAAACCTGGTCCCACTCATCGGCTAAGCTTGCTAGAGCTTGCTTGCATTTACGATCCTGGTAGCTGCCAGCCATTGTGTGCCGCCGTCCATGTTGTTGCTGAAATTTCTCAGGCCCTTGGTCAGACAATGCCAAGAAGCGCTCAACAAATGCTTTATTCATAGTGGCGTATCCCTCCTTAACTGTCTTCTTCTTTTTCTTGACGTGTTTTGCGAATGACTTCTTCCTCTCTCTGGCGAAATTGAACTCATCGTCAGAGGCACCGGAGGTGAAGCTGCACACTGACATCCTGTCGGAATCGTCATCGCCCTGTGGAAGACGTTGTAAGTCGCGCACAAGAGCGATCTTCGCGGCAGTTTGATCAAGTTTTCCAGATACGGGTGTGGTAGATATGATGTGCCAGAAGGTCAGCAGACGATGAGCTATCATCCCTAGAAGCTGAATGAGCAGAATCAACAGGAAGAATACCAAGAAAACCGTCCCAATTGGTTCCAACTCCAAATTCTTCGTGGCATTATACCCACAACTAAAAGGCCAAGGTATAGAAAGTTTATCTTTTTCTTTTTGGAGCACAAATACTACCACCACAAAAATCGCGTTCAGAAGAAAGATGGCGAATGTGACCTTGTTGCGCAAAGTTTTTAGCTCGGCAGCCATGTGCTCCTGGTGCTTTTGGTCGTTTTCTAAAGGGAACAGGTATTGTTTGATGAGGTCTTGCCAAAACTGTGTCTCCGCTTCTTCTTGAAGAACTATAGGACCGTCCTTAAGGCCCTCGTCCTCCGTCCACATTGGATTGACGAGTTCGTCACGTTCTTCCTCTTCAAACACTGGGTTAACTGCATTGGGAGAATAGAAAATAAACGCAAACTGAAAATTTGAAAATAATGTAAAGATTTGTTGCAGTTTACTAAAACAAAAAAGACATAAACCCACATAATACTTTTCAGGTGTTCATTTCCAAAATCATATACATGCACTTTGTAAATGTTTGACTGCAAATATTGTTCCCTTCACACTGCGCGAACATTCTTGAGGTCCACGGGTCGGTATGAAGGGCCACCACGACTTAGTAATTCACAGCACAAAGTAGTCGCCATTAAACCGATTAGATTTTATAATATATTTTACTGGAACGCCTTCAGTTTTACTGATGTTCAGCGTAAAGCCAGTGGGCAACACTGAAGGCGGGTTCAGCACAACAGAACACAACCTACCGGTAAACACATCCGCCTCCAGGATGTCTAACTTTGGAAAGTTCCCGTCCTCTGTCGTAAAAGACGGTCGGCGATCTTCTACCATACTTTCGGTGGGCACATGTAAATTACTCTCTGCCGTGGAATCTGAGAAACAAATAATTACATTCATTAACTTCTAATAAAAACATAATTAAACTAGAAAAGCACTCAGAGAGCGTAGACCTCCGCCAAGGCAACAAAGCCTCCATTCAATGAAGTTTCACCCCTAAATTTTCGATATTTTTGATTATTGATTATTGATTGATTATTGATACAGATCACCACCAAAAGCAAATATCTGTTCCTTGGCCCACTTCTGACAGTTCCTGAAAATTTCATCAAAATCGGTCCATAACTTTTTGAGTTATGTTGATGACAAACAAACAAACAAACAAACAAACAAACAGGGGTGAAAACATAGCCTCCTTGGCGGAGGTAATGAAAAAACAAAAAAAAACATATATTTGTGATTTATTTCATGAAAACAATTAAAATGTTCCACCGAAACAAGGTGTTCACCTCACAGCACAAAAATAAAATCTAAAGAAAATGAAATATTAAATTTAAGACGCTCAAAGAAAAAACAAAAAATTACCTCTTCCAAAGACCACACCCGATCTATGATTCAACATATTTTTATCCATTTCATCTATGCGTGAATATATGGCGCTCAGCTTTTGATTCACGTCTTCACTGTTGTCACGTGGACAACAGATACACCGGAAGAGTTTTCCAAACGTTAATTTGAACCCATCCTCGCCCTTTTCGGCTTTTGCTGCGCTGAAAAGTTTCATCAAGGCAGCTTTGGCTGAGTTGGTTGTCTTCTCTGCGTTTTTAGGTTGCTGTTTCTCTTTATTGGGAGTTGGCATTTCTGCAACCTTGACCTCTCTCGTGCCCCATGAGACCACGTGCAGGTTGCACATGGAGTATATAAATAGCAACAGGTACATACTCGGAATGAGCAGGTAATACAGAATACCGGCAAACACACAGTAGAATTCCTGCGGGTGGACGATTGCAGCTAAGAGAAAAGCGCCAGCCACAAGGAAAAAGAACAAGGCGGTAGGGGAACAGTACCCTTCCTCATTCATCTGCAAGCTGATGCTGACCAGTACCAGCGCCATCACCAAGGCGTAAATAGCAGACATAACGGCTGCTACAAACAGCTGGAAAATAAAGCATTTGACCCTGCATTCCACTAAAATTTAATTTTGGCATTTAAATGCCAACATAGGGCCTATTCATTAATCAAACAAGTTATTCCAATGAGACAGAAACCTTTTTTGGAAGAATCATATAAAAATTGGAACTTACATGATTTTATGGTGGAAACAAAGAGTGGAGTGCGCTTCTTCATGTTTAAACGGACAAAACATATTAACATGGAATTTTTGGCGTCCTTCACAGTTTTGTGAATTTATCTGCATGGATCTAATGATGTCCATTTGACTACTTCAGTCCAAGTTATTTCATATATATTTCTCAAATGCAATATATACGTCAGTATTTAATATGTATTTTCCATCTTTAAGATATGAAAACATAATAAACACCAACCTGAATCTTTGTACTTGTCACATAACACAATATAATGTACATTATGATAGGCACAATGTTAATGAAAAAGGCTTTATCATCAGGATTAAAGTCGTCTGGCCAGATGTTGATAGTTTGGAAGGCTCCTACAACCACCAGGAATATTGTTCCCGGTCCTAAGATGGAGGACACAAGGAGACAGGCTTGGTAGATAATGTATAACATGGAGATGTCCTGGTTCACCTGAATAACCAACATATTGCATATTAGTTGCATACATGTACGCGTAATGTTATGGTACACATTGGCCTGGACATAATTTTGTTCTGCTTGTTTGTACCATTTGGTTTGTTATGCCTGATTGTACAATCATACTAAAGTGACATGTATATGTCCATGTGTAACAGTCGTAAATTTTGTCACTACCCCAACATTTTATAGAACAATTTTCGTTTAAGTTATTTCTTAGTTTCCGAAAAATTTAACTCACTGTTGGTTATGTTAAAAGGCATAAAATTAACAGAAGGCGCTAGACAGTATACCTTGACAGTATGTTTGAAACTGAGGAGCAAGTCCATAACGTTAGCCATAGTGGATGGTGACCAACGTCTTCTTTGGTTGAAAAATTCGTCAAAGGTCTCAGGAGCGTAGGTGAGAGCGTCAGAAGCAGCACTGTACTCCACGCGGTACCCTTGCTGAAGTAATAGGGTGCACAGCCAACGATCTTCACCTGCAACACGGAACATGGTAGCAAAGCTATAAATCTTACACTTTGTCACTTTACCGTGGACATCAAGAAAATAAAAGCGGCATAGAGGATCAGACCTATATAACTTAGAAATATTAAGCCATATGTCAACAGTCATTTTTCAACATGCCGTCATCTTTCATTTCAAATTGTAATTCATGTTAATATCAACGTTGCGATCCAATATTCCTCTCATGTTAAATCAATGGATAACGCATGTTTTGTATTAAATATACTGTGTAAAATAACTTAATTGGTTTTTATTCAAAAGACCACTTCTGCCTACCTTGGTCGTATTGTAAGTAGTGTACAGCCTCGGTGGGAGTGGTCGCGTATTTCCGCATTACGTTGTCGTCCATGAGAGCAGAACCGCGAAACAAGCTGAAACATCCGGGGCTGCAGAGAACGCAACCAATCATATGTTCCGTTGCCTTCTGGAACCAATGAGAGACAGCGTACTCAAACTTCTGGTACCAAACCATAGGACCTTAAATAAAGAGGAGGAATTGAATGGTTGAAATTAAAAGAGAGGGGTAATGTCAAATAAAATAAAAAGGGGGTTTGCAAGAACTGGAAGATACATGAATATATATCCACATCTTTTATTTTATGCCAAGGTGGGAGATGTCTTAAAGAAGAGAAATTGTCTATGTAGGCTATGCTTTTGCTGTATACTCTCAAAGTAAATTAATTTGCCTTAATCGGCTCTGATTCATCTATACCTGATCCTATAGGGTGAATACGACCGCATGCAGCCCCCACGTTTTCGTTCCTCTTCATCAGGTCCACCAGAATCTGGACGGCCGAGGGCTGGAAGTCAACGTCGCCGTCAAGAGCGAGAAGAAAGGTGTTTTCAGCCAGCTTTCCAACCTGTTTTACGTTTTCTACCTTCTGCATCAGGCGGTAACCCAGGAAGTAGTAGAGATACATCACCTGAAATTATTGAAAAAATTGCGCAGATTTTTAAAATTTGGAATGCGTTTACCTTGACTATTAAACAAGTTCAAATTATCAGAAATAATGTCAGTATACAATAAAATATTAATTACTCTAAATTTACCTGACTCCATCTTTTTCTATGCCGTATCTTTGCTTTATCTTTAAGATGAGCCACCAACTTATTGCCACCAGGTAGCTGCCATACAAGACGACCCCCATATGGAGTTGGGATCTTCGTAGGAGGAGGGATGGACATTGGGATTCGGTGTATGGCACTGAAGATGATAAGTTCCACAAATTTTAAGAGTTCTTTGATTTCCAGGAAGTCATATTCTATTATATATTCAATTATCTGGATGTTGTCATGCCAAATTTATGTGATAATGAGGAGCTTTGCTACCTCCTGTAACAATTAAATTAAAAGTGAAAGTGAATAAATAATGTGTACGTGTGACAGAATTAAGTCACTGATACTCGTACGAAAGTATGAGTAGTAACTGGATTAAATGAACATATGTTGGTCAAAGTGAAAACGTAATAAATTGTATGTTTTGCAATTGTCCTATTTAAATTGGGTTATTTTTTTAAACCATCTGTAATGCATTATACAGGTATAAAATCAGTAATGTCAGTCAAGGCTCATACCTTGCAGCAATGTCCACAACACGAACCAATAGTTTGACAAAGTCGTTCACTGTGTAGTTAGGGTTGCCGTCTGCATGAGGAGTGAATGCATCATCAAAGAAAATGTGACCTAAACAGATTAAATAGAGTGGCTTATCGTGCAATATCGTTGAATGTGAATGTTTTGAAGTAAAAAGAAAGGTTACTCCATCAAACGAGGAGTTTATGATAAAAATCCACCAATGGTCCCCTCTTGAAGTTAGAATTTTGACTTGCTGAATTATTATACCCCACGCCAAGGGGGGAGGGGGGTCGGCTTGGCATACGCGGACCCCCTTGGATGTTGGTTTGTGGACAAGATAATTTTTCGATAAGTTTTAACGAAATTTTAGGATATACAGACATTAAGGAGGTAAAGAAGTAACTGCAATTTCAGCTGAATCCAGATCTCCTGAAATATTGCACCAGTATCTTCTTGTTATCTTACATTTTGCCTTGGCAGAGGTCTGCATTCCAGGAGTGTTCTCTAGTTATCTTTTTCTTTGCTCACCTTATTCCTTACTAACGATATTTTTTTTATTCCGAAATACATCCGTCTTTCTCTTTCATTTCGGATTCAGTCCAGAACCCTTGTCGTTTTCTCCGATCATACCAACAACAAAAGTTTTAATTTTAGATCTTACCTTCAAACTCATAATAATCCGGGTCATTTACGTCGAAATATTGCTGCGCCAGGCGACGGGAGCACTGGTCCATGTCAAGTCTTCATGCGCACAAGAAATAGACACATTTTACAATTTTAAATGTTTACTTTTTTAACAAATAAAAAGGCAAAAGAATCAAAATTTTAATTTTGTAAAATCACTGATCGATACACAAGTGTATGTAGCAGATGCCACAAAATTCTTAATCATCACAAATGCTGTAAAATGTATTCAACTGTGCACAAGAAACCATTAACGAATACGAAAGAGGTGACTCGTACAACGACAAATTGTAACACATCGTCTGCCCCTTTCTCCTTCCCTGTTTCCGTTCGCACCCTCCCCTCCTCCAAGTCCCGCAGGTGGGGGAGGGGGGGGCGAAAGACCCACCCTGAACCAAAGTATGACAAAAGTCCTGTGTCATTTATCATGTTGGGTCGACCGCGGGGATCAAAGGTTTGCTTTTAAAGAAAAAGACCCCCACCCCTTTGAAACTGCGATTGTATGACAGCTACAGACCTGCCTCCTGTGTTTTAATTGTCTGTGCTTTAAATAATAACCTAACCTACCTGAAGATTGACTTCAGCATCTGTAACATCTCGTTCTCCGTCTCGTGCCACATGGTGGCGCAGATGTAGATCAAGGGGGTCTTGGGGCTTCGCCTTGCTACGGAAGCGGTATAAACACGTTCGGTGTCGTCGAACGATTTGGGGTTGTTCATTACCTCCTCCACGCGCATAAATTCCCGCACCTAAAAGGTGAATCAAATATTTCATTTTTTATTTTAAAAAAATTCAATCATCGTTAAGTTGTGCTAATGACATTTCAGTGCTTTTCCTTAATTTTTTTCTAAATCAGGTGAAATACATGTTGTCAAACAAGCTTCAATTTGCAATCCATAATTTTTTTCTATTTGAGAACCATAAATCATAAATGCCATGTATTCTTGCAAAACGCTATACATCCATGTGCGTCTAAAGAAATCATACACCAGTAGTGGTTTCTTTAGATGTACATGGACAGATGTGATAAAGCTAGAAGCATGTCACCCACCTTTTCGTTCCTCACAAACTCCCTGTCGTCTCGGCGCCTGTTCAGCTTCATGTCCTGTTCAAGAAGAATGCTGCAGTTGAACGGCTTCACAAACAGCCTGTTGTGGAAATAAGGATAAAATAAAAATACTTTTATTTTTACTGTTAGAGGAAGGAATATATCCAGCACATAAACATGTCAAATATACATTATCTATCTTTCTGAATCTTTACCACGAAACACACATTTTCTAAACAAAACTTCAATTCGAATTAGAGCAATTACTTGTTCGTTATTATTTGTTATTTTTGCTTATGTATATCAATTAAGAGAGAGAGAGAGAGAGTTAATTTACTTCTCTCCTTTGGCCAGTCGTCCAGATCTTGGCATCCAGATATAGAAAGTTATCCATGCAAGTGACGACCACCAAATTATCCATATCCAGCTGTATTTCTCGATCAAATCGTTGCTTAATTCGGGAATATTCCACTGCAGGTAAGGAAGAGTGAACTGGAAAAGCAAATTGATTCAATATGATTAATTATTTGGGGCATTAATGAAATTGAAGGGGTGGGGTCAAAAGAGATTTTGACACGAATTGATACAGTCACCGGGAGGGGGAGGGGGGGAGGGGTCGACTGATAGTTACAGGCTACCTAATAGAGAAAACTGGAATATACAGTATATAACCCCTGCTCTGCTCAAACCCTGCTCTGTTCATTTTGCTGTTAATGTATTTCAGTTTTTTCGTTATCTTATTTGGAAATGTGAATGTTACAGAAATGAATAAATAATAATCAAAGGAAAATGTGTTTCGTATACTTACAGGGAAATACGAATTTCCATCCAAGGCCAGGGGCATGAGTATGGCAACTGCTAAAGGTGTCGCCACCGATAGGGGAATAGCAAAACTAACCCGCTGCATCTGTATCTTACAGGCCGTTTTAGCGCAGTACCAGCAGACGAGACTACAGCACACCTGGTATGATGCAAACGTACGTGGAAATAGCATTTAAAAAGAAACACAAACAATACTTAAAATTACTTTAATTGTCATCATTATTTTAGAGTCAGCGTGTGAGCAATAAAAACAAGAAGCTGGTTTCTATAAGAATACTATTTGAACAATAGCTCTATTGTTAGAAGATGTTTTTTTTATTTCTTTTTTTTTCTCCAAGTATTATCCTGATAACATACTTAAGGAGGGAGTATCTGGAAAGCAGTTAAGACCTGGGTTTCCTTTGATTCATTTTACAGGTGCATGTAACATAATATAGTGAACAAGATTTCGGAACTTCCGGAGGATATCAACAATTTTATTTAATGTGAACGTTTCGACTGTATGGTTCACAATTGGACTGATTTGTAACCCACCTGTATCAGCATGGCAATACCTGCTTCCCAAGTGGCTGAAGAAGGATAAGGTTTTCCTTCGTAGGTCTGGTTGTTAATTCCCTTACATCGTTGGAAATCCAATTGGAACAGGTCCGTCATATTAAAGCGTTCTGCTCCAACGGGCAGTGCCAGCATTAGTAGAGGGGTCATAACTATCTTCCACACACTTATAAAAAAGTAAATTTTGTTCTTCGCTTGGCGTATTTTTTTCTTGTGTTTTACTAAAGCCTTATGGATGAAACCACGATCTGGGAGAGTGTTAAATTTGCTAGACTTGCGGTCAACCCATACAAAATTTTCCCACCACGATAAAGAAATGAGAAACAGGGCAAGGGGTACGAGCCACATTCTAATTTCCGGGGTAATGAGAGATTCTTCATGATGAATATTATGGGTCAGATAATGGAAAACTGTTGTATCGGTCGCATTGGGTTTTGTCACATTTTTTGTTGATACTGTCTCCAGTGTAGGTACAAAAAACAATGCTGAGAGCTGAACTAGAATCGCTACTGAGTCTGAGAATATGTGAAGAGGGCGGTACTTCTCGACGTTGGCACGTGGGCGCAAGAGAAGCTGAAGAAGGCTGGGTATAAGCGCCACTCCGTGCATGATGAGCAAACCTTGAATGATGTCAAGAAAGGGAAGGATGAGGAAGACGAAGATGAACAGTCCAACTGAGTGACACGTTTCCACAACAAGAACCTGGAAAACAACAAAACATTACATAACAAGGACATTCAGAACAAGTTAATCTGCGGACTAACCGATCTGCAGACTAAATATAGCCGACTGATTTAAAAGCAGAGGATTAAGCGGCGCTGCTTGTAAGTCAGCCATATTGAGTTGGCGGATCAGTTAGTCCTCAGATCATCAGTTCTGAATGCGCTAATAGATTAATATATCTCCACATAGAGATAGCTTTACCGCTGACTCTCTTTCTCCACAGGATGACTTTAAATGTTCATTTGTACCTCAACTGTGACGGGCGCAAGGGTGTTTGTTCTGTTTGTGATGTACGTAAACAAAAAGTCATTAATATACTGAAATAAATAGTTACTTATTCATGATTTCAGTTTCGAACTAATGATCATCAAAAGATCATCCTAAGAGAAAACACCTATTTTGATGGGAAAACAAACACACAAATAAAAGGAACAGCAATGGGAACTAAGGCAGTCCCTACGTATGCAAATATCGTCGTGAGACATTTAGAGAAGCTGTACAGAGAGACAGGAAATATATTTAGAGATGCACTTAAAATAAACTTAATCCAAAAATGGACGCGATATCTGGATGACTGCTTCATCTTCTGGTCTAAACCAGAAAACGACCTCATAAAATTCCATCAACTAATTGTATCCATCAGTTTAATTTACAATGGAAACCAGAAAACGTGAACTACCCTTTTAGATATCTTTAAAAAGTTGTCACAAAATAAAGTAACTAAAGATATCTACTCTAAACCAACACTATAAAAAGACGGACACTCACCAATACCTAAACTTTCATTCCTGTCACCCATCCCATAAAAAACGAAACATATTGTATGGCGAGAAGGGTATGTGCGATAGTCACTGACTAAACCCTACGGAAAACTAGACTATTATGAAACGAAAGGATTCCTTGAAAAACAAAATGATCCTATTTCATTTATCCTTGACGGGATAAAAAGGCAAAAATAACTTGGGAGAACAAGAAAAAAGGGGAAAACAAAGGATGGGGAAAACATTACCCCTTATGTCAACACTCATGATCCAGGAGTACCAAACGTTTCCATATAATAAAACCAACACTCCTATTCTGATGGCAAGCGATAAATTGAAAAACCTAGTGAGCGGCAAAATGATAACAAATAGCAAGAGACAACCCAAAATCTAAAAAAGTTTTTAACAAAGGCAAAATTTGACTTTAACACACAAACAACATTCAGAGTAAGCACATGTGGAGATTCACGTTGCGGCAGTTGCAGTAAAGACAATTATATTACCCAGAAACAGGCAACACGCAAACTTTCAGAAATTAAAATACTTTCAAAATCATGCCAACATGACTTGCAAATCTAGGGATTCAATTTTGTGTACAGCATGTCCTACATTTGTAGAAGAATTATATTGTACAAACTGGTAATACTCTTGCGAACGGGTAAGGGCTCGCAAGCAAAATATCAAACATTAACATCTGAGGCAAATTCCATTAAGTGGACACCTAGAATCCTGCGCTGGAGGTAAATTTCAAATTTTTCCCATCTACCAGACTATCGAGCCGTAGGAGCTTACCGTTGGGCTTTAGAAGAACAATTTGTTAAAAGAGTCAAAATTGAATGTGATATAATCCCCTGTAGCACTAAAATTCCAATAAGTCTACTTACCGCAAAGAAAGTCCCCACACTTGGCCACAGCGTTTTCTTGAAGAGAACCTTGAATAGACACTGCATGAAAGTTAGAAGATAGGGAAAACACATGGTGACTGCAAGTCCCCATATCCATCTCACGGAGACCTCACCACAGAGAACCCTATCCGTCACGATGGTGCTTCTGTTAACCCCTTCTTCTACTTTGCAATCCGTCAAATAGGTGCCGTTGTTAACCACTGTAGAGTTTGTCGTATTCCCAGACTGCTCAACCTCATTCCCATACTGCTCAACGTCGCAAGTTATCCACCTTTCTGTCCTCGACTGGGCCACCGAGATCATAAGCGTGATTTTATGGATGACGGTCGACCCGAGGATGAAGAAGAGGAGGAGCCAGTATACGATCACCTTGCAGACCCGCTTGGTTACCTCTAGGCACCAGCTCTCTGAGAGTTCTTCCTTGTCCGGAGAAGTGATACGGAAAATGTCCCAAAGCTTGGCGGCGGGTCCCTTGGGCCTGTGAAATAATAAGTACTTAAATTTATTTTATTTATGAACTGCTTAAATTAAGTGGGCTTTCCCAGCGTAGAGAAGAATACAGAAAAGCTGATGATTTTCGAGAATTTGGGAAACAAGAGGAGGGGTGTTTTAAATTTGTTAATCTGAATGCATTCAGCCAGATTCCCCGTGGAGCTTGACCGATATACGTAAAATGATAGTTTCGTTGGGAACGAGCCCTTAGTGTGTGAAAAAATTGACGAAATAATAAATACACTGGAAAGTACATAAATGTGGAGATATTCAGACAGGATATTAAAAAGATAAATTTTTAACTTATCCATTATATTACAATGCACAAATGTGAATCAAATGAAATAGACATATGAAAGTCTCCTCATTAACCCCAGCGAAAGTATAAGTAAAGGACAAACAAATATGGTGTTTGAAATTTGGCCGGTAGCGGCCGCTTCTATTTAAAGATCCCTCTAGTAAAAGAATTGTGTCAAGTTATTATATAGCATTAGATAATGCTGAATTAATTAAAAATGCACTGCAAAAATTACTGACGTGGTTAACGATGTTTTTAACTAGATGTATCACAGTGCAAACTTGTTGCTCTTGAAAAAAAAAACAGCAACGTGCAGAGAAATGATATACCAGTAATAGAAAAAAAGACATCATTGGCTAGATGATTTTGTGGCAAAGACTAATTTAGAATAATACAACAGTTGTATTGGTCACCCAGTTTTTCACAGATCAAACTGTCAACTGCGATGCACTCGTGTGTTGTGAGGCTCCCTGTCAAGTTGCTCTTGCTCAATACGTTAGATCTGTGGTCATAGTGTTTCTAATTCATTGCACATTGAATTAATTTTTTTACATTCCACGTTTATAGTGCATGTTCAGGGTCAATTTTGACTTGATTATATCTTTGCATAAATTTGCCAAATGGATAACTCTATTTCTATGACGTTAAAACGGAAATTGATTGAAATGGAATATTTCAACCGAAGTCATAATAGTCTCATTATAGTGTCATCTAAAAGTTAAGTCTAGGCTTTCTATCGTTACATACTTTAGGACTTCTACACAATTACTGAGAAAACGTGGAAGAACTGTTCCGATACCTTTCTAAGAAAGTACCCTGTTAAGTGCAGTTTTGATATGAATGTATTATTGGCAATCGTTTCTTTCTCAGAGGCAAAAGGGGATTCAATTTTTGCAATTTAAATACTTCTGTCTGAAATAATAAACCTGCAAAAAATGCTGTGAAACGGTATGCTAGCAATAGAAAAAAGACTGTACATCATCGTATTGAAAATATAATGGGGAGATAATTTGTGACATAATTTTATCATTTACAATAATAACGGCTGTATTGGTCACCAAGTTTTTCACAGACCAAACTGTCAACTGTGATGCACTCGTGTGTGGTGAGGCTCCCTATCAAATTTTCAATGATCAATTTATTTTCAAATGTTGAAATGTACCCAGTAGCGATATCTCTTCTTAGGCAAATGTTTACATAGAGATAACGTTGTTGTAACGGACTGGCTACGTCATCACAGTTCTTGGAACTGGTATATCTACTACACAAACCTGGCGTACTCAGAACAGCCCTACAAAGTCTCTTTTTAGTTCAACAAAAAGGCGCTTATTAACAATCCCTGTTATGTTTTTGTTACACGATAAAAATGTTTACGTTATGCGATAAGCGGAGTGGACGCACCACCCCCCTCCACCTCCCCCCCCCCCTCCCCCAGCTTCAAGAGGCAAGGTCCAACACTGGGGCATTAATTTCCCAAGGTTCCTTATTAAAAGTTCATTCTGTATTTCTTACCCCGCATTTAGAGGAAAGGTTTCAGGATTAGGGGCAAAAGGTGTGAACAAGTGATGTATGCCTACAATGTAATCACTGGCAGCCCAGATAAGAGAGATAAAAAAGAAAAAGGTCCTATGTGTGACTCATGATAATGATCGATTGGGATTCAATAAGTGGAACAAGGAAGTATTGAGTTTCAGCGTCTGTTGACAAGGCAACAGAGGTGGCGGGTGAGCAGGTGCGTCGATGGATGTACGTGCCTGTCTGCACCTATCCGGGCGCGTGAACACTTATCTTAAAACTAGACAGAAATTCGTTTGATCTATTTGTGTTTTTGAGTCAAAACTTTCATTTTTGTGTGATGGCAAGTGTAGTAACAAAACATTTTGTGAAAGCTCGGTGCACTGCTAAAAATGGTAGCGGGTCTCCGTGGAAAAGTGATTTTCAACCTGACATTGATATGAAGGTGGCTTTTAAAATTGTATCCTGATAGTGTTTTGCCATTTTTACTAAATGAAAAAAAAAACAGTTTGGGCGATATTTATTTTTAGCTCTTCTAAACCCTTGTTAAATCTACGATGTAATTTGAACGCGTGGAGGAGAGCAGTCACCACTAGAGATTGACAAGATAGTTGGCTAAAACCTGCAGCTCAAGATAAGACCCGTACGAACTACTCAGCATTCTTACAAGTTGTATCTTACCATTTAGTTATAATATTTTATTAGTAATTCAAGTAGTACATCTGTTTATTATATTGAGATTGAATTAAAAATAATCCAATCGAATAGTGACAAAACCTGTCCTTCTGTCTACTGAGAGTCAATGAAAACGCGTCATTCATTTATCAAATAATATTTTAAGTTCCTTTGGCACATTAAGAAAATAACAGTTTTCGTGTGGAATATGTGAAATATGAAATAGTGGTCAGCCCACTCTCTTATGACCAAACAAGTGCATTTGTATTCGTTTATATGGTTGGAATCGATTCTAGGTAAAAAAAGTACAATAAAGTTTTCTGATGCGTTTTCATTGACTGTCAGTATAATTTCAAGACATTTGAAAGGGAACCATGTCATGAAATTAGTTTCGCCATTTATGGAGGGCAGGGCTCTCCAATGAAGGTGACCTTTTTACAAAATGAAAGGTGAAAGATCAAAGATGAGGGATCATCTTTTGGTAACATTTTGTAAATAATCGAAAGCGATAAAAGGTGTTTTTGCATGCAGTGTATTTTATCATCATATTCTATAAAATATAAAACCATGTATAGTTTGGTAGTTCTTCCGCTAGAATGCAGACCTTAACTTCATAAATTTCGTCAGGAGGGAGAAAAAGAACTGGTCCTTTGCGGGAGCGATATCATAATGTGAGGTTTGTGTTATTTGTGTGGACAAAATTCGTAATGACAAAAACGAATTAAAAATACACCATTAATTTCAATACTGCATTGCATGAAAAAGAAATATTACTCTAAGATCGAACTGCTCGCGTTCGAACAGTAAAATTAGTGAATTGTGGCTTGAATTTATCATCTGACAAAAGTATTAAAATGGGCGCATACGCATCCTTGTACGATGTACATGTAAGATTTTTTAACATCATCAGATGTTCCTGGGCTCACATCTCATGATTTTGTAAAATATAAAAAGAAAACAATAGGTACCACAATTTCAGGTGATTAAAAAAAGCATCAATACAGTTAATAGAATACGGTCACTTTTTTTTTGTTATTTCTGCGTTGGAAATCCTCTCTTATTATCATGAAAAATTTGTAAAGGAAAAATAGGTGGGTTTTTATTTCTTTCCAAATTAATCATAATTTGTAACAGACTTATAATATGACATGAATCTTGTTAAGTTATTTAACTTAATAATTATGTCGTTAATGAAAAAGATCTGCAAAACGCATTTCAGAGGCATTCTTAAGTAAATGAAAAAGGCGCAGTTGACATTTGAACAGAACAAAAATTGCTGAAATAGTGATTAAAAGTTATTTTAATGGAGGATTTAGCGCTTATAAATCGTGTAACTCATCCTTTGAAAAATAAAGTAAATACACAAAAGAGAACAGAAGATAGGCTATGCACAGATATGAAGGATAACAAATAGCAAATAAAAGTGTTTTGATCACTCAATTTTGTAAAAAAAAAAAAAAAAAAAAAATAAAAAAAAACACACACACACACACACACCTGAGTGAAATTAATGTATAAACATAAAGTGACATTACTTTTGTTCATCTTCATTGCCAGTCACCGCAGTCGCATACATCGGCGGGGGGGTAATGGAACGCTGGATATACTTTTCAACGTTGTCCTTCGTCAGCTCAGGCAGCTCTGCCAATTCCGACTCGTCCTCCTCTTCTATGACACTATTATCGAATGAGTCGAAACTGGTATTTTTCATTTTGAGCAGTGTCGGATTTGTCTGCTCTATCATAAACAGGGATCCTTTCCGCACTTTAAAGTCTTCGTTCATTTTTGCAGTTTCCTAAAAAGCCAACTTGCCAATCAGCGTGCGTCCTTCCAAAGTGACGCCGACAATCTGCGTTTTGCAATTTAGTTACGAGAGGTTATTTAAAACGCTATTTATTTTTTTGTAAGTAAAGAACATTTTATTTGTTTGCAAATCTGACGACAGGGATTCATTAAGATAATGGAACCTGATAATAGTTAATAAGCAATGTCAAATTAATCATTCCCTGGTTAGATTAATGTTGGTGATAATGTAATCAATAAAAAACTATCGCTATTTGTAATAAACTTTTTTCTTGGTGTTTGATCAAACTAGGTAGTTTCTTACGAAAACTACAGTAGCGCATTTCTGCGATTTTTTAAACAATTTATTACCTTTATTTTCCTGCTATTTGGTCACGCATGGGCATTATGTAGAATAAACTTATCTGATAGCCGTTTCAAAAGCAGTGTTAAATGTCGTTTTAATATGAATGCAGTACTTACCACTTTTTCTTTCCAAAACGCAAACAGTGATTCATAAGATTACTTTCCCAATTAAGCTTTTCAACCTAAAATAAATCGCTGCCAAAAAAGGACACCCTTTGTATTTCAGGTCGGAGAGGGCAAATCTAATACCACGAGTCCCTTTGTAACAACGCTGTTAGGGTAATGCTTTTATTATTGGTACATAATCAAGACCTACATAACATACATGGGAATAAATTACTTCATCTATTACATCTTTACATTATCACAGAGGTAAAATCATGAATAGCTAAGTTTTTGTCTCCCTTCTTTCTGACTAAAAATAATAAATTAAAAAAATAATAATAAACAAAATGAAAAAAAAAAATAAATAAAACCAACAGCACTCACAGTATATTATAAGAGTTGAAAAATCAAACACCTAACATAATTAAATTTCAAATAAGGTACGATTGTGATTGTGGACGTGAATTATAAAAATGCAACCCTGGGACAAATGATCACATAAAATTCTTGCGAATTTTACAATTTCATAATCTACTCGTTGCGCAGTAGCAAAGCAAAGGGGTCAGGCGACTTGAAGTGCGCAACTCCCAGCAAACAGAACATTTTATAACGTTACCATAACATTTTTTAATATAAACGTTATGGTAACGTTATATTAACGTTCTGTCCATGCTGGGTCGGAGGTGTTACGACCAAAGCTGGAAAAAAATCTGATTAAACTTACGAAGGAATGCTAAGATAGTCGTCACTAATGATACTAAAAATACAGATTTGAAAAAGGTAATTAGGCTTTTTGCTCAGGAATGCAAGGGCATTATGCCTACATAATTCACAAAATATTACAATATTAACTTCGATGAGACAATACTAAAATGATTTATCAAAAAACCCTGAATTATCTTCTCTTCCAATACCCATTCGCAGGATAAAATATATTGTTAGTGCTTGTACATAATTCGTCATAACTGCAAAACTTTCACAAGGAATACAAGATCCACACGTTGTTAGCGGACACACGCAATTCTCTATCATTATAAACAACAAGTGTTTTTGTACAATGTAGAATACACTGAAGACAAGGCTGCCGGCTCTAGGAGTAACAGCAAGGTACCACACTGACGGAGTTTTTGTTCCTTTAGTGTCCAATCGTTTTTACATTACCATTAGACAACAAGACTGCAGGGTTTCAGAACAAGAACAATAAGGGCAGCCTCATAATGCTGCGATCACATGCAGATACATATCCACCCTATTTGCCACCCTATTTGACGTCATTTGTCGATGACATTGAGAAAAATGGTTGCCAGCCAAGCTACAGACCGTCTCTGGAAGGCTAAATTCACGTACTTGCCCATATTTGGAAAATGGGACACTGGATCAAAATGCAGACCTGTCCCAAGTAATCGTGGAAACTTCGCATCTATGCATTATAACAGTCCAGCAAAAATTTTGTTAGGGTTGCCAGCTCTCTTAATTACAATCAATCAAAACTGTCTTACAGCATCCCACTGAATCACTCCAACATTTCCTCCTCCTGAACACATTTTTATCCGTGTTCTCACAAGGACTAAGCTTGGCCAGAAATAAACTTCACCACAACTGACGTCACTGATTGCATTGAAATTCCCCGTTGCAAGTCACCAGAGGATGCAGTTATTCTGACACAGGTTATTCCATATTTTACTACAGCTTTGGGGCTGTAAAGACTTAAAAATCTCCTTAATCTCTCCCCCTCCAAACTCTTTAAGAATAAGTCTCTAGTCATCAGAGGATGCAGTTATTCTGACACAAGTTATTGTATTTTACACCAGCTTTGGGGCTGTAAAGATTAAAAAAATCTCCTTAATCTCTACCCCTCCAAACTCTTTAAAAATAAGCCACAATAATGCCCTCTAAAAGAGCTGTGAATAGTAAAAATTCCAGTATAAAAAGATATCTCTAAGCACCTTGGGTTGGGTAGTGATATAAATGTGCAGTTATTGGGGAGGTAAATGCTTTCAGTTTGATATCGGTTATATTGTTGTCAGGTAATAATGTGTAAGTTGACTACAGCTCTTTGGTTTCTGTACTGGCTGTGATGTTATAGCAATATGGCACTAAATGCTTTCAATTAAGTATAGGTTATGTGGGCATATAATCTGACCAACCACTGAGTCAACTCCAATAATCATTTCAGTGTATGGCAAATAATGTTTCGATATTTCTAAAGCAATAGTATATCAGCTGTCTTAGTTGAAGTACAGTAATTGCCAGTTCAAATAGTCAACCACTTACACAACACAAGCCACCCCTTCAATATCTAGATTTGATGGTGTACAATAAATATCTGTCTGATTCCTTTCACAAGGTGTTGCCTCTGCTTCACTCGGAACTACTCGGATGTCTCCGCACTCGACAATAACCTCGGACGTAATACGGAGTCAGCCATATTTGATTGTTGATTGTTGGGAAGGAACTACTTTCAACCTCGCGCTAATTTCAACGCCTGTATCTATTTATCTTTTAAATTAAAGTCAATCTTAGTGCATTGTTTGGCAAACTGTAAAGCATCATAAAAATCAGGGGTATTGACAGCCATCTTTATGAGCGTAATGATCGATTGAGTGAGAAGGCATTTCCGGCGGACAAAATGCATGGATCTGGTGCATATTTCTCCGCCTATCACATCCGAGGTTAGTATGGAGCTTGCGGAATGAGCCGTGGATTGCCGATTGGCCTCTGCTTTGCTGACACAACTGAAGTAAAGCCTTCAGGAAAACAGCCAAGAGATGGCGTCGGCTGATCACAACCCTGGTTGTGCTAGGTAAATGTGTGCATTACTTCTTCCACAGAAATGATCATTCACTGTCTGCGCCTTGGCTGAAGTAGTCGTCGAATGCTGACACACCTGTCTTAATCATATGTCATTTGTTATCTGTAGATATAATCCATTAAAATCCAGACAGTGGTCAACTGTTCACACTGGTGTCCAAATTGAGCTTCTGTTTTAAAGTCTCGTAAACTGTGAAAGATATAGAAACAGTGGGTATAACACGGACATAGTTAATGGTCAAGCCTCGAAACAAACCGTTCCTCAGACCGTCTTCCACCCAGATGGTTTTAAATGTCTGTCTTAAAGTCCTGTAAAATAAATGAAGAAGCAATCATGTCAAAACTAAAATCAATGAACACTGCAGGTAACGCCTGGTATAAAACTGCCTCCACACTGGTGCACTTGTACTAGAAATGTCCTACTACTGACTTTACCAGTCTATTTGCTTATTTAACATGGGGGAAAAAATTCTAAGGTGGGATGTGGAGCCCTTTGAAAGCTGGTTTGATAAAGTCAATCAGCATACTAGTCATCTAAGAATAAGTTAAGGTATTGATAATATCTTCTACTTGGGGTCATTCCAGCCAACTGTCATAACCAAGTACATTTTTCTTTTTTTTTTTAAAGCACAATCAATTATAAGTGCCAACTTCACACCTGAATTTATGACCCTCAGGTAGCATGGTTGCCACTTGCATCCTTCTCCGCGTGACGTCCAGCGGGTAAGTGGCCGTCTGAGCCAAGGCACCAGCCAAACCACCACACAGAGTTCTGGCCCAGATCTTTAACACAGGGTTTCCCTTCTGGTCTGGATAGCCAAATACATCTGGGAATTTCTGCAGGCAGAATTCTTTTAGGGTTTCGAAAGCAAAGAATGATAGTCCTGTAATATGATATGGATTTCTGTGTTAGTTTCTGGGATATGTTTTATTTTTGAAAAATGTCCACATAATGGGACAATCATACATCTATAGATGTAATCAGCAAAAAATATATCGGGGCTAAAACATGCTGCTCACAAGTGGTAAAAAATTCATGAAGGAAGTATCTGCTGTAAAGTCATTTCTTTGTAATTAAAACAAATATTTATCAATTGATGCTTTTTCAAAGTTTGAACTTCAGATAATAAATTATCCAGTTACTGAAATTTGGCAACCTAAAACTTTTAAGATGTCTTTGTTCACTTCTGAGTTTTCAGCAAGAAAAATTGTACAAAAAGAATTTTTTAAGAAATTCAATAAACTGCTTATGGCATACAGATGCAAATTTTTAAAAATTTGTTTGAAAAATTACATCAATTTAAATTTTTTTTAGTGTGTGGCAGACTAGTGAAGCATTCTAGAGTCATCCTATGTGGTTTTTAGACTCAATGAACAATTAAGGTGATAGCTGAAAATGCATCAATCTAGTTATAATTTTTTAACCTGCATAAGGAGCCATTCCCAGTAATGAAGGTGCTATTCCTGGGTAGAACCCTTTGATCCCATCACTGCGTTTGATGGACCATATAGTATCCCTGATCCCACTGTATACATGCTCTCCAGTGGTTTGAAAGGCAAGGCGAGTACGTATAACATCCAGTGGGTATGTACATGTAACTGCAGCTAACCCTACAGAGATAAAATTAACAGGTCTTGCTACAAATAACATATAGTGTAAGGCACAAAACATTCATACAAAGCCTATCATCTGGGAATAATACTAGTAAACATTTTTTCATCACATATGGTTATCATTTTACAATGTAACAAACCAAGGATGACCTCGGAAATGACAGCTTTGAACTCCTCTAAAAAATGCGTCTAAGAAACCTGCAGTCTTTTTTTAGTTCATGTGATAAATCTTTATTCTCTGTATAATACAATGGCTACTGTAAAGTATAAAGCTGGTGAAAAGTTTGACCCCAGTGTATCATATTTATTTAATAAAACAACAATGTTACATGTTAAGCAGATATTGTTTAGGAATTAAGAGCCNAATAAATAAAACCAACAGCACTCACAGTATATTATAAGAGTTGAAAAATCAAGCACCTAACATAATTAAATTTCAAATAAGGTACGATTGTGATTGTGGACGTGAATTATAAAAATGCAACCCTGGGACAAATGATCACATAAAATTCTTGCGAATTTTACAATTTCATAATCTACTCGTTGCGCAGTAGCAAAGCAAAGGGTTCAGGCAACAAAGTGCGCAACTCCCAGCAAACAGAACATTTTATAACGTTACCATAACATTTTATATATATAAACGTTATGGTAACGTTATATTAACGTTCTGTGCATATCGGTCGGAGGTGTTACGACCAAAGCTGGATAAAAATCTGATTAAACTTACGAAGGAATGCTAAGATAGTCGTCACTAATGATACTAAAAATACAGATTTGAAAAAGGTAATTAGGCTTTTTGTTCAGGAATGCAAGGGCATAATGCCTACATAATTCACAAAATATTACAATATTAACTTCGATGAGACAATACTAAAATGATTTATCAAAAAACCCTGAATTATCTTCTCTTTCAATATCCATTCGTAGGATAAAATATATTGTTAGTGCTTGTACACAATTCGTCATAACTGCAAAACTTTCACAAGGAATACAAGATCCACACGTTGTTAGCGGACACACGCAATTCTCTATCATTATAAACAACAAGGGTTTTTGTACAATGTAGAATACACTGAACACAAGGCTGTCGGCTCTAGGAGTAACAGCAATGTACCACATTGACGGAGTTTTTGTTCCTTTAGTGTCCAATCGTTTTCACATTACCATTAGACAACAAGACTGCAGAGTTTCAGAACAAGAACAATAAGGGCAGCCTCATAATGCTGCGATCACATGCAGATACATATCCACCCTATGTGTCACCCTATTTGACGTCATTTGTCGATGACATTGAGAAAAACGGTTGCCAGCCAAGCTACAGGCCACCTCTAGACGGCTAAATTCCCGTACTTGCCCGTATTTGGAAAATGAAATTTTGGAAAGATCTAAAAACTTGTGTAAATCTACAAGAGGGACACTGGATCAAAATGCAGACATGTCCCAAGTAATCGTGAAATCTTCGCGTCTATGCATTATAATAGTCCAGCAAAAATATTTGTTAGGGTTGCCTGCTCTCTTAATTACAATCAATCAAAACCGTCTTACAGCATCCCACTGAATCACTTCAACATTTCCTCCTCCTGAACACATTTTTATCTGTGTTCTCTCAAGGGCTAAGCTTGGCCAGAAATAAACTTCACCACAATTGACGTCACCCCATTTGATATACCCCGTTTCAAGTCATCAGAGGACGCAGTTATTCTGACACCGGTTATTCCGTATTTTACTACAGCTTTGGGGCTGTAAAGACTAAAATATCTCCTTAATCTCTCCCCCTCCAAACTCTTTAAGAATAAGTCTCAAGTCATCAGAGGATGCAGTTATTCTGACACCGGTTATTCCGTATTTTACTGCAGCTTTGGGGCTGTAAAGACTAAAAAATCTCCTTAATCTCTCCCCCTCCAAACTCTTTAAGAATAAGTCTGTAGTCATCAGAGGATGCAGTTATTCTGACACAAGTTATTGTATTTTACACCAGCTTTGGGGCTGTAAAGACTAAAAAAATCTCCTTAATCTCTACCCCTCCAAACTCTTTAAAAATAAGTCACAATAATGCCCTCTAAAAGAGCTGCGAATAGTAAAAATTCCAGTATAAAAAGATATCTCTAAGCACCTTGGGTTGGGTAGTGATATAAATGTGCAGGTATTGGGGAGGTAAATGCTTTCAGTTTAATATCGGTTATGTTGTTGTCAGGTAATAATGTGTAAGTTGACTACAGCTCTTTGGTTTATGTACTGGCTGTGATGTTATAGCAATATGGCACTAAATGCTTTCAATTTAGTATTGGTTATGTGGACATATAATCTGACCAACCACTGAGTCAACTCCAATAATCATTTCAGTGTATGGCAAATAATGTTTCGATATTTCTAAAGCAATAGTATATCAGCTGTCTTAGTTGAAGTACAGTTCATTGCCAGCTCAAATACAGTCAACCACTTACACAACACAAGCCACCCCTTCAATATCCAGATTTGACGGTATACAATAAATATCTGTCTGATTCCTTTCACAGGGACGATGTGATTGCTGACACAACTGAAGTAATGCCTTCAGGAAAACAGCCAAGAGATGGCCTCAGCTGATCACAATCCTGCTTGTGCTAGGTAAATGTGTGCATTACTTCTTCCAAAGAAATGACCATTCACTGTCTGCGCCTTGGCTGAAGTAGTCGTCCAATGCTGACACACCTGTTTAAGTCACATGTTAGTTGATTATCTATAGCATAATCCCTTAAAATCAAGACAGTGGTCAACTGTTCACGCTGGTGTCCAAATTGAGCTTCTGTTTTAAAGTCTCATAAACTGTGAAAGATATAGAAACAGTGGGTATAACACGGACATAGTTAATGGTCAAGCCTCGAAACAAACCATTTCTCAGACCATCTTCCACCCAGATGGTTTTAAACGTCTGTCTTAAAGTCCTGTAAAATAAATGAAGAAGCAATCATGTCAACAATAAAATAAATGAACAATGCGGGTATAAAACTGCCTCCACACTGGTGCACTTGTACTAGAAATGGCCTACAACCGACTTTACCAGTCTATTTGCTTATTTAACATGGGGGAAAAATTCTAAGGTGGGATGTGGAGCCCTTTCAAAGCTGGTTTGATAAAGTCAATCAGCATACTAGTCATCTTAGAATAAGTTAAGGTATTGATAATATCTTCTACTTGGGCTCATTCCAGCCAACTGTCATAACCAAGTAAATTTTTCTTTTTTTTTAAAGCACAATCAAATTTAAGTGCCAACTTCACACCTGAATTTATGACCCTCGGGTAGCATGGTAGCCACTTGCATTCTTCTCCGCGTGACGTCCAGCGGGTAAGTGGCCGTCTGAGCCAAGGCACCAGCCAAACCACCACACAGAGTTCTGGCCCAGATCTTTAACACAGGGTTTCCCTTCTGGTCTGGATAGCCAAATACATCTGGGAATTTCTGCAGGCAGAATTCTTTTAGGGTTTCGAAAGCAAAGAATGATAGTCCTGAAATATGATATGGATTTCTGTGTTAGTTTCTGGGATATGTTTTATTTTTGAAAAATGTCCACATAATGGGACAATCATACATCTATAGATGTAATCGGCAAAAAATATATCGGGGCTAAAACATGCTGCTCACAAGTGGTAAAAAATTCATGAAGGAAGTATCTGCTGTAAAGTCATTTCTTTGTAATTAAAACAAATATTTATCCATTGATGCTTTTTCAAAGTTTGCACTTCAGATAATAAATTATCCAGTTACTGAAATTTGGCAACCTAAAACTTTTAAGATGTCTTTGTTCACTTCTGAGTTTTCAGCAAGAAAAATTGTACAAAAAGAATTTTTTAAGAAATTCAATAAACTGCTTATGGCATACAGATGCAAATTTTTAAAAATTTGTTTGAAAAATTACATCAATTTAAATTTTTTTTAGTGTGTGGCAGACTAGTGAAGCATTCTAGAGTCATCCTATGTGGTTTTTAGACTCAATGAACAATTAAGGTGATAGCTGAAAATGCATCAATCTAGTTATAATTTTTTAACCTGCATAAGGAGCCATTCCCAGTAATGAAGGTGCTATTCCTGGGTAGAACCCTTTGATCCCATCACTGCGTTTGATGGACCATATAGTATCCCTGATCCCACTGTATACATGCTCTCCAGTGGTTTGAAAGGCAAGGCGAGTACGTATAACATCCAGTGGATATGTACATGTAACTGCAGCTAACCCTACAGAGATAAAATTAACAGGTCTTGCTACAAATAACATATAGTGTAAGGCACAAAACATTCATACAAAGCCTATCATCTGGGAATAATACTAGTAAACATTTTTTCATCACATATGGTTATCATTTTACAATGTAACAAACCAAGGATGACCTCGGAAATGACAGCTTTGAACTCCTCTAAAAAATGCGTCTAAGAAACCTGCAGTCTTTTTTTAGTTCATGTGATAAATCTTTATTCTCTGTATAATACAATGGCTACTGTAAAGTATAAAGCTGGTGAAAAGTTTGACCCCAGTGTATCATATTTATTTAATAAAACAACAATGTTACATGTTAAGCAGATATTGTTTAGGAATTAAGAGCCAGCATTTTCAGAAACATTTTGTAGGACTGTATGTATACTAGAATGGGAGTAAAGATGAAAATGTTTTGAAAGAGACTGTATACAGTATTTTGGTACCAAAAAAAAAAAAAAAAANTTCATACAAAGCCTATCATCTGGGAATAATACTAGTAAACATTTTTTCATCACATATGGTTATCATTTTACAATGTAACAAACCAAGGATGACCTCGGAAATGACAGCTTTGAACTCCTCTAAAAAATGCGTCTAAGAAACCTGCAGTCTTTTTTTAGTTCATGTGATAAATCTTTATTCTCTGTATAATACAATGGCTACTGTAAAGTATAAAGCTGGTGAAAAGTTTGACCCCAGTGTATCATATTTATTTAATAAAACAACAATGTTACATGTTAAGCAGATATTGTTTAGGAATTAAGAGCCGGCATTTTCAGAAACATTTTGTAGGACTGTATGTATACTAGAATGGGAGTAAAGATGAAAATGTTTTGAAAGAGACTGTATACAGTATTTTGGTACCAAAAATAAAAAAAAAACAAACCATTAACACATTTTGGTGTCTTAAAAATTTTAGTTCTCAGCAACCATGATCCTATTTGTCAAACTCAAAACCATTGTATTATTACATTTTTACACCAATTATTTTCTTCACTAATTTTTAACCAAGTGGTATTTATATTCCTTGCATTAAAGAAAATAAGAACTTTCTAAACAATAATAATCTTATATACTGTCCTTTTAATAATGGGCAAATAAAATTATTACTTTAATATTAATATATTAAAGCCAAAATTCAAATCATATAAACATTTCTATACTATAAATACTTCTTACCTGCTATTGATCCAGCTGTTAATTTAAGAAAGTGTGGATGGTCAATCTTACCAGGTAGATTCTGAATAACAGAAATCACAGGGTGGTATAACATAAAAAGATTAAAAAAAAAAAAAACTTAATTCTATTTTATTAGGAATAACAATTACAGCAGCCACTATTTAAGTCTATACAGTCTGAGAATTAAGTATCAACTGGGGACAAAATGGACAAATTTTTTATGATAACAACATATAACAGTCACTGCAACTTGGTATGAACTCAGTATAACATCAATAATGCGCTAATATACACAAAAAACTGGTCCAAGAAACAACTTAAAATATCATCATCTGCCTCATTGTAACTCCTTAAAACACTGCTTCCACATAATGTTGACTGTATAAAAAGACTTGCGGCCTTCATATATCATGCTGAGAAATTAAGAGATGTTTTTTTAGATAAGTGATTTGTGTCGTTTATGATATATATTCCTGTGTAGTCAGCTCAGTATTATTATAAATAGAACTCAATTGATGTACTCTTGACCTGTAGGCCTGAAATACAGTGAAATAAACAAGATAAAACACTGCTTCCAACAAATAATAGCGATAAACACATTTTGTACCAGAAATGTGCTGTCACACACAGGGTATGGTTCAAACACTTCAGTATTCATTCACAAATTGCAAAACATCTCACACATTTCAAATACTTTATCATAATATAAGATGTCTAACACCCTTTACCTGCCTTAATAAAAAATTGTGTGCGTGGCTGTGTTTGTGCATGCGTCGGTGCAAGCATGTGTCTAAAAAAACAGTTTGGAAGAACAATATTGTTTGAATTTTGTGTAAAAAATACTGTTACAGTATGAAACAAACCTTTTTGCAGAACTCAAATGTGCCAAACTGTATGGCTGAGTAGGGGAATATGCGTATCATCTGGGCAAAGTTACTTTTGTATAGGCTGAAGAAACCTTCTCTGTCTATAACATGCTTTAATGTGGACAATATACCTGAAAAAGATAAATTGCATTAACTAAAAAGAGCAACTATAAACTGCATTAACTATTTTTAGAACACAAAAAGGTAATGTCCTAAAATCTATTAATAACATATCAGAACATCACACATAACCTTTGTTTATGCAAATATTGTTTATGCTTTCAGTTTGCTTTTCAGAGGTTTTTTATTTAAATATAAAGAAAGGTGGTTAACTTGGAATATTTTCACCAAATGGATTTTAGATGGCTAAAAACACAATTTTATCCAGTTTTGACGGCATTTCTTCATCTGATCTCTACATTTTTCACATCTATTAAAAAGCAATATTGCTGACTTTTCTGAGACATCAGTTATAAAAAAAATGTCACATGTACCTAAGTGTTTATAATGTCTGTTATGGGCCTGTAAAAGGATTTTAATTCTGTCCAGTGGAGCCACAAAGGTCTTAGCGCAGCACCCTGCAATCCCTGAAATTGAAAAAAAAATTTATAAAAAATATAAGAAATAGAGAAGTGATAAAAATCATTTAACTTCAAGGAAAAAAAGCACCTGTCCTGTGGCACGGACTACTACGTCCATGGAAATCTAAATGACCAATTCTCTACTCTCTACTCAGTCTGGTAAATAAATCATCTTTTTACTACTTCATCCATTTACTAAGTTCACGGAAGACATTAATCAAAAGATCATGTGATCATGTAATCTTTTGATCTACCCGGTATATCTTACCTCCAGCAAACAACATCTTGGCATAACGTGAATATTTATTCCCTTCATTTTGCTGCTCTATTATCATACTAGGTGCCTGAAATAGAAGAGTTAAGTCAGTGGATTTTTAGCTGAAATAAGAGGAGTACCTACTTAATGATTAAGTGGGAAGGCCTATTCTCTGAGACTAAAATCAGAAAGGAAATATCATGACTTTACAATCTGATTCCAAAACTCTGTCTCAAAAGCCTATATCAATAATACGTTTTGAATAAAACATTCAATGAAATCCTATATTCCTTTGTTACATTCTTTGGCTTATATTCAACTAGCAATCTTGGATCCATCATACATATCTAATGGGTCCAAGCAACAACTTAAATGTGAATATGTAAAACTAACAGATGTTAAACTTTTCACAAGTAATTTTCATGAAAATCTTCCTTATCAGATATGTCAGAAAATCTGCGGAAAAGAACTATAATGATAAAACTATTTTATTCTAATAATATTGACAAGTACAAGCAATTAAAAGAAAAAAATGTCTATATAGTTTACCTGTAGTCCAAGTTTTTGGATATAAAATCCTTTTTCACTGTTACACATGTTGCCTTACTTCACAAAAGAAAGACACCTATAATGTATGGCAGTTTTGCCCTTTTCAATATTACTCACTTTATGACTAACGAGTAATGCCCATAGTACATGTAGTAGTACGTGCTCCGTTAATGTGTTGGCGGTGATATAAGACATTTATTTGGATTTAGTGCCAGTATAATTAGCGAAAGTGGGTGAGCCTTAATATCAGCACTCCCTGTGTGTTTCTTTCAGTTTGGGGGCTTAAAAGGTACTTTGGGCATTGTTTATCACTTCAATTTTAATGTGTCGGTGCACGTAAGGAGGAGCTACTAGTTCTATTTGAGTCAAACTTTGCCGTTTTCGTAACATAAGATTATAAAAATAACCATGGATTGAAGGAATTTACAGTCAAACCATACATAAACAATAGTTTTCTTACCTTAATATCGTCAGCTTCTGTTGTATATAAATATGAAACATATCCCGGTTTTTTGGGACATTTTCTGTCAAGAAAACACTAAACAGCTGGAGAAAGTGAGCATTGATACTTTATAATAAAGTTTCGGCAAAATATATCTTCGTCTTCTAATTAGTAGAATCACAGTATGCTCATATTATTAATTATTATGTGATATATAAAATATTTTGATCTACAGTTTACTATATTATATTCACTCATAAAAAAGTTAAAGATATTTTTTTACGAAAATATACCCTTTCGTAAAATTGTCTCTGAATTCAAAATGGATGAAGAGAGACGGGAGCAAAGGAGGAGGCGAATTTTGAGGAATTCAGAGGACCGTTTGCGGAAAATTGTATCTGGACAGAGAAAAACAGGTAGGCTGAAACATTCATAGCTGATGCCAGTACCTGTAGTAATATTCATCTGGGTGTAGTGTGTGTGTGGGGGGCTTCCAAGCTCAAAGGTACACCCTGCATTGCCATGTATTCATATAATTCACCGAGCTGGAGGTAAAGCCAAAAATTGAGGCAAGGGTTGGGGGGGGGGGGGGGGCAGACGTGCCTAAACTCATTTACAATGATCAGTATGTTCTAATGACAAAATAGCAACGTTTTGTGATCAACATTCAAGAAGAATGAAAAACAGTAAAGTTTGAGCTTGTTCAGCAAAGTTTAATTTCACATCTTATTTGATTCAAATGTATTTGGAAACCGTATAATTGGGTAGTAAAAAAAAAAAAAAAAAACAGGGTGTGACATAACTATTATTTGAACATTATGCAGTCTTGCAAATAAGGATAGCCCATTCCACACTGCAACAATTAAGTACTCTAACATATTTTGACAGGACAGCCATGCATTCTCACTAACAGTACTGCTACCAGACTTGGAGTACCTTTGCACTGCAGCACTGACTCCAGTTTTCAATAACCATTTGTTTCAACTCCAGAAGAACAGACAGAATCTCACGAGGTACACAGAGACAGTGGTTCACCATCAAGTCCCACTGGTTCAGCTGATAATGATCCCCTCAACCAGACCGAATCCACAAACCATAATAACAGTGCCAACTTGGACAGTATTATCCCTGACTTAAACAATAGCAGAACTCAGGCAGAACCCCTGACAGAGAAGGCTACTGAAACATCACAGCCTGGTGTCAGGCAGAGGATAGGTACCAAGTCTTCAGAGCAATCACATTCTGTCGACTCTACTGAATCAAGACTGCTCCATTCAAATGCATATGTAGATGATGGCTCTGAGACCACGTCTGATGTCCAAGTACTAAAAAGCAATAAAGATGCAGCTCAATTTCTGGGGATTGCACGTTTTGTTGGGAGTCTACTCCTTGGTGTGGTGCTTAATTTGATGCTCCACAGCATTGGTTTACTGATGCAGGTAAGTTATAGTAGTGGGGGATATAAAAGACCAGATCACACCTGTCATGTTGAAATGACTTTCACATCTTATACAATTGAATGTTAGTGTAAGAAAGATTCCAGGAAGTAACAAAGTATAGGGGAGTTTGGGGAGAGGGAGGGGAGAGATTTGGTTGAAATTCTCAGGTTTGAAGACTTGATCTTAATAAATAGAAAAGTACATTTTTACCCCAGAAAATCAATAGAAATTTGATATAGAATAGTATTAGAAATATAAAATTGCTGTTATTGTTAGTAGACATTGTTACAAGATCAATTATCATTTCATCACAGTTGTTATGAATTTTGATCTTACTGAGATGTTTTGAATCACTGTGTCTCACAGCCAACTTCTATATGTAATATATTGATATTAAATATACATGTGAGTGTTCATAATTTCAGTCAGTCATCCTCCCTTTCATACTGGTAGAAGCCACAGTGGTGTGGTATCAAGTTACTCACAAACTGGTAAGTGGACTCTTACAGAATGCTTTTTAAAAGTATGAACTGTTCATAATACCTGATAAAGTTAAAATTGTCAAGTCAAAATGTGTTATTTATGAATAAATGAAAACATGTTTTAACGGATTTTTTAAAGCAGTATTAAACAGAACACTGTCTATTCAAAACTGACCCACAGTGCATTTGATTGTATTTACTAAAAAAAGTTATAAAAAGACAAATGCAAATTTTATCAAAAATAACAATTGCCAGGTTTGTCATTTGACATTGTGTGAGTCTAGATAAGGTAGGACTTGAAGTATAGCTCAATTGCTCTCAGATGTAAAGAATACATTTAGAGTAAAACTTAATCATTTATCAAAATGCATATTTTTTATCACTTCTTTGAGACAAAAATGATCATCAAATTATTAATGAATGAACTTGAATATATATCATCCTGCACAGTCACACACAGATACTACGAGCTCCGACTTTAAGCCAATATCCTATAGATTTTGTCAGGAAACTAAACTCTGTCATGTGGCATTTCATTTAATTGAAACTGGATGTATCAAAATAAATGCCTTGATGACAGAAATTGTAACTTACTTTTTTCATCGTTGTATGAAAAATGTTTTTAGCGCTTTTATGTTCTCTTTTTCAGCACAAGACGGGTGTCCAAGGCAGTCTTCTGACTTCAGCACTGCTACTCAATGGTATAAATAAAGACATAATTGACAATTACAACACAACTATGGCAATAGTTACAAACATTTTGGAG
The DNA here is from genome assembly GCF_001039355.2 of Lingula anatina. The sequence continues at coordinate 833,268 of NW_019775458.1, read as the reverse complement.
GACTTTGCTACAGTGATGTTCAGTTTTGTTTTGATACAGGCAGTGAGGAGTTGAAATCTGACATCTTTATAATTTATGCAAGTCATTTCTTTTTAACACCAGTCAAACTGGTCAGTCCAGATAAATTTGGGCTTAGTGTGTGAATTTCATATTATATTATTAAGATTTATCTCACAAAAAGCAAAAAGTAGATTTAACTATTTTAATTTTAACACGAGTTGTTTGCCACTAACTAGCTTTGAAGCTAGAATAACTTCAACTTCCACAGGAGTAATGTGCAGTGCTACAAGTCCATAGCTGGATTCAAATTCAATTACAAATTTGTTATTAGGGTTGAAAGCTTTTGCCCTAAACCAGCAAGAATGTGTTGTGCTGCATGCAGCAGGCCACTTACCCATGCATTACAGATCACCAAATTGCAATTATTGTCTTTTGTTGGTAGCAAGTTGCATGGTGTTATGATTTAACATTAGAATGAATTTTGTTTATTTGGTAAAGCTGCGCATTCACATGATAATTCGGTGAATTATGATGAGTCTGTGAGAGACCCAGATGTAGCATGTTACCTAGAGGTATGATATTAAAAAATGCGGGAGTGCTGCAATTGATTCAATTTGCTGAGTGATTTAATTTGTGGAGCAATTTAATTGGAAGGCAGCAGCACTGGTGATGAGGATTGGATAAGTCTTGCACTGCAATTTGCTAGGCCCCAAAAGTTTTCGTAACCCATGTATATCTTTGGGTTTGCATGCATTCACTACGGCTCTCACGCGTTCTTCTGTAGGTCCTTTTCTTATCCATAGAACTCCAGTTCATCCCTGCCTAGGTTTGTGGATTGCAAGGACTGGACGTAGATGTTTCCTGTTCTGCTTCATGCACTACTATGTTGTCAGATATGTTGGTTCCTCCCTCAATGCCAGCTAGGGTATTTGCTATCTTATGTTTGAAAACTTCACTTGCTGAAGATACTCCATATCTAGTCCAGCAAGAGTCACAGACGTAGTAATGGAGGGCGATTCTGGTGCTAATTTAAGCTGATCATATCCCATTTTCAGATCCAGCTCTGAAAATACAGCTGGGCCATTAAAACTGCAATACCTCATCAACAGTAGGTATATGATAGCCTCATTGCGCAGGAAGCATATCTATGCATCATCTTATATCACCCCTGGTTTAGGTACAATCATCGCAGAATTCACCCAGAGTTGGTCCTTCTGCTGGTTCAGTGAAGTCTTGTGTAATGGTTGTACCACAGACTTCACTGGTGGGTCTGTGTGTATTGTAATCTCAGTATCTTTAAATTTACTGAGGCCTGAAAACACATCAATGAATTCTGTATATAGCGAGTCCTCATATATATTGTTCACATCTATTCCAATTTTCATCATTCCTAGATTCATTGCGGTGTTGTGCCCTATTAGTGGCACCCTGTGCCCTTTCACTACTACAAATTCTGCATGGCCACTTCCTTTGCCTGCCTTGATGTCACATTCAAATGTTCCCTTCACTTCTAAAGGTTTCTCAGATGTGTATGAATATAACTGTTCATTTGGGGGTCCTGCACAAGAGTCGCATTTTATTCTGTTGGATTTCTGCATTTCCCATGTGTTTTTATCAATGATATTAAAGTAGGAACCCAAGTCTGGTAAAACATTTAAATTCATGCTGCCAGTCTCTATTTCCACCATGTCTTCTGTGTGAATTGCATTGGTTCCCACACAAAATGCATATGGCCTACTTGGCTCCTCGTGGTCATAACTGTCATTAACAGTTTTAGTTTTGCAAATTCTTGCAAAGTGATCCAACTTCTTACACTTGTTGCAAGTTTTTCCTCTAGCAAGGCATTTTAAGTCATGGTAAAGTGTCCCTTACCTCCATATCCATAAAATTTTTTTTCAGTTGGAGTTTTTTTTTTTTTTTTTACTGTGTTGCTTATGTCTGAACTTGTGGCATTTGAACTGAGTTGGTTTGTCTAATGACTTCAGTTTCACCATACTCACTGTTTCTGGTGTTCCACTTCCATTTCCTTTCATTTGTGACTCAATATGCTCGCATCAAGTTGCCAGTTCTATTGCCCTTAATGTCAACTCCTCTCCTTCCTCCAAGACTTGGCATTTAATGTAGCTAGGCGGGCATCTCCATATTATAGCACTCCAAATGTGCTTGTCTGGATTGTCACCATAGCCGCAGTCTCGGATCGCCATCCTTAATGTGTAGCAAAATGCTGCGTAGTTTAATTTTCTTTAGGTTCTTGGAACGTCTGTTGAGCACATGAAATGTTTACTTTTGGTACAAAATATTACTTTAAAATGTTAAGTGCCGATGTATAGTCATGTTTCTCACCGTGTTTAAGAGAGTCCTGAAAATATCTTGTACATCTGTTTCTGTCAAATGTAACATAAGCACGGGTCTCCTGGCATGCATTTTTAAATGTCTTTTTTCGTTATTTGTTTTGTCTGTTGGTTCTGAAACAATCAACCCTTTCCTGCTAGCAAAAAGCTCAAAACTATCTAACCAGCTTGTCCAGTGTGCTCCTAATGTCTCTGGGTTTCTGTATGGCTGGAGTTTTGGAATTTTGCTTTTTTCCTCCATTTTCTCATAGAAAGACTGCTTTCAGTTTTGCACTATAGTTTGTCCTGGTCACCACTGTTGATGCCTTCCAATTAAATCACATCACAAATTTAATCATCTTGTCGAAATAAGATGTCCTTTTGATTATTTGAAGAAAACATTGACCGAAATTTGCAAATTATTAATTTCAGTAAATCTGCCATCTTAATATAGGCCATTAAGATGATATTTGCAGAGAGAAAAAAAACCCTGACGAATACTGAACCATTGGTGACATTTTCTAAAAGCTCCAGTGGCAGTTGAAAGAGTCTTCTTGCTTTGATGACTCAAGGGTGCTGGATGGGTCACTTTTACTTCAATTGAGGGAACGGGTTACAGCAAACTGGAGTGATCAACAACTGCAATAATCTGAAGTTTTGGGTGGAAGCTTTAAAATTTCTTGCCTTATTTTTATTATGGTTAAAAGTTATGACAGGATATTGTTTGTACAAGACAAAATGAATGAACAATAAAAACACTTCCAAATTTCTCAAGTTTCATTTTATTTTAATACTATTATGTAATGTGAAACTAGATATAAAACTTCTTAAAATGAAGCAATAGTAAATAATAGCATCAAGTGCCTAAGTAAGCATTTCTGACAATTATACATTATTATTGTTTTGCACACATGCATCTATGATATCTCAACAGACAGCACCAGACCTTGCTGAATTTTTGCAATTTTAATATTTTGAATGAATTGAACTTATCTAGGTACCAGTTTCTCAAAACAACTAAATATGGTCTCATTTTTTTAAACTTGCGATTTAATGTTCTTTGACCCAAGAAAAATGTGTAGAATCCACTCAAATCACTTCCCCATGTTTTAACCAACAGCTACTTGTGGTGGACTGGTTTAGACATTTCTTTAAGAAGTCGGAGAAACCTGGATTTAAATGTCAAGCCACTGTTATGCAAGGCTTGCATCCGCAAGAAGAACACACTTTTGCTTTTTCAATGCTTTTAGTTCTTTCTTCAAAGAACTTCGGCAATATTTGATAGTTGACATTAAATCCATTGATTATTGTCAGTGGTGAACTAAAAGATACTGCAGGTTTAACTTTGTGATATATTTGTGAAAGTGGGCCAACATTTGTTCTCCAAGAGGCTGATAGCCCAGTGTAACAGGGGTTTTAACACCAACTTATGGTCAAACTTGCTTTAGTGAATCCCAGATGGTCCATCTTTATGAACTAACAGCACATATAGTCAGCAGTGTGTAATGAAACCAATCTCTGAACCTATAGAGAGCCACTACCAGTAACAAAACACTCAGCCAAGAATGTCCATCTTTCCAGAAGTGGCAACTGAACTGGATGCGGTCTTTAAGTGGTAATGAATCTTGTGCAAGGACAGTATTTCCCAAAGAGAACTGTTTACATTCTTTTTGGTTTCTGTTATTCACTTTCAGTATGCCTATCTGATCATAGATCTTTCTACCTCTGAAACATTATAATACATATTTTGATTATTCAATGAATGAAAACTGTAATCTGATTGGTTAAAAATACAGTAACTTTTCCAAATCTATTCATAGATCATATATACAGCACTTTTTGTAGTTCTGAAAACTGGACAACAGGCCAAGGCTCCAGTCCAATTATAGAAATGGCTCACTGGTTTTTGCACTAGCCTAAACAGCCAAACAAAGTGGGGAAAATATATAGGTTTTTGTCCATCAAGTGCTATATTTGTTACCCCATGTTCACATACTACTGAACTTCAGTTCATGGCAGATCAACAGAAACCGTATTGCACATGAAAATAAGGGATAACTAATAACATTTACAGTACATTGCCAATCATCAATGATAATGATACCTTCAATTGTGTCTTCAATCAGCAATCCAGACATCATAAAACAGAGAGTAACAGCTTTATCACCTATACTCAAGATTAAAATAAAACGACACTATTCATTAGCTACTCTGTGGATACAATGACATATATACATTACAATGTAAAATGTGCACGCTCGCTTTCTATGGAATCTGTTACAGCAAGTAACAAAGTGCACAAGCTATCATTTCTATCTCTATTTCATACTATATAAGGTAACAATGTACACTAGACAAGCACCTGCCAACTGCATCTCAACTAGGCTAACTTACAGACAGAATAGTGTTCATATGTTAAAAACCTAACAATTCATGTTAGGATGTAATAACTATCAACACCAAACTGCAATATGGTAAAATTTAACAGTAGTAAACGTTTTTATAACATTTTAAAAAAATATTTAATAGTTTATTTAGATACAAGTGCCTTCATAAATTTCAAGAAATTCAAAACAGACAAGCAAAACACCAATTCTACAAATAAAAGGCAGGTATAAGTACATTTAAAACATAGCCTAGTTGCCTTTATGCTAATGTTGTGATTTTTTATGGTGAAAAAAGTTATGTGCAACTCCAGATCATTTACTGCTAATTTAAGTTTATTGCAACAATTATGGAAAATAATTTTATTTTAAAATCAATGACAGAAGGAACATTTCTGCATCAAAATAATCCCAGCTTTACCAATAATTTAAATCTGTTGTTAGCTTAGACCCCATTCCCATAGATTTTAGATCGATCTATCCCTGTGGAGAGTCTCACTAAATTACTGTCAGCTTAGCCGGCTTAAGCGTCTGTCCCGCCTACTAAAAGCTGTTAGGGGGTAATTAATTATGGTGCGCGCTCGGCTGACTGCAATTTAGCATGAACCCCCAGGGAGTTAGGTTGATCTAAAACTAAATCTCTGGGAATGCACCCTTAGATTTTCAATGTGCTGTTTGACACATCAGCTACTCCCCTACCTCCCCCGTGTTAATACTGAAAGTTGGTACTGATATGTCGTTTTGAAGGCATGTAAATGGTAAAGCTGTCAATTAATTTGAACTGATAATTTGATAGCATAAAATACCCCCCAATGAGATATTTCTCCAGTTTCCTAAAAACAAAAATTGCACTTATTCTACAAATCGAAGGTGTAATATCTGACAATAGATGATGGCATTCAATGTGATATAAAGTTAAAATAGACAATTTTAAGTTTCCACTGACTCGGTCAACTTGACTGCTGATGAACTAGCAGTTATATAGCTACAAGTACTCATTGCTGGATAATAACATAAATGACAGGTGTCTCACAACTTCTACTAAGACTTACATAAAACAGAAAATGAAAGACAAGCCTGTATACATAAAGATAAAATCAAATCCATTCCTTAATACAAAAAGAGTTACATGGCCAAGTTTTGAAGACAAAAAAGCAGACAGAATTTGCCAGAATAATTATTTTTGTCCAAAACCATGTTTCTTCAATCCCTAATCTCTTCCTTGGAAATAATGGATCTAGAGAGGAATGCATTATCTTGCAAAAGAAATAAAATTGGCAGTGTTTGGCAGAGACAACATTTTTACAATCTCTTAAAATACTCCGAGATGTGTGACTTATCACTTTAGTTGTCTTTTCTTTGGGTGAGACTACTCTGACCATGGCTGAGATAACTTGGTTAGCTCTACAAACTGAGGACAAAAAGTTTCAAGGTTCATCTTGAGTTATTTTTTGAAGCTTTTTCACCCTGGTAACTGCTCTCTTACGTTGCTTTTTCTTTTGTGCTGCAGCTTTCTCCTTCTTCCTTATTCTCTGCTGAGCCAGTTTTTCTTTTTTCTTGGCTTTTGCTGCAGCCGCCTTCGCAAGTTTTTTTGCTCTAGTCAGTGCCATTTTTTCACGCTTTTTGGCAATAATTGCTGCATTTCTTTCTTTCTTCAATTGTTGTGAGTAACCTCGCACTAGCTCTGGGTGACCTTCTGCACTAACTTTCTGTTCCCATGCAGCAAGGTTCTTCTCATATTCTGCCTTTTCTTCAGCATATGCCTTCTTAAATTCCTATGGAGGAAGATGCATAATATTACATGAAACTAGTTGTATCACCCAGAATCTAAATTAACACCTACAAGAAATAACTAAAGATGAATTTTGTAACAAAGAGAATCACAACCGCATCTCTATGTATGCAAAACTTCAATGCCATTGAAGTCTGGGACAACATTTTTTTAACTCTTTTCTGCTTGCCCTCTGAGACTTGCCCTCTGACCTAACAATCTACCAGTCAAAACAGCAAAAATATTGGACCAGTAACTGTACAAATTTACATTTAATTTTATCGGACCAGATCGAATTCCAATGATATTTTTACCTGGAATGTGTGTAAACATGGAAACCTCCAATCATTACCTCCATTATTTGTTTTGCATTCACTCAGCCAGATAGATATGACCTACTAGTCATTATGTATAATAATATGTACCTGTTTATCATCTTCAGGCATTCTCCTCCACATCTGTGCACATCCAGACATATACTGCGTCACTGGGGCCTCCCCACGGTCCACCATCTTGGATGCCGCAAAGCGCAGAAATGCACTCACAGGCTTCTTAGGTTTCTCTAGCTTGTGAAGCATCTAAAAGGCACAAGACTCAGGACGTACTATGTGACATATCAGATAGGAATTTGAAAGACCCATTCCTGTTGAAACGCATTTTGACTAAAACCCCAAACACAAGTTGCTCTGAAATCAAATTAAGCCACTCTGTAGCCACAATTGCAATTAAGTCAAATTCGTAGGAATCTTACCAATGAAAGAAAAGACAAAAAAATCTAGATAATTATAACCATTAAGATTTCATGATGAAAGTAAAACAATCTGATAGTGCACATTTCAAAATTTCATCTACATTTCAACGTCACAGTTAACCCCAAAATGATTAAAACACATAGTTCCTGGAAGAAGTTACAAGGAATGTGCACAACTCCCTCTAGCAACTACACAAATCTAGGTGACAGATATACATGTGCAGGGCACTGAAACTACAGACACACCCTTACACCCCATTTCCATAGATTAGATCGACCTACTTTAGATCGACCTAACTCCCTGGGGGTTCACGCTAAATAGCTGTCAGCCGGGCGGACACGAAAGTTAATTATCCCCTTACAGCTTGTAGTAGGCGGGACGGACATTTAAGTCGGATTATCTGAAAGTAATCTAGTGAGACTCCCCGCGGGGATAGATCGATCTAAAATCTATGGGAATAGAGCCTTACTTACAGCCTTTGTTCTCCTTCTTTCCAGTTTCTGTTTTCTGGTTCTGCCTTGCTCTCCCAACATCTCTCTTTGCTCTGGAGACAGACTCTGTATGAAGGCCTCATACTTTTCATGGTACTTATCAAGCTCCTTTTTAGCTGCATTAACATACATCTAGAGGACAAATACAAAAATAAATAAATACTAATAATAAAAAAATAACATTAATAATAAAATCAATCAATAAATAAATAATGAATTAATAAATAAAATAATGATAATATTAAAAAAATTTGTAATCCATTATGTGCAAAATTTTTTTGGACATTCGTTATTTTGTATTATGCCATATATATAAATAACTGTGTTGTTAGAGAATTAAAACTGTGCCATATGATGAAGGAACTATCCTCATGAAAAGATTCAAATGCTAGATTATTTTTCTTAATTTCATAACATTCCAGACTTCTGAATGGATACTTACCGCTTTCTCATCTGTATTCAATGATTTCCACATTGCACCAGCAATTTTTGAAAGTTCAGTGTTTTTGATGTCTGAAAGAGAATCACGTAACTTACATGAGACAGAAGAAATAACTTATGAACTCCCAATTGTAAATTTTAATCACACAACATTGCATCAAATTTTATGGGCAAATCTTTTAATTTTCACAACTTTTGAAGAAGAATATGGAGAAGTGGGCCTTTATCAATGATAATAAAAACAATCTATACTTGTCCAGAGGCCCTGCTTAACCACCAGCCAGAGCAGAAATACACTGGCACCGAAAAGTCAATAAGAAGTTTACCTTTAAATGGAAAGAGTTAAGAAACTGGCGTGAACAAGGACATGCATAACTACTGAACACTTACCTGGATTCTCATTTTTGATATCGGACCTCTTGGCATTTAAGAAACTTAAAAAACTAGATGGGGGCTTTTTAGGTGGAACTATTTTTTCTTGACTGGCACATGCTACTGGTGTGTAGTGGATGCTCCTGGAAAGAAAACCAAATACAAAGTTCATGCTCTCGCCCTAAATGCGGTTGGTTTAACAGATTAACAAGCCTCTTGGCACTGAGTAAAATACAGAAAAGCTGGTGATTATACAGGTGCTTGGGAAACAAGAGGCGGCGTGTTAATCTGTTTAACTGATTGCATTTAGCGAGAGTTCCTACAGAGTTGCATCAGTCTATGTAGAACAATAGTGTCATTGGGAATAAGCCCTAAGATGAGACCCCTTGTATTGTACTAAATCCTGCCTATCGGTTGCCTAACTTGAAGCCATGCCCAGTTACACTATGAGTGCATTCCAAGAATTTTAGATCGATCCATCCGGATCGACCTAACTCCCTGGGGGTTCACGCTAAATAGCTGTCAGCCAAGCGTGTACCATAGTTAATTATCCCCTTACAGCTTTTAGTAGGTGGGACAGACAATCAACTAAGCCGGCTGAGCTGAGAGTAATCTAGTGAGACTCCCCACAGGGATAGATCGATCTAAAATCTGTGGGAATGGGGTCTATAAGTATAGTAAAGTAAAATACTAAAGAAACAGTAATCTCATTTGAGTGAGCACCACTGGGCTTTGATATCTACTTACCCTTCTAAAAGACCAGATTAGTTTAGATTGTCACATTGGGGCTTATAAAAGAGATAATCCCCACCCCCCTGGGGATGGTAAATATATGTTAGGACCAGTCAAACTGGTACAGTATAGAAAACTGCACTGTTTTATGTGACAATGATCTAACAGTACACCCGATGCTCCCTGTCAATATGGTACAAAGGTCAGTACATAAATGCCAGCATAGACACACAACACTATGCCCAAACCTAACAATTAAACAAGCATATATAAAATTTGGGTGACCACTGCCTGCTTCAATTATAGGCCTTTTTATAATGAATACCAAATTAAATGGTGCAGCTTTATTCCTTTCAGTGTTGTTATGTTCAAAGTTTGCATTATAAAACCAGATTTAAAAACAGTCTTTCTATTTATGACTCTGTTCACATTCTGCCTCGAAGCTAAAAACAAATTATCCTGCGATAAATGACATTTTTCCCCCAATTTACCAACCTTTAATCTTCCTTTCCTGACACTCCCCATTACTCTGTCACTATTTTCGAAAAAAGAAACCTGCATTTAAGGGGAGGTTTTTCAAATACACCGTTCAACTTCCACTGATTCAACTTCCAGGTATCACAGGACACACACTCTCTTTGAACAGACTGTGTCAAGATGGCAAACTACCAAGGTTGGACAGGGGACAGTGAATAATTGTCTATGTTATACTGATTGGGGCTATTTATCTGTCATTTTATGTTTTAAATGTTTTAATTGCCCTCTGATAAGTCCAACAGGAAGCGATCCATGCACTTGGAATGTGTTAAAAACCCTACTTTGTGTCGTTAATTAAAATATATATCAATTACTGTCACTAATAATTAACATTAATTTAAATTCTTGCCAATATTTTTGTTTTTAAATTTTTTTTAAATTGGAATTTTTTACAAATATTTTTATGTCTGCCGATAATAACCGCAGTTGACGGACCTTTGAAGACGCTCACTTAATTGACGTCAATGGTCCTCGCAACACAGCGTTTATCAGGCTAGTAGCGTTTATATTTCCTTGCCCCTCATTCTTTTCTATATAACAATGTAAGACAACAAATTCAAACTTGCATTAGTTTCTAATTATTTAAAGAAAAGGTTCTTAGGATTCGTTTGACGTGCAAAGGCTTGTCAAATGAAGTATCTTGTCTCGCTGAAGTCTCTCCACGATTTGCATCCCAAAGTAGCATAGCATAGATTAAGATTAGCATAATAACGACTCCTTTTCTTCATATCTCACCACATACAAACCTTGCATAACAAACAGAAGAACTTTCAAAAAGTCGCAACTTTCCGAAGCTGAGCTTCAAAACACGCAGGGCCATTTTCCCTCCTTGGAAAACTAGGTCACTCTGCACATGTTCCGGAAGGCTGGAACGAAAAACAAGAATCGAAAACAAATTGATATCTAGAAGAAAACCTCTAAAAAGTTCCCAATTGACAGATAGCACATACATGTTTTCGTTGAAGTTGTACATATTCATCCAAATGCTATTTGCAAAGTTATTTTAAAATTGAATTAAATTATATTAGTCTTGTAAAATGAGTGCTCGCCCTGACGTCAAACACCCACACAAACAATCCGAGCAGAAAAGAAGACGAACTGCAGTGAAGAGGAAAGTAACCTAACCATATTTTGCAGTTGATAGACGACTCAGACAAAAAAA